>OZ010588.1:108248990-108491490 GCA_963932145.1 Acanthosepion lycidas | reverse complement strand
GTTATATCTTTCTGTCTGTTTTATTCAATCCTTTTTTATTATTATTCATACCCCTACTGCTTTAGGTTAACAAGAAATGTTAAAAATTGCACCAGTTGAGAATATTTCTATATGAAATTTAATGTAAATTGTCATGAGTAATTTTACCACATCATAAAACAACACATTCATTAAAATAATTTTCTTGTTGCATTATTTACTAATTTATTCATCTCACTTCTCTTGCTCTATATTTAATTTTGTTTCTAACAAAATCTTTCAGATTTGGGAATTTTGTAAAATAATTTATTAAATAATTTTTCTTTTTTTTTCAAAATACACTTTTTTTTTTTTTTTTTTTTTTCAGAGTCGCACGGACTTTCTGTTTCAGCAACAATGGCCATGCTATGTATCTTTGCACTCCAACAGAACTTCAAAAAATTACCTACTCTGCTGAACAGAGGTAAGTATTAATATATATGCCCAGATTTGGATGCAATTTCATTGTTAGAAAATGTTAAATGCTTTATTTGACAACATTTATCAGTAATTTTCCATGCATGGCAGATAAATATCACTCCAATGACATTGTGATCTGTAAGTGTTAATAGGAAAAAAAAAGATTTATTCCTCTTAAAGAATTTTATAACTGGAACATACACAGAAATGCTCTAGTGATTGAGGAGTAGAATATAGATGCATACATCTTAATAATAAATGAAAAATATATTTAGGATAAATCGTGCTATCATACTTCACATTCAAGAATTTTGTTTTAAAACATGTAAACATAATAAGGCAAGTTAAAATGATATTTTTTGTATAAAATGATCATTCTCTTTTCTATTTTACCGTAGTTCTGGTATTTATATTTCAATGTCCTGACTGTATAAAAATGAATATTTCAATGTCCTGACTCTATAAAAATGAATATTTCAATGTCCTGACTGTATAAAAATGAATATTTCAATGTCCTGACTGTATAAAAATGAATATTTCAATGTCCTGACTGTATAAAAATGAATATTTCAATGTCCTGACTGTATAACAAGTAATATGAAATTCTGTTTACTTACATTATTTACATTATTCAGACTGTTATCCTCATCTTCATTGCCATATTCACAGTGTTTACACTCTGGCCTTCTTCAAGTGATTGGAATTTCAAATTAAACCCTTTATTTCATCCACTGGAGTAGATTGTGCTGTCTCAATTATTTCCCTCTCCAAGTTTTCATTAACCACTGCTGTACTATTGAACTCACGACTCTTTAGCTCTAGTCACTAACCAATGTCTTTATCCATTGAGATGTGTACCCTTGAGGACATGTGTATGAATTTTTGGGACTTACAAACCTAATGTCTCAGGAACTATTTTTTATTAGTGCTCATATTGCAATTTTTCTGTTATAATTGCATGATTTTTACCAGAGCTTATATTGCAATTTCTTTTTTTCTTTTTCTTTTTTTTTTTATTCATTGCTTTTCTCTAGCACTCCTTATTAATGGTTCCCATATTGTATTCATTTCTATGCTTGGTCAGCTCAGGAGATTTTTGTGGCCTAGAATATGTGCTGATTCCTTAAGTTTTCATCTTCTCCATTTATGTTCTCTGTTAATTCTGTGGCTAAATATGTGTTGGGACAGGTAGATGACAAATTTAAAGTATGATATCAGATGTTAATTCCATAAAGATAGTTTTTTTTTTTTTCCTGTTCCAAACTTTGAATCCTTCAATAATTGTGTAATTATAGTCAGTACCTTTTGTGTAAGCATGCACAAAGGAAATAGGTATGATTGGTGTATATGGAATAGATTCCAATAACCAACAAATACTATTCTTAAAAGAGTGCTCAATGCAGAGTAGAGCAAATGTAATTATTTATTCGAAAATTATAACATAAATGTTATAAAATCACTACAAAAATAGCCATTTTGTTTCAAAACTTCTGGTGTCCTATTATTTTTGTAGTGATTTTATAACATATTTATGTTATAATTTTCAAATGACTAATTATGTATGTATATATATATATATATATAGAGAGAGAGAGAGAGAGAGATAAACCTAGTGAGCCAGACAAATCCACCCAGGTTCCACCCAAGCGGATCGTCAGGGAAAGCCAGCTTTCCCTGACGATCCGCTTGGGTGGAACCTGGGTGGGTTTGTCTGGCTCACTAGGTTTATCCTGGTCTGCTCTACAGTTGTATTGAGCTCTTTTTTTTAGTTAGTTGTTTACTCATGTCGGGGGTTTTTCTTTGGGCTTTGAACCTGTATCTGTGTGATTTTTTTCGGCAGACTTTCATGTTTCTAGCTCTTTCCTTTTTTAAAACCTTTTTTTCCCTCAGGATTGATTTGATTATTGGCAAATCAAAAATTTGAGGTTTTTTCGAAACGAGTAGTTACCTATATATATATATATATATATATATATATATATATATATATATATATATATATATATGTGGCTGTTACAAGAGTAAAAAAAAAGGAAGATGCGGGCTACAGATTGAAGATGTTGGAATCAAGCAAGTACTGAAATAGAAATATATGAAAAGTTTTTTAATAGAAAATGTGGCACAGAAACAATTTCCTCTTACATGACAGAAATGTGGTTCTACAGAAATATGTGGAGAATACCATGGGCAGAAGATGTAAACAAGTAGGAAGTTTTAAGGAAAATGGGAAGCAGAAAGAATCAGTTGAAATTTCTAGAATACATAATGAAGAAAGAAGGCTTAGAAAATGTGTCACTAACATGGCAGATTGGAAGGAAGAGAGGAAAGAGATAGAATGGCAGAACCAGGGGAAAATGGGAGGAATAATAAAAAGACAAACATTGCTTAGAACTGTGAAGGATAGGAAGTTGTGAAGATCCATGATTGTCCACATCAAGAAGGGACACAGAACATAAGATCCATTGTCGAGAAGTAAATCTTCATTTTATTTTTAACAACTCCCCTCCTCATGCTGCTAGAAATGATGGTATATTTTGTTAAGTCCTTGCTATTATTAGGTTATTATTATATTTTAAGTCCTTGCTATTATTAGGTTTTCCTATGTGAGACTTTAAATTTTATTTAAATTATTATTATTACTTGACTTTGGTTTTTCACATTTGTCTGTCTTCGAATATTATAAGAAAAAGATGCCATCAGCTGGCAATGCCAGTAACTCTAGTATGGCATATTACAGAAGAAAAACATTACAAATATGTTTGGCAATACATTCACACACACACACACAATTATTTTATTTTTACTATTATTCACCCAATACAAATCCCAAGAGCCATTCAAGTAGAGGGTTACTAAATGAAGTTGTTGCCCAGGAATCAAAGCTTCAAAAGTTCATGCATGAGCTGGAGACCTAGACATCAAGATACACTTGTTTTCTAGAAGACTAAAGGACCCATTAGGTTAAGGAGGTTGTCACAAAAACTTTTCAGGGATGAGCTGATATCCATTACCTCCATTTGCTCATATTTCTCTCTACCTTTACAATTTCAAGGGCCATTCAAACTGTCATCATTCTTTATTGAATTTATTCTATTACTCTTGGTGTTTCCTGATTTTTCCAATGCAAATGTCACTGCATTCAGTAAATGTTCAATCTAATGCAGTGGTTAGCATGTTTGTCCTACAAGCTGTCATAGTGAGTTCAATCTTCATTAGATATTTAAAATATGTAGCCACTTACTTTAGCCCAGGTGTGTCATTACTTGAAATTTTATCCTCCTATACAAATTTAGACTTTTATGCCTGCAAAAAAAATGGTGTATCAAAGGATGGTTTTTCTATTGACACCACTATTATTTTAACTACCTTCTCAGCAATGTTTATTGTTTCAAAAAGTGATGATGAAACTTATAATAAACCGTAAATATATGATAGAAATGAATTTATACTTTTTCTTTGTTCTTGAGCTCTATTTATTTATTAGATTTTTTATTTACAAGAATAATTATATATTTTCAGCATTCTAAAAACTAATACAATTAGAACTAATGCAATATTTATCATTTACCAATTTATAAAGAAAAAATATGAAAATAATTTTTAAATTCATAAATTTATAAACATTTACTAAATTATTAAAATACGTGAACCAACTATAAGTAAATCATTATTTACGATTTTATAAAGTTTGAATCAATTGGCAATTAGCTAACCATTCCAATAAATATCATGAGTAGTGTTTATTATTTTTGTTGTTAATTCTCAAGAACAAAGAAAATGTATAAATTTACTTTCATCACATGTTTAGGTTTTATTACAATTCTAATCATTTCTTTTTAAAACAATAAAGATTGCCAAGGAGTGAAGGTAGTTAAAATAATATTGGTGTAAACGGAAAAACCTTCTTTTTGACATTCCTTTTTTTTCTTTTTCTTTTTTTTTTTTTCTTTTTTGCAGACATGAAGATCCATGTGTGCCTAAACTTCTTTGAAAGAACATCCTCTATTTAAGAAAGTTTATAGATATTGTCTAATTATGATTTAATAAATGTTATCAAATAGTCAAATAATCAAATAATGAAAGAGAATCATTATTATGTGAATTAGTTTGCTTATTTTTTTTACCATTAAAATAAAAAATCTAATGTAAACTCCATGCAAAGAAAAACTTGAAAAAACTTATTGACATATTGTCATAAAAACAAGAGGATAGATATAATTCAAAGTAATTAACAGAAAAATAATTAAATCTCCCTTTACTTTTACTTCCTTTTATACTTAATATTGGATATACAATTTCTTTCTTTTATTTTTCCATTTAATAAACAAGTATTAGTTGCAATATTTTGTGCATGGAAATTTGTTTTACTAAATAAAATTTAATCTCATTTCTTGGCTTAAAATTTTGAGACCTTTTATTTATTTATTTATTTTTTCTCAGACAAAATCTCAATGAAATGCTTGGTGATTTGTTCCTGCCATGTGAAACTCCTGAAGCCCCTAGACAGGGATTTTTCAAAAATTTGTTTGGAGGTGGTCCTGTTACTGTGGACAGGGAAGAACTTTGTGAGTAGATTTCATTTCTCTTATCACAAACACACTCAAAATATACACATAGCCAAACATCATTTGTTCTTTTGTTTTTTTTTTTTAAAGTTATACATACACACACACTTTTTCATCCAGTAATGTTATGTGTTTTTTTTTTGTGTGTGTGTGTATGTATATATATATATATATATATATATATATATATAGTGAGAGAGAGTGATAAATGTTTTAAATTCAGCTGACAATATGTCTGTTCAGTGTTTTTGTATTTTTCTAATTTTAAATTAAGTTACTGTACATGTTACGATAGGTGCATATTGAAATCATGTCGATGGTCACCATAATGTTGCAAGCACACTACTATTTTGCTTTTGACTAAAAACAGTGACAACCATATTGTTGCAGATATAAATGATATAGTTAAAAAAAAAAAAAATAGAATGAATTTCAACAAGGCCATATTTTATATTTTTTCTTTTTACATAACTGAGTAACAAGAGAAAAAAATACACAATTATGCATACATTGTAAAGAAGATATTGAAAGTAAGGAAATATATGGGTTATATGTGTGTGTGTGTGTTTGTGTTTCAGTCAGTAAGGGGAAAAATATTCTGATGCCTGGGGACAGGGTCCCATTGGAGTTGTCACCAAAGCATGCTGGGAGGAAAAGAGAGAAAGACAGGAAATGTTGTGTTTTTATAGATGCTTAACAACATCCTGTAATGACTTCTTGTCAAAACTGGCAAATCTGTGTCAGAATTGTGCATAAACTGTCCAAAATTCATATTTGTTCTGTTTCAGTCATTATCAAGAACTGAATGTTGTCATTATGGCAGACAAGATTTTGTTGGTTGCAACCTGACAATCTTTGTGAAATACATTTCCAAATATATGTGTATTGTAGCATGTAGAAGAGTTTCACTGCATAGCAGGAAAGAATGTATCAAATATTTATGTTATTATTTTATACACACACACACACACACACACACATTAAATATTTCATAGACATTTAAAAATACCATCTGCTGTATTGAAAGATATCTTCTTTAATGCAAATTGTTTCTTTTTTATAATAATAGCCTCAAGGATTTTGAGTTTTTCTTTACAGTGAGTGTGCAAATATTAAAAAATTATCTCAAGTCATGTAAATTTGTGAATTTTATTTTTTTTCTAATCATAAGCTATAGTTTTAGTCTTGTACTACTCAACTTTCTGTTCAATTTAGAAGCATTTTGCTGTGAGGAAAAGCTATATTTTTGCTTCCAGCTTCTGTTATTCCATCAGCATTAATTAAGCATGAATTTGTTTAATTATGTGTATAAACTTCCTCTTAAGAAAATCTTCTTTGACAATTTTAAGAGATAAAGATTTCTGCCAAACTCTACTGACTTTGAAACAGAAAAGCTTCCATTTCTCTTTTTTTCATCTCGATTGTGAAACGCTTACAGCTATATTACAGTGAAATGTCAGTTCTCATACAATCACTGAAATTAAGCAACATCTAGTCTGGTCAGTACCAAGATAGGTGACCGCTTGGGAATACCAGGTGCTGTAGGCCTTGTTGTGTGGGTGGTGTAATGTATAGTGGCTTGGAGTGGAAAATCAGAGTCAAGTTTCAATTCCAGTTGGGCTCATTATTTACACTTAGGCACAAATAACCTTGGGAAAGGCTATGAATTCACCTCTCTCCCCTCCCCACACACACACCTATTGTTTGATTTGTAAAACTTGTATCAGTAAAAATCATAATCTCCCAAAAAATTGTTACAATCTAAAAATATTTTCTGGCTTTAAATAACCTGCAAAATCAACCCATCTTGATTGTAAATGATTACTAATTAGTTTTTTTCTACTGATTAAATGATTGTCATCATTTCAGTTGGTGAAACCAGTGGCAAGGCAGCAAAGGGAATGGCCAAAATTATTGCTGGCTCTGGCGGTATGCATCATCTAACGGCCCAGTCGACTTCCGTGGGGGGTGAGGTAGCCCGTACCAAGCAGGTGAGAAAATTAATGTTGTTTTTTTTTTTTTTGTGTGTGTGTGTGTGTGTATCTGAAATAATTAAAGTTTGTTAACCGCCACCTCCACCCAAATAATACTTTGACACTTATGTTTAATATTGATCTTTTTCTTTCTCCTAGCTATTTCTTGAACGAGGAGAGAAGCTGGAGGGTTTAGATGACCGGACACAACAGATGACTGCACAAGCTGAGAGCTACTCCCAGTTGGCCCACCAGCTCATGCTGAAATACAAGGACAAAAAATGGTACCAGTTCTAAGTCCTGGAGCTTTCCTCTATGGATGCTACTCCAGCTGTTGGCTCTGTGCTCAGGTGCAGCTCCAGTTCAATGCATGTTACTCTACAGTTAACACTGGTGTGTGCTACTATGGCAGCAGAGTTTTCACCTGTGGCCAGTGACGCCCCTTAAGTAATCACCGCCAATTGGAACAAGACTCCCACACTATGGCACAATGATTCCTCCATTGTATGTACAGATGGACAACTGCTGAGACAGTTGCCGACGTCATTGGTCACACATTGTGGCCTCGATCAATTCTCTGGTGATGACATCATCAAGGGCGATACCTAAAAGCAGGATCCAGTTTTTACACTCTTTTTAGACCCTTCTGTAAAAGAGCAAAAATAACTTTGTTGCATTCTATTGCAATCTGTTTAACTCTTTTTGTGGGAACAAATGCTGAAATTTTGGGAATTAGAGGCAATTTTTCCTATAGATGCTAGAACACTCCATCTTTCTCTGAGTTTTAAAGCTGGATTTTTTTTGTCAAATTGATTCTAAAAAACTTAAAAGGAAAAAAAAATCTTTAAAAATAAAAAAAAAAAAAAGAATGAATGTCTTTGATGAATGAATGACTGGTTGAATCTGAAAAATTTTTAAAAATTAAACAAATGTTTACAAAATTCTGAAAATATATATATAAAGCAAAGATAGACTTTATGAAAAAGAAAAAAAAAAGATTTAAAAAATGTATTTAGAATACTGTGTAAAAGAGAATACAATACACAATACACTGTGTGTGTAAAAGAGAACATTACTGGCAAGATGCTGAGGAAGACATTGGTGTTAGAAGGGAAAAAATGTTTACAGAAAAGCTGGATCTTTGACTCCAAAATACAAACTTGTGTCGTTGGTTTATGGCAGATTTTTTTTTCCAATTTTTTTAAAACTATTTCTGCAGTTTCAAACAAGTGGATGAGAAATGGATTCTAAATTTTACTGATAGGAATGATGTTTTTAAACACTTACAACATCAATCTAACAAAAAAAAAAAAAGAACAAAGAAAGGAGAAAAACTAATGTTTGAAAACTGTTAATTTCTTTTTTTTCTTTTTTCCCTCCATAAACTGTGTACTGGGTTTAACAAGTTTTTGTCCTTGTCTCTGCGTATTCTAAGAATTTATCATCAGCTTTTCAAATCTCTTTGTTGAATACAGCGCTTTCAGATTCACCGAAAACGTTGTCTACGTGGAGATGGCAGTGTTGGTTCTTATGCCCACCCCCACACATCTACCCCATTCCCTGACCCCAGTTTTTCCTTGTATTAAACATTGCAGCTAGTTTTTTTTTTGTTTTTGTTTTTTTTTTTTTTCGGTTTTGGTTTTTATTTTCAAGTGAAGAAATTGGAAGAAAATCTTAATTATTTCTTTATTTTTTTCTTTAACAAGATTTTTTTTTTTTTTTTTTTTTAAATTTACCACATTGATCCTGGAAAGAGTTTGTTAGTGCTGCTGCTGCTGCTGCTGCTGCTATTGTTACTGCTGCTGCTACCACTGTGTAATAAAATGTTTTAAAAATTACAAAAAAAAATTAGCCCACCATCACCTTGCAGTCAGTACATTGCTATTGTCACTGCTACCTCCTTCTCCTCACCTGCTACAACCACCAATACTGTTTTAAACTGACCTTTAAAATTTCCACTAAATCATTGTACAGACTACAAGAGTAAAATCAAAGCACGTGGTTATTTTACCATCACATGTTCAGTTCTGTACAGTTAATACAAAAACTTCAATTAGTGTCACATCTTCTACAATTCCTGTCACTAAATGAGCACTGTGCTATTATTAGTGTAATCTTTGGCCCCATCTATGTATCTGATGGCAAGTGCTGTTGGTTACTCTCGTCTCACACCAAACGGACACATTTGACAGATTTCTCTTTAGCCTTTCTACTTGTCTACATCACACTTGACACTAGTTTTGTGTCAATTCAGCACTCTTTGGCAACTTTTGCTTTGATGGTGGCTTTGATTTTCCAGTAGTTCTTCTGTCAGCCAGCTTGGTGGTAGTGGTCACTTTGAGCTTTTTCTGACTCTACCGTTTGTTTGGCACTAAACACCACCCACACCAGGATGAAAGGGAAAGCAAAACGAAAGAAGAAAAAAATGACTATTTCTATATAAGTATTGTTTCTCCTATTGAATATATTCTGTACAAACAAATACACACGCACATACACACACACACACACACCTAAATCAAGTTTATTAAGCGCAATGTTTAAGACAAACTTGTAAAGTGTAAGGCTTTACAGCATTTTATTGTAGAGTTATTATCTGCAGTGACATTCCTTAGCTGCAACTTTCTTGTCTTTTTTTTTTTTTTTTTTTTTTTTTTATTAGTCTACTGACCTTTTTGTATAGAAATGCAACATATCACACTCTCTCTCCTGGGGTGTGGTGTCTCGGTTTGATTGGGGTGGGCACATTTTTACCAATTTCATGCAGTTTTTTTGTTAGGTGAAAATTAAATATGGCTGAACTTTTAGGACCAATTTTTCCATATTTCCTTTAGGTCAGATATGAACCTCTCGATTTGTTGTCATTTTTGTATACTTTGTAGTTTGTAAATTATTTTGGTACCTTCTACTTTCAAACTGATCAGGTAAAAAAATTTTATCCATTAAATTAAATGTGCATGTATATGCACACACACACACACGCACACACAAACACACACTTCCCTCTTCCTCCTCCCCTTCTGAATTGAACTTTGTCCTAACTGCACAGCAGCAACTGACACTGCAATGGGGAGGGTGGAACCAACTAGCTGCCACCTTGTGCAATATATTACCACTTTTGCAGTGCGCTGCATATATTGTACAGCCATATTGTTTGTTGATGACCATATCCAGGTAGATCTTGTGCTGCTGTATTGACTGTGTTATCTGTTATTTCTACCTAGTTGTTTTGTACATAACATTCTTCCAGACAAACATTTTCTGTAGTTTTACATTTCAACAGCGATATCTTTATTGCATTTTTTTTCTTTTTACTTTTCATTTTTTTTCTTTTTTTTCCTATTTCCTTTTTTCCTATTTCTTTGTGTGTGTGTGAAGATTACCTTGGGTTATGAGGGGCCAAATTTTCTGGCAGATTTTGCTGCTCTGCTGTCTATCTATTTCAGAATTACAAATGGGTTGTGTGTGATTTCAGGCATAGCCAGGTAACAAGAAAATTCACAACAATTACAATTAAAAACAAAAAAAAGACAAAACTATGAAAAAAAACAAAACAGACCAAAACTAATAACCAAAATCTGTTTGAGAATGAGAGAAAAAAAATGATAATTTGTTTACTTAACTTTCATATATTTCTTTGAATATTTTTCTTTTTGGACATTAGAAATCAGCAACTCTGTGATGGGTCAATTACTAATTACAGTTGTATAGATAATTTTACTGGCTGAAGCTGTATAGGTACTACTTACTACTGTGCGCACACACACACACACACAAAGAGACCCTCTTAATACTCTGTACTTCCTTTTCAGACACTCATACAACATTTGTGTTTAAGCATAAATACATACTCAACAAGAGAAAAAAAGCACTAACCCTCTCTAAATGGCCATCAAAAACACCCCTCTCCAATTAAACATGGCCCACACACTCACAAATGGTGTACAACATGACACACATGCTCATACATACGCACATGAAACTACCAAGATTTTGGTACATGCAAAAAAAAAAAAAAAAAAAAAAAAAAAAAAAGAAAGAAATTATGATTTTGGTTATTATAAAATTGTGTTTGACCTCTGGGGTCAACCCTATGCATGAATGTTTTCCAACTTTGTTTTCCGGCAACACGCTACCGAGTGATTTCTTTTGAGCCTATGACTAGTTCTTTTTGCATTTCACACCCTACCCAGCCTATGTGACACGGAGGCAGGCTGTTGTCTATACTCTCTACCCTCTCTTCCCCACACCCACCTTCACCTTTACTCTATTGTTTGGGTGGATGCAAGTGAGTGCATATGTGTGCATGGTTGCTAATTCCCCCATTCCTTCCCAAGTGACCCTGCTGGCTCCATACATCCATGTTGCATGCCACACCTATCTCATTTTGCCCCCTCCCAGTCCCTATGAGTATCCACTCACCCCAAACTTGACCCCACTACCAACCTTTTTGTTAAAATTTCTTCCTTATCAAATCCCATGCTAAATCCCAACATAATGTAAAGCATGCATTTCTATTTCTGCTATTTCCGTCACCCCATTTCTCTCTCTCATCCTCTACCCCACTCTTTGACACCCCCTACTTCCATACCCGCCCTCATCTCACCTCTTTGTTGCCATCAACAATGCTGCAATGAAAGGAGGTGACAGAGAGCATGTGTAGTGTGCTTGCAGCTTGCACGTGTGTTGCCAGTCCCCACGCTAGCGCGCAGGGCAGCCAGTCAGTGGTCAGCTGCTCCGAGTGCTCTACCTCTTTCCCCACCCACCCCTCTATGTAGGCGGCATTTTCCTCCGGTCTAATAGTAGCCAGGTCGTCCTAGTTGTGATAGTTGTGATGGAAAACTCTGTACAAAGCTGTAGAAACCAATAGTCAATAAAACCCTATTGTTGACTTAGAGGCTGACTCTGAGTTTAACTTTGTTGTTTTTTATCATTTTTTTCCCCTTCTTTTCAGGAAATTCATTTGGTTTTACTATAACCAAATGTTAAAGAAACTTGGAAATGTTTTGCTTCATGAAACCAATAATACTGAGAATATTTCGAGATGACCTTTACAATTAGCATTACTTTTCAGATTACAGAATCATTTTCGTCTTTGTTGACTTTTCAGTCTAAGGAGAAAATGTTCAAAATCTTGCTGTAAATTGAATTAACATTAAACTTATAAGTAATTAATATTTTAAATTTTTGATTTGGGTTATCAGAATAAATCTCCTGAAAAGGAAGGCTTTAAATCAAGCCACCTTTTTGCAAGAATTTTTGCATTATTTGCTGTATTTGATAAGGAAATTTCCACAACTATTTTGAATTTTTGACTGTAGTGAAAGCAGTATTAGTTGACTTTTAAAAAAATTGTACAAGCTGTTGATGAGCTGTAAGGTAAGTAAATATAGCAGCAATGTTTAATAAATATCATATCCTTCTTTGAATCGACTTTTCTTTTTATATTTCACTAAAATGAGTTTCTTTTTTTAAATTTTCGAAATATCTGCAGCAACAATAATTTTTCATTCCTCTTGATTGGAAAAGTGGTTTTGTCTCTCATTCATCACTTTAATCTTTTTATGAGAAGGAAATGCACATCCTAGAGCCTCCAGTAACTTTTGCAAACCTCTTTAACTTATGTAAGTAATGTTGTTATCATCTTACTGATTTTGAATTTTCTAAATGTCATATTAAATTTCAAGATGTGCGGAAAATGAAAATGGCAACCAAACTTCAAATTCTGACATAGTCTGAATTGCGTTCACTTCTCATTAATATGCTTAATAAAATCATGAATTCATCTCTTCTCTCCTCACTAAGCTAGAGGTTAAATAACAGTGTAGACTGGGTTATCTAGCCTTAGTTAGAAACCAGTAGAGAAAAAAGACAATTCCAAATTCAAATCAGTTGTGAGGCTAGCAACACTTCCCTACAAAATCAGCATGTGACTAAAATTAGCATCATGTGGGTGTTTTTGTTTTTTGTTTTTTGTATTTTGTTTTTTTTCATCCTCTGTTTGACGGGGGAAGCTACACATTTCAGCAATATTAAATTGAGCTGCAGTTTTTTTTGTTTTTTTTTCTGCTGCCAGCTTTTTAACATAATCAACAAAAAAGAAAAAAATCCTAAAATGATTTATCAATAAAAAGAAATAAATCATTTTGGGATTTTTACCTCAAAAATGTGATTTCCCACCACACTAAAAAGAATATGAACTGTCTTGATGAATTTTGTCAAATATGTTAATTAAAAAAAAAAAACATTTCTTTGGGTTTTGGCATGTAGAAAATATCCACAGCAGTAGCCAAAAGTTGAACTGGTAATCAGATCAAATAAAAAGAAATTGATTTGTCAGCTGAGATTCAAACTGAATTTGTATTTTGACTCAAAACATCTAAATTGCAGAAGCAAAGAATTATGAAGTCCTAACCTACATTTCTTTTTTTTCTTTTTTTTTTTATAAATGGTTTGATTTTGAAAAATTGACTTTAAAATACATCTCTGACTTCAATTCCTAAAAATTGATACAATTAATTAAACTTTTATTTATTGTAAAATTTCTGCACAAGCAAATCAGATTTAATTTTTCTATAACAATTTGTAAATGTTTATCATGCTTGGACAAACTGCATTCTTTAATTCTGCCAGTTCTAACCGTCACGGCTAGAACCTACCGTGCCATTCACATTGTAGCAAACCATCCACATTCCCTGTGTACTTCATTGGTAAGAAGTAAGTTTCATTAGAACAGCTTCTTCCAGCAAACTGCTGCTCTGTGGAACTGACTCCCAAGAGAATGTTTCCCCTGATCCCTACAATCTTAATGGTTACACCTAGGCTTGAACAGGCTATCTTTACCACATATCTGCATAAACTGTGCCTCTCACTCTGTAACCCTCTACCTCGAGTGGCTCTCGGGACTTGTACAGTGTGAACTTCACTGTAAAATAAAAAAAATAACTGTTAGAAGAGAAAATTTATAAAGAAAAGTAATCGTAAGAACTGGTTTATCATTAAAAAAAAAAAAAAAAAAAAAAAACTACAATTAAGATAATGTTAATCCAAATGTCTTGTTTCTACCAAAGTTGGTATTTGGAAACGGGTAAATGATGATTTCCAAGTTTGATTTCCAATGAGTATTTCACTACTGTGGCTTTCTACCAGACTAAGCTAAACTTAGTAAATTGGGAGTTAGTCAAAATTTTTGTTGCTAGATTGCATTTAGGAGCATTTTGTTTTAAGCAGCATCATTTAAAAAGGTTTTTTTTTAGTTTGTTTTTTTTATGACTGCTGTCTTACCTGTGAAAAAAAAAAGAAAAAAATCTTTTTTTAAAAAAGGATAGTTAAAAAATGTTTTGTCCTTGTTTTTACCAAAGATTTGAATGTCCTTAACCACAATGAAAAAAAAAACTTGCACCAATGATAAGAACATGTAATAAAGAAAAATCAAGTGTAAGCAGACAATTATTGATACCTCCTGACAAGTGGATGGACGTGTCTGTCTAGAAAACTCTGATATTGTGATGCTAAAAGTAACATCAATCAGCTAAGTGACAAACTTTTACTTACATTAAACTTTATATATATATATATATATATATAGCTAGATACGTTAGCTGTTTCCTTCCATTCAAAATGAAAGATTTTTTTTTTTTTTTTTAATGACAGCTGTCACATTTACATTTTTAGCTTATTAAATTTATGTATTTTTGTTGATTTTCGCACTGAAGATTTTTTTTTTCTGTAGTGAACCCAATATAAAACCCAGGAGACTTCTCCACCAGGGGAAACTGCTTCTATCGCCAAAACATGCAGTGACCAGTTTTGCCACATATGGTCATCTTGAACAATCAAGGTTTGATTTACCTATTTGTGGAACACATCTCACATAGGACCTTCTACAAATCTATATCTGCTAGCTTCATTTTCATAGCTGAAACTTAAACATGTAATTCTTAGGGATAGTAACCTCAAACATGTATACCCACTAAAAATAAGGTCTATAGTAATAAGAAATAATGTCAGATTAAAAAGTATGTTTAAAACTTTACACAACTAAATACTTTCTTTTAGACATTTTTGTATACATGTTTTAATTCTGCAACAAAACCTCTTGTGGTTCAAGTCTCCTAATAACCGATTTTTAACTTCATTAAGCCTTCCAATTTTACTCCAGCTGTATCTGTGAAAATGATACTTGTTGTCATCAAAAATACCATCAGGGATTTTCCTTATTGCTTGCTTCTTAAAAGTGAGCAAACACTTATTCCAGTCAGCTGGTCCTTTTCTTTTTACATGACACTTTATATGTACGAATCATTTTGTCTCTTTCTAACTAAGCAAAGTATTTCTGAATTGAGCAGGCAAAACAGATTATGAAGGATTTAGCTTGTGTTCCAATTATGCTTTCTATATAATAGAAATATTAATTGTTTAAGGTCATTATATTAACTTCCTACCATTTTCATAAAACTGTACCTTGGGTGGTTCAAGCTTTGTATTGAATATGTAATGGGAACCTTTTACTGTTAACAAGAAAGAAAATGGAAGTGACAAAGTGTTATAAAGCTTGTAGTTCTGGTTAATAATATTGTAAGAAAAACACAGGAATGGCAGATTAGTGAAGAAAAAGCTTTAATCATGAGGAACATGTATTAATAATACAATAATGGCAAATACCGTAGTTAGTGCAGCAATGCAATATGGCTCAACACTACACCTTGCAACCATGTCCCTATTTATAGTGAATGGATGAGTCTATGTTCAATAATTAGTGTAGAGAAAGTCGGTCATCTTCTACACAGCAAAAAGCAATAAATGGGAATAAGACATGGTCGATATAAAAGGTTTTTATTCCCATGATTTACAAGGTTCTGTTATTTGTTCATTCCAGGGTATCATATATTGGTTGTGGGAGATGACTTGAGACTTTGTTCAAGGATGTAAACACAAGGTAGTAGTTAAGATAGGCACATGGAGAAAATCAACAGCCATACAAGTCAGATAGACTTGGGGGAGAAATATTCTATGAATTAGCATTGTAGTAGTTGAGAGTTACTGGTTTTGTTGCTGGCCAAAGACATTGCTGTTGATGGAAGCACCTTAGTGTTGCTGATAAGGGCCTGATTGAATCTTGCTTGTCGTGGGGGTTCATCACTGATGATGGCCTAGTTGGATCTGAACTTGTATGTGAAATCAACATTGACAGAAATGACAGCTGCTGCAAAAAGCTGAATGGGCTTCTTTCGCAAATGGTCAGAAAAAATGGTTTATGTCCCAGGTATTTTGGGACAGTATTCCAGATGCATAGAGCTCGATCAAAGTCTGTTTTTGTCATATGAGCTTTTTGACACCTTTGATACTAGTTCTTGGATAACCCAAAATGGAATATATATATGATTATAAATTATTAAATTTGATTATAAAGCTAGTTCTCTCTCTCTCTCTCTATATATATATATATATATATATATTTTTTTTTTTTTTCTGTTTTCTTTTTGAATTTGTAGGTCTGATGAATTGGATCGTATTTACGATTCCAATGGAATAAATTATGACCATGGAATATTAGTGTTTAAGCCTTTTTATTATATCCTTACTCTGTCCTGGACATTGAGTTCTACCTGGATTTTATCCTCTCGGAAATTTTTTATTCTAAAATATACATGTGTATATATGCACCTGTGGATTTTGCATATATATGTATATTTACCACTAATATTATCAATTATCTATATATATATATATATATATATATGAAATGTGTGTGTTGAGATAAAATATGATGGAATGGCATCTGACAGAATGGTAAGATAAGACAGGCAAACTAGAATTAGCATACACATACACACATGGAACAATATTTATGGTTTTTCAGGTAGGCCTAGAATACATTAATTTCTTGAAACTTTGAATGGACGTGTCATCTCTCCTTGAATTTGGAATGGCATAAATTATTCTAACGGTTTAAAAAGTCAAATGCATGTGAAACCTGCTTAACCAATGAAAATCAAACAACACAAGAATAAAAGTACTAGAATTTCTTTCTTCTTTTTCTCTATATCTCTGTCTCTGATGAAGATTTAATAAAAGTGGAACATGTTAGATTGATAAACATTTCCTATTTGTTCTTTATATATATATATTTATATATTCCTCCTGGATATTCCTTGCTAAATTAGAGGTGTATTATTTGGTGAGAAATACACTATTTTAAAAATTTATAATCTTATGAGAAATTGAAATTTTTAAGCAATTACTTAGGAAAAGTTTTATTGCTGTTTCACTGTAAACTATATTTAAAGTTAACTCCATCTGCAAAAGTAGAAAAAAACAAAACTCAGTCTGAATAAAACTTATTTTAAATGATAACCACAAAAATTAAGATTATCTATTTTCATTAAGATTAATTAAATATTGCTAAAATTAGTGAAATAATTATTTTAGAAAAATTTTAATATTTCCCAAAATCTTGAGATTTTTTGGTCAGTCTGAATTTTTGTTTCAGTACAAAACACATCAGTCAAATGTAATCTCTGTTTAGTTATTCCCCTTTAAAACAAATAAACACAAGTTGTTAAACCTGGTTTTCTACAGGGTGAGGAAGATTGTGTTACTTGAGTCCTTCAAGTGGGGAGTATTTGTGTGTTTTTAAAAGCAGTAGACTTCAAAATCATTGCAACATAGAGTGTGTGTGCATATATATATATATATATATATATATATATATATATATATTTCAGATAGAGTATATCTGTAAAAGGACAATATGAATAAAGACGGATGGAAAACTTAGCTTAGCCAATGCATTTCACCCTCTATGGGACTTCATCAATACAAATGCAAGGATTTTATTTTATAACAAGTATTTATATACGGGAGCAAAAATATTAGTTTCTAAAAATTTTTAAATTTAAGAACATTCATAAATATTCCTCAAGTTATTCGAAAAGTTAGGCAAACTATGGATGATGCGAAGTGACACAAAATGCAAATTAGCATTTAAATTATTTTAGTTTAGGATTATTTTATGTGTTATAAATAAAAGGAGGTTATGAATTTAACCATTTTCTTTTAATTTTCTAACATTTTTTATAGTCATGTATGTTGGCTTTCAGAAATGGAGATATTTGAAAACATCTGGGTCACATTTTTATATTTTGATAAGATTCAATAGCAGCACCCTCAAGAATTTTCCTGTGTGTGTGTTTATATTTGTATTAATCATATATAAGATTAATAGAAAGAAAGTTTGTCACTTTGCTGTTTGATGTTATATTCTGCACCTCAACTCCAAAAATTCATAGAGAAACTTTTCTGTAATTGTTCAGCCCACACGTCAGGAGGTTTCAGCAAATGAATGCTGTTTTGTTCATTTTCTTTATGTTTAGTCTGATATAATTTATGTTCTTGTTGGGATTCTCTTATTATTGGTGCTAGATTGAGTTTCTTTTCCTCTTTGTGTATGTGTCAATTGTTGTGGTTATTTCTCCTTTTCCTTATTTTCTTGTTCCCTCTTCTTACTTTCTCCCAATTTCTTTTCCTTATTTTCTCTCTTTCGGTTCCGAGTGTCAAAGATTTTAAACAAGTTCTGTTGAACAAAATTGACACGCTCTGTCTGTCCAATTTTGTTTTATTAAGATTCTCCAAATTCTAAATTCTTTTATTCAATTGGTAAACTTCATTTAAAGTTCATTTTTGTTTTGAATCTGAGTCCTTACACCTGCTACTACAATTATTATCAAGAAATCTATATTTTGTATGTTGATGAAACTGTGTTTGGTGTTCATTTGTGTGTTGGAAACAAGATTGCAAATCCTTTAAAAGGTGACATCATTTACAACAGTCATTATATTGACTACAATGTCTAGGAAAGGGATTTTACTTTTAATATTGAGTTCATAAGTAAATTATAGAACAGAGTGACTTTCAAATGTTTCTTTATGAGTTTTTAATTTCTAAATGACATCACCTTTAAGTGACTTGAAATTAGTTGCAACAAATGAAGAGACATGCTGGGAATTCGACAAACACAGTTACATAAAGAGATAAAAAAAATGAAATTCTTGATAATTATAAGGAACGGTCCAAGAGATGAACTATGAATTGGAGATAACAAAAGCCCAAGGATTAAAATTCAAAGATGCATTGGAATAAGGAAAATGAAAGATTTCTTCCAAAAGCTAAGCAAAGTATTAAGAAACAAGAAAATTTTGTTAAAAACACAGAAAAGAGCACTTACCTATTATGTAATATCTGCCCTATAGAAAATGCTGGACAATCTCTTTGCTCCTGTTGAAGAAAAGATTTGTGGCAAGAGAAATATCACTCTACAGAAGGATGCTGAGAATCCTATGAACTGAATATATGAGCAGTGATAAAACTTTAGTGAAAATAGAAACAAACAGGACTTAGAATCAGAAAAAGAGAGTTGAAATTTCTAGTGAACAATGAGGAAAGAGGGCTTAGAGAATCTGACACTCACAGGATATATTGAAGGCAAGAGGGACAGAGGAAAGCAGGCAATAACCTATCTAGTGAACTTATATAAATGATTGGCAGAACAGGAGATAGGTTTATTAGGTTGGTGCAAAAATAATATCATTTTCTCACGTATGTGAGAAAACGATATTATTTTTGCACCAACCTAATATCTTTTTGCTGACTCAGACAAAGAACAGGGAATTGTGGAGAGCCATGATTGCCCACATCCTGAAAATACAAAGCACATAGAAGAAGAAATTATTCCTAGCTCCCAGATAAATGGATTGTAGTTTTGTTATTGCATTGTACTTGTAAAATACCAAATGTTATATCTAGTCTGTATTTTGGAATGGTTCAGATACTTGGATGCTCAAAGTGTCTAGCGTGAAAATCATCAGGTCTTTGAGATATAGTGCTATTGACAGATCTTGTGAATATCATAGACTGATGAAAGGTTGAATAACTCTGTGATGCAAGGAATTGGCCATCATCAATTATCTTGCTATCTGATAATAGTTAAGGTAAAAACAGTATTGTTCGGTCATGTGGTAAGACAAAAAGGAATTTTGCCATTGCTCGTTACGGGAAAGATCCTTGGAAAAAGAGCAGCATACTCTATGGTCAGACAACACCAAGGTATGAAATGACTACAGCATGAAAAGATTAGTCACAATGGCAAGAGACGGATTTTCCAACATGATCCACCAACTGCAGACATGACATCATGATGATAATGATACTATTATTAAATCATATAAAAATTTTAAATGCACTAAATAACTAAAAAAAAAAAAATCATTTCACTCCAAGCAAAGCAATAATGCCACTAACATAGAAGGGATTACTGGAAGTGAAAGAGGAGGAGGAAGGACAATAAAAGAACAGGATTCGGGAAAACAGATGACGATAGATATTGCAATTAGATTGTAGGTGGCAGGAAAGAAAGAAGCCAGAAGATAGTTTCGCAGGTGAGAAGTGCAAGAAAAGACATAGCAAATGTTTCAATATAATCACTGAACAACTTCTTAATTCATGTACTTTTTTGTCATAAATAGTTCCAAACAAAAGAAATGGATAAAGTCTATCTAAGTGGTTCTGAAACAGGAGATACTCGGTTCCTTGTAAAAGTAACTCCAAACTAAGAATAAATGTATTAAACTGTTTTATAGATATTCACCAGCTTGATGTCTTCCATAAGTGGTGAGATTGTACAATCTGTGGCTATAATCTGGAAGATAACTAATATTAATCTGTTGTCAAAGTGTGAAATTGGAGGCATAGAGACACTTCACTGAGTCCTGTGCACAGAAGTGATGAAAGAACCATCATGAATAATAGTTCCTTGCAAAGAGGGAAAACTCTTACTGATCCCGAATATAGATAAAGTTAAGTAAAACTTAAATTCTATTAACTGTTCCTATGTCATCATTTGAAGAAATGGCTTCTGATTGTGTCAAGTGAAGTGTGTGCATAAAAGGCATTACAATTTTTGAAAGTTCATGCCTTTGTGACACCACCGTATTACAAGGCAGAACACTGCTCTAATGTCCCTGTCACCTTCTCAAAAGTTGTTTTTGTTCCAAATGTGGAATGTTGTAAGGGTCTCAAGTTGGCGATTAAAGTCATTGAAGACACAAACACCAGTCTTTATTTATGGAACATGCTGTTGAATTCTAATATATCAAAAACGATGGAAGAGTTCATCATCATCACACACACATATACACACATACATACATACATACATATATATATATATATATATATAGAGAGAGAGAGAGAGAGCAAATGTCCAATTACAAAATAGCTAGTATACAAAATTTAATAAAACATGCACAAGTTAACTCTTCCATGAAAAAAATTTTCTACACTGAATTAAAAAACATTAAACACTCATTAATAATAACTTTCCTAATTACATCGTTGATGAACAAATTAGAGGAGCCATTAGAAATATTAACATAAATCAAAAAGAACGTAATACTTCCTCAAATAACTCTAAACATATCAACCTACTATACCGTAATCAAATGCATTCTAATTATAAATAAGATGAATAAATCCTAAAAAATTTCACAAATTCTAATATATTCCCCACTGATCCCAGTAAAAAAATAAAACTAATTATATACTGTACTAATTTTAACAAAACCAACTTAATCATGAGCAATAACTCTTTTCTGTCAACTAATATTTTAGAAAAGACCAACATTGTATATCACTTTAAATGTTGTTTGGGAGATTGTATCTCTGACAAAAAGTAAGTACATATGTTGGCTTGACGACCCCAACAAGACGTCTTACACTCCATTTATCAGATACAAGTTTTATCACACAACATTTAAAGAGACATTCCTGTCCACCTTCACAATACAGGAAAATACAACACCAATATACTACACTATGAAAATAATTAAAAAAAACTTCAAATTCTTGAAGCCGTCTATATCAAAATCAACCAACTAACACCGAAGAAAATTTATTATGAGTGTAGTAGCAATATTTTAAAATATATTTGACTAACATTTAATGCCCTTTTGCATTTTTACCATCTCTAGTTATCTCCCTTATATTGGAATGTGTGAAAAAAAAAAACACCATAACTACAACAGATGAATTAAAAAATTTTAAATAATTATAACAGAGTGTGTTCACATGTGTTTACAAAAATCACAATCACATCGATCACAGTTACAATAAGTTTATCTTTGCAATTCACTCCTGAAGATGATCTTGGAGGAGATCTTAAGTACTTGGGTTAATAAAAACTTTGGTGCCTTCCTTAATGAATTTCAACTTAACATGAAGAAGCTAATTAGAGAACTAGACAAGATTATTATAAAAATAAATAGACATAATTGTCTATATTATTCAATGAAACATGCTTGAACGAAGATATAAAATTCGTCACTTAGCTGATGTTACTTCAGCATCCATATTCATAGATGAACCCTCCACCATCCAGCTATCACTCTATCCACTCGTCAGGGGATATCAGAAATTGACTGTTTATTTTCTTGTTTTTCTTTCATATTAAGTTAAAAAAAAAATAATAATTTATGCACTTTTCATTAATGCAAAACTGATTTTTTTCTTCTTTCATGTGCGTATGTGTAGAATGTTGTGGTTCTGTCTCCTTTTTGCTGTTTTTCTTGTCTCTTATATAATTCTCCTTATTGGTTTTATACCTTTTTCTCTCTTTCAATTTTGAGAGTAAGAAATAATTGTAGCAATTTTGACATCCAGTTTTTCAGACATTCACTGCTTTTATTAATTCTTGAGTGTTCTAGGGCTTCCTTGAGTTTTGAAAATGTAGGTGTATTTCATTATTTTATTTGTTTTTTTATTAATGCTTAAATGGTAAGGTAAATATTTATATATGTCTTCACTTGTTTTTCTTATTTGATTTGGTGGTATCTTAAGTATTAGGGTGTTAATCACAGGAGGTTAAGTTTATAATTAAATTTATTTATTGTTGTTTGAATTTGTATGCATATACTTATATTCCTACACATACACATATATAAAGGATGCGATGGGTAAATTTTCGCCATTTTATATTTTTAATTTCACACATGTGTGCCGTTTGTTTTTTGGATTTTGTTGTCTGCACAGTACAGTAGGGTCAGTTTGGTACTAACTGTGAGAAAGAAAACCCCATGATGCAATTACGCCACTAGAAATTTGAAGATAGTATGCTGTACTGCTTGGCATTCATGATGGAAGCTCCAATACAAACATTTCAGGATGTTTGGGTGTCAATCTGAGGACAGTGCACAGGATTCAGAAAGAGTTGGATGAGTCTAGTGGTAATTATGAAGGTACGGCAATTAGAAAACTCACTCTGATCTTGTTAGTGAGGGCCTCAGACTCAACATGGAGGCTTATATAAATTGCCCTGAGGAGGTAGTGTTTCCCTGGATCAAAAGGGTAGCTGCTGGAAGACCCTATGTCTGGCAACAGGATTCTGCATTATGCCACACAAGCAGGAGAACCCAGTCATAGCTGTCAGACAATTTCTGCAACCACATCACCCCTTACATCTGTCCACTTATCTCCGCAGACTGCAACTCTCTTGATTATTATGTGCAGGGCACAGTCGAGCAAGAGACCAACAAAACTCATTTTTCATTTTTGTTTAGCAACTCAGTTTTTTTTAAATTTTTTTGTCTTGGAGTTGCCTTAAGTCAAATGTTATTAAAAAAAAAAACACTGACATTTTGTGTTGATTAATTTTATTGATTGACTTTTCCAAATGAGGAAGAAATTCTACTTGATATTTGTTCAACTAGCACAACTCAGAGTTGCATGCCTGATACAATCTTCAGGTGCTGAGTATGAACTCTGACTGTTATGTAATTTTGAATTTTAATCTATCTGGTTATCACAATGTTGGCGTAGTTATATATTATGCTAGGATTACAGTTTATTAATTTTAAAAATTATATTTAGCAATTAAATAAAGCAAGAATTATAAATATGTAAAAAAACAAAAAGAAAATTAAAAATTTAATTAAAAAAATTATTATGGCGACTTACATTTATTTTTGACATCAAAACTTTACAGAGATGATGGTGTTATTCTCTTCCATAAAACTAGCACATGAAATATAGACCGATTGAGAAAGAAACTGATAAAGTTTTTTAAAGATCACAAACTAAATATTATTACCACCACCAATGCTAAAGTGATCAACTTTCTCAATGTAACTTTAAACCTGAATAATTGTTATTATAAACCATATACAAAAGATCTATATAAATATAGATATGTCTGTAAAGAATCAAATCACCTCCACAAAATTATAAATAATTTACATAAATCAGTCCAAGTTAGACTATTGACCAAATCCAGCAATAAGGAAATATTTGATAAGTCTAAAATTAAATATATTCAAGCTTTAGAACTAAGCAATCATAAAGTAAATTTAGAGTATCTAAAAATAAACAAAGGTAAAAATAAGTAGAAACACCGTAAACGCAACATTATATGGTTTAATCCACCTTTTAATCATAATGTCCAAACTGATATCGGAAGAATTTTCCTAAATTTAATTCATAAACACTTTAACCATTCATCAACACTAAAAATAAATGCAACTGCTGAAAAAAATATGATCCGCCCTTAAACAGTCAATGGATGTCTGATAATATTGTATACCAAGCAAGCATACATTCCGGTAACGATGTTAAATTTTATTTGGGTTCCACGAAAAATCGTTGGAAATTTCGTTTTTACCATCATCAAATGAACTTAAGTAATTTAAAATACAAAAACAGCACTGTTCTTTCTAAATATTTCTAACAATTAAAGAATGATGGCATCTCACCATCAATCAACTGGGAAATTATATCTAGAGGTAAAGCTTATAACGGTAAAGGAAATAAACTTATATCTTGTTGAAAAATTGGTTATCTTAATTAAATATGAATTGATGGTTACATGTCAGTATAAAAATAAATATCTGCTTAAATACGTTGTTCCAGATTAATTTTTAATGTAAATTACCATTTATTTTGAATATAAATTAATGTTTTTTGTTTTTAAATAAGAACAAATAATCTCCCTTTTAATTAAAAACTTTTTAAAAAAAAATAATTTTAAAAATTTTCTTTTCTTTTTTTACACATATATCATTCCCACTTATTTTAATTGCCAATTTAAAATTTAAAAATTAAGAAACTGCAATCCCAGCAGAATATATAATGATGCCAACATTGTGATAACCAGATATATATTATAATTCAAATTGCATAACAGTCAGTTCATTATTATTTATTTTCTGATAATGTCATGTATGGACGTCGGTATTGACAAAAATTGGCATGTTAATACACACACAAAAAAATTCAAAATTCCTTTTAAAATACTAGGGGTTGGTGAATTGTAGTAAGATTTTCCATTTATGATTAGTAAATATAGGTTTTATTTACAGATCACAACATCTATCATTTTAATTATTGCATTATTCCAAAATTTTAACACATCAGCAGATAGCTATTAATGTCAACAACTGAGCACAAATAGTTATTAATTAAAAAAATAATTATTAGTAAATACAAGAATGTCATTTTTTATAAAAGTTAAAAGAAAATAAGCATAAATATGTAAAAAATGTGTATTTTGTTGAAAATTCCTTTTTCTCCTAATATAGCTATTTGTGTTATGTTATAATGCTTACTACCTAAACAATAATAATACTGAATATTTTTTTTTTAAACATTAACATTTTATTATTATATTTAATCACATTTCTCTATAGCTGTCATGATCTGTTAATAACAACATCACCTAACTGGTATAAATTAATACAGAATTTTTAAAGATTTATAACTTTATAAATTATTATAATGAAAATTTAAAAAAAAATGAAAACAATCCTGTAAAAATTCATTGTCCATCAAAAATAATTTTTTCTTAAGACAATAGTGTCTATAACATATCTTATTCATGAAAGCATTTAAAAGCTTTTCTAATTAAATTCTTAGTTTAATTGCATTTTTTTATTTTATGATTCAGAGCAGATTATCTGTAACTGGAGGTCCTGTTTTACAAAAAAACAATTGATTGTTTAAATTCTCCAAGGACTTGTGCTTATAATTAATGTAATCATTAAGTACTACAAAAATGAATTTCTCAAAATTTCATAAAATTAAATAAGTGGGCATTAACAGATGTAAAAAAATATTTTTACCACAATTTTCTCAATAAGAAAATTCTAAAATAATTTACTTCATTTGTGAATAAGTCCTGAAAGTTTTATTAAAATTCGACAATTAATGGATTTTTGCAAGAATTTCCAAAACAATTAGTTTTTGACCACAAAAAGACGCTTAAATTTCATGTGCTAATTTTTGATTACCTGATGATGCAAGTAAAACAAAATGTTTAAGGTTCTAAAAAGGAATAAAAAATATAATTTAATAATCAAAAAAATCCTCTCGAATTTCCTTGTAATAATAACAAAGATTTTGAGCATTATATTGTTTTTATTAAATTTGGAGCACTTTTTTCATCATGTATGTTCACTTTTTAGCAAATTGTTGGAGAATTTTCAATTTTCTTTTAATATATATATATATTTTTCTTAGGTAATAGGTTTTAATTTTTCAGTCTGACAGATTTTTCTTTAAATGTTATTTTTAGTGGATACTGATATTTGAGTAGAGCATTTATTTATTAAACAGTATATTTATCTATTTTTGCCTATCAGCCTTGAATATTCAAGAAATCTTATTTAAAGAAAAAGATGTATTCTCTGGATATTCAGGCCAAGAGACAAAAATAAATAAATATACTGTTTAATGTGTGTGTATATATATATATATATATATATACACACACACGCACACAGTCTCTTCCAAAAGTATTGGCAAGGCCAATTCCTTTGTTTTTGTTGTTCACTGAAGACATTTGGGTTTAAGATCAAAACGTGAATCTTAAATCAAAACATGAGTCTTATTTCCTGGTATTTACATTTACATGTGTTAAACAGCTTAGGACATATCCCCTTTTATATCAGATCATCCCATTTGTAGGTGAGCAAAAGTAAAGGAACAGATAGTCTTGAAGTAAATTACATTTAATATTTGGTTGCATAACACTTGTTAGCAATAACTGCATCAATCTTTCAACCCATCGACATCATCAAACTGTTGCATTCTTCATTTGTGATGCGTTTCCAGACTTTTAATCCAGCCTCTCTCAGTTATTGTTTGTTTGTGGTAGGGAGGGGTTTCTTCTTTCAGTCTCATCTTCAGGAGATGAAATGCATGCTGTATTGGGTTATGGTCCAGTGACTGACTTGACCAGTCTAAAATTTTCCACTCTTTACTCTGATGAAGTCCTTTATTGTGTTGCCAGTATGTTTGGGTCATTGTCTTGTTGTATGATAAACTTCCACCCAATTAGTTTGGATGAATTTCTCTGTAAATTGGCAGACAAAATGTTTCTGTAGACTTCTGAATTCATTCTGCTGCTCCCATCATGAGTGACATCATCAATAAATATGAATGAGCCTGTTCAGCCATGCAAGCCCAAGCCAAGACACTGCCACCATCGTGCTTCACAGACTGGCTTGTATGCTTTGGATCATAAGCAGATCCTTTCTTTCATCACACTTTGGCCTTTCCATCACTTTGGTAGGGATTAATCTTGGTTTCATCAGTCCATAAAACGTTCTTCACAAAACTTTTGTTGCTCATGTCTGTATTTTCCTGCAAATTTCAATCTGGCCTTCTGATTTTTACTACTGATGAGTAGTTTGCATCTCGTGGTATGGCATCTATATTTCTGTTCTTGAATTCTTCTTCCAAAGGTGGATTGTGAAACCTTCACTCCTGTACTGTGAAAGTTATTAGTGATGTCACAGACTGTTGTTTTGGGTTTTTTTTTCTCACAGCTTTCACAATGTTTCTGTCATTAACTGCTGTTGTTTCCTTTTGTCCAACTTTTTCTATGTCCGTTGCTTAGTACACCAATAGCTTCTTTCCTTTACAGGACATTCCAAATTGTTGTGTTGGCTATACCCCAATGTTTATCCAATGTCTATGAACAATTTTACTTCTTTTCTCTGTATAAAAATGTCTTGCTTTTCTCCTATAGCTCTCTCGTATTCATGTTGGTTTATCCTTTTTAACAAGAAACCCGAAGCTAAAACCAAGAGTAGTCATTCAGAGCTATTTAATGATTAAACAATCAATCTAAAAGGCAACATCTGGGGAACATGAAACACCTATCAGTCACATGTTCCAGTAGTTTTGCTTGCTTGAAAAATGGGTTGGTTCAAACAAAGGGTGGTATGTCCTAAGTTGTTTAATACATCTAAATATAAATATTAGGAAATGAAAGATGTAATTTTGAACTCTTGTCTCATATTCATCTTTTGATCTTAAACCCAAATATCTTCAGTGATGAACAAAAACAAAGGAATTGGTCTTGCCATTCCAATACTTTTGGAGGGGACTATATATATCAGCAATCTTTGTTTTGCATATAGTGCCTCTCTCATAACACAGTACAGAAAACAGAACAAAAATATATTAATAATATATTTTACCATGAAAATTAAACCTGACTTGAAAATGACTAAAATATTAACTGAAAGTGCTCAGGAAAAGTCAACACAATAAACAATCTCTCCACAAACTCAGTCCTCTAACTTGTAAGAACACAAGAAAAATAAAATTAGAAAACTCATAAAATATTCCTTGTTGTTCGTATTTAACAAAACATGCAAACATATTTTTATCACTTTAAACATTATTTTTAGTCAATACCAGTATTTGAATAAATGCTCGGTTTATTTGAAACTGTATTTATTTCATCAACCAGTCTGCATACTCTAGAAAACTTAATAAGGAAAATGTGCACTTCAGCAGGATTCAAAACTGCATAACATTTTGCAGGAGGAAACACTGTCTGATCCGGTGTGCTTTTACTGCTCAGGTACAAAGAGTGTCACTATAAATCAAGGTTCAATTTTGCCTTTAAAGCATATTTTTTCAGAATTTTCCAAAAAACATCAGCAAGCTTCATATCTGAAATGTAAACAAAGCAATTTCTAAAGATTTACTGTATTTTATTTTTTAATTGGGCATATTTTTATTACTTGAAATGTTACTTTTAGTGGATACCCGTATTTGAATAGATAGTTTATTTTAAACAGTATTTATTTTATCTACCGGTCTGCATACTTGAGGATTCGAACCTGCATTCCTGTTTGAAGTAATAAAAATATTAATTCTTTAGAAATTGTTTTGTTTACATTCTGAATATGAAAAATACCCAAAAGTTGGGTTCATAATATGAGTCTCCTTGAAAAGATTTAAGTCCTATGCCTGACAAGTAAATCAGAGTTTGGTATGAAGAAATTATTTGAAACACTTGTATAGATTATATTCAATTTTCCCTAACAGAAATTAAATTAAATTTCAGTTTTTATCTATGGAAACAAATCAAATCAATTATTTGGCTCTTTTGTGTTTTATTTCTTTTTTTTTTTTTTTTGTTATTTTCACTTTATTTTGAAAGAACAACTTTTTGCATCAAAAGGACATCTTATAATATGAAACTTAGTTAAAAAAAAATAAACGCAATATAAGGGAGATAAATCTGTAGTACGTAAAAAAGGTTTGAAGTACTAAAAGAGAGTCTACCACATTTTCACTTCACATGTATTTTTTTTTATATATGACATGAATAGATTATTGGCTATTAGCACTTCTGTCTGAATTTCTAAGATGAGGATATATAATTATTAACAGAAAAATTTCATTTGAAAAAGAAAAGAAAAAGTATTGAACTGTTATGTAATATTAGTCTTCCTATATGACAGTGAATGCTGGACAATCATTTGAAGATGATGAAGAAGAAACTTGAAACAACAGAAATGTTGTTCTACAGAAGGACGCTGAGGATGCCATGGACTGAACATGCAAGCAAGAACAAAGTTTTAGAGAAAATGGAAATAAAAAGGATATTTATACTTAACATCAGGAACAGAGAGTTGAAATTTTTAGGGTATATAATGAGGAATGAGGGCTTGGAAAATTTGACACTCACAGGGCAAGAGGGACAGATGAAAACAGCACATAAAATAACTAAGGAGCTTGTGTAAATGGATAGCAAAACAGGGTTTGGGAGAGAGTAAAAAGACAAAATTTACTAAGAGCTACAAAGGACAGGAAATTGTGGAGAGCCGTGATTGCCAATTTCCTGAAGGGACATGGTACATCGAAGAACAAGGAGGATTAATATCATCTTTGTTGTTACTATCACAATGTTATGATCGTTGTCTTGCCCCTCTGGCTTTCTTCAGATGTCTGCTGATTTGGGTAAGGGCAAAATAACTTCTTTCACCCACTCCCTTCAAATTCAGATGGCTAAGGAATAAGAAAATACATCTGTGAGCCTATGTGAAATTGTTTTTGAACCAATGAAAACCTTGCCTTCACAGAAATTGCCTGGTGAGCCAAGTAGTAGGAAAGAAAACAGCGAGCCTATGTGAAATCCTTTTTGACACAAAATGAGGAGAAAAATTAAATTAATTGGAAAAGAGTGTCTGGTCATGTGAAAGGTTTCATTTCAGTTCTTCGCAACCACCATTGAAGTACTCACCTGTGTAAAATTACCTGTTGATTATATTATTGTCTTCTAACTAGCACATGAAATAATTTCCACTCAACAATCCAAGAAATATAAGTATTTTAAACTCTCTTTATCTACTTTTGAACGTATGCAAACCATATATCCCTTCAGTGAGCAATGAACTTTCTTACATTTGTCTTAAACATTTTTGAATATTATTTTTGGTCAGATCATTTAATCTGTTGTATGAACATTTCCTCTTCATGGCAATACATTTAACTATGGACTTTAAGAATTCTGATTTATTTTCCAGAAATGAGCTACTGACACTACTTAAGCTAAGCATGTAACTTCATGAATATATTCCTTATCTTGTTTTGTTAAAATTTCCTATGTGTTTCCTTGTCATTATCATCCTTCATTAATCTTCTTGGCGTGAGTAAATCAATTCTTCATTTTAATCCCTAAGTCCTATACTACAATAAACCTTAAGGGATTTTCAAACTGAATCAGTCTCTCTCTCTCTGGTTTGTAAATACTTCTAATTTTTATTGCTAGTATTGTTTCCATTCAGTCTAAGCCTGCACTAACCGGCCTAAGGATTGAACACATAAAATTCACGTACCAACATTTTAATACTCTAAGCTATTGTGTTATATTGATAGGGGAAAAAGAGAACAATCTACCTTGAAGGCTATAGAGACACCTGAAGAAAGCCACTTGCTCTTCTTACACAACGGCCGAAACGTTGGGATAATAACAAAAATAAGGACATTAATTAAACTGTAAATAATGTTAACTTCTAATCAAAAAAAGAATTAAGTAAACTTTAACTTTAGTTTAAATTAAGAGAAAGAAGAATTTTTTTTTCTTTTAATTATTAAAACGATGATTCAGAATATGAGATTAGTTAAAAAAGAGAAATATAAGGGAAGTAAATCAATGGATTACAGCGAGAAATTTACAATCCCCGCCTTTTGTATAATTAAAAAAAGAAAGAAACGTTAAAAAATAAATTTAAAAACAAGTATTTGCAAGAATTTCATTTTTATCAAAAGTAAATAAACAAATGAAAATAAAAACATAATTTAATTAATTTAGGAAATACAAACAATAAAAAAAAAATGAATTTTTAACAATAGACATTAAAGATGAAAAAAACACTTAATTTTTATTCTTTTATTATTTTTTAATTTTTTTCTCTTTTCACTTCATGAAAATTTTTAAAAAGTCATTCGTTTTAAAAAAAACAAAAATTTCTTCGAAAATAAGCAAATGCTATTTTCGTAAGAAAGACAGACGAAATTGAAATCTCATTTCTTAGCTATTTAATTTATTCTTCAATTATTTTTTTTTTTTTAAGCAAACTTCATTTTTTTATCAGTTATATGCAGTAATCATTAGATAAGAAAGTCGATCGTTGATCTTGAAGCCAAAACGAAGAAATCGTCCATCTTGAAAGTAAACAAAAAGGAGGAGGAGAATAGTCATCATATTGAGTTGACATTTCTTATTTACTCGTGTCTTGGGTTTTAAGAAAGATTAAGAGAAATAAAACAAGAAATTAAAATATTTTAAATACCTAGTGTTCGGTTTTTAATTCGAACTCGAATCAAATAATTTATAAATCTATTTTTACCAAATGAGGCACCACTGCTTTCAGAGAGTTATCTTGCGTATCTACAGATAGAAATGAGATTTTGACAAGTATATAAATATAAAACGTTTATTTTGTTATTGCTTTTATAAAAGTAAAAAAAAAGAAGAAATTATCATATTTATTTAGTTTTTCCGTTTAAAACTAAACGAATAAATAATCTCTTGATTATTGCTGCATCTCTAATTGCTCATAAGAGAGATGTCGAATTACTACGAGTGTACAACAAAACAAAAACAATAAAATTTTAAATTAAATTACATTACTAAAAAAATTTAAAACTCATGCCTCGGCATAAAATAAATTTTATTTTACGTGAATCTTTTTTGTCATGTCTCTTCAAATTAAGCAGAAGCTATGTTTTTTTAGGTTTTTAAAGGAATGACTTTTTGTTTTTTAAATTAATTGACCAGAATGCCAAATTCACGAGATTCTTTATCGCAATTAACTACAGTAAAAATGAAAATTCCTTTTTCGTTGAAATAATAATGAAGCTTCGCTTAAAAAAAAAAATGTCTAAGTATTATTTAAGCACTCAGTGGGAATCTCTCACTAGTCACTAAAAGTACTACTACCCCCAAAAAACTGTATTATATTACAAAACAAACATTTTCGCTTTAATTTAGCAAAATAAGACCAATATGTGAAGCTGAAGCATTTGATAAAAATCTGCACTGCAGTATATCCAGTTAAGCAAATTTATTTGTAATAATCTTAAAGAAAAGGCTAATCTCGCACATTATTTGAGATTTCGGATTTTATTTACGAAACGACTTTAAAAATTGTGAATTCTGACAGTGTTTCTTAATTCGTCAATAAGTGAAATTTGAAACTGCACTTATTAAACTAAGCTTTGCCTACATTTTATTTATGGCTGAGAACTGGCGCAGATATTGTTCGAATGTTGATTTTTTTTTCAAACAGATTGTTAATGCAATACGGTACCTCTCTCCATAAAAGAAAATGTCTTTAAAAACAGTAGTAATATATTTCTGTTACTTTAATTAAAATCTAAATAAAATCCTTAAGGCATTGATATAAAAAGGCAACTTCAGAAATGTCAGCCTTAGAAATAATACGGATCTACCAAGAAGCAAAAAAAAAAAAAAAATTATTACACGGTTGAGCATCCGTACTGTATCGTATTGAGACAATGACTAATTTTGGAATTTTTAGCGCACAAAGTCCTTGTTTCAAAAATATTCTGGTTTTCATTCATATTCAGACGAAAAGTGATAAAAATTAAAGAAAAAGAGATATTAAGTAACAGTAAATCTCTTCTTTTTCTCATTGTATTTATTTATTTATTATTATTTTATTTATTTATTTATTTATTATTTTTTTTTTTTTTTTAAATACTTATTTTCTTTTTAACTAACTGTCTGACCATTCACCGGCGGTGTTTCTACTTTTATATGCTTGATTGTGGTCACGTGGTATCGTGACGTCATCCCAGTGTCCCGTGCATGTGAACCCCGCACACTGTCGGCGCACGGGGACCGAAAATGTCGCGTAAAGGGGGACGAAACAGGGAACAACATGGCGGCGCCCATGGCCGTGCACATGCTGAGAGCAGTAGGCCCCAGGCTGGACTTATTTCAGGTATTTCCCTGGCCGCTGAGGTTGGACGTACAGTCGTAGACGGCCGACACAGACCTGTCACGACTAGCCGTTGTCGTAAAAGCAGCGCTACTGCCGCCGCCTTCCAAGATGGCGAAACAACACAACAACGTACGGCGAGACACGACGATCAAGCAGAGGAAAACAATACTGAATTTGCCGCTTTTTCTCCTTCGCTGTCGTCATCTTTGGTGTTGTCCCCATCATCGTCTGTCCTTCAGATTCAACAATGCCCAGTAAGGATTACTCCATCTTGTAATGCCATCGCTAACAACATAAAAAATAGTAGTAGCAATACGATTACTACTACTATTGAAAAGAAGCAAGCAAAAAGAAAAGCAGTTCTACTTCCTAGTGTTACAAAGACGACGAATAACAACAGAAAGGCCGCTATTACTCAAGAGTCTCTTAATTCTGATAGTATCTCCCTCAAAACTATTAATTCTGTCGGCGGCAACAACAATACGACAATGGCCATTCATAATTTGCAATACTTATCTTCAAATTCGTCTTCAGTTTCTGATTATGAATACGATGAGGATGAGGAGGAAGATGTCGAAGGAGAGGAGGAAGTTGTTGAAGACTTGAATAGTTACGAGCGATCAGTTGTGGAAGAGACTTCGGAATGGTTCAAGTCTCGTTGTCGAAATCTTGATTCCGTTGTAGAATTCGAATTAGTCGGGCACCAGCAGACACCCCACGGTGTTGTGGATGCACTGGACATAGGCACCGGTAAAACAAGCAAGGATATTGTCGTGGACGATTTATTTGCTGGGGAACATTTAGTAGTGTGTCCCGATCCAGCAGGGGTGATTCCCCCCTTGGCCGGGACTGACCATGTGGTATTGTCAACAACAGAAAATGAATCGGTTGTGTTATACACACCTTCAAGCGATAGTAATGACAATAGTATCGTTTTAAACGGCGTAGACAGTGCTGTAGGTTCTTCGATTCCAAATCCTAATAGTATTACATCTACTAAAACGTGTACTATTGTCGGTAATACTGGCTTGAATTGTCCTATATCGTCATCATCTTTACCTTCTTGCTCTGTTTCTACAAATTCTGCTGCTTGTACTATAAACACCGTTTCTACAGTACCAACAACAATAACCACTAATGGTGTTGGTGCAATACTCGAGATAGAAGGAAAACGTGCTGACTGTATGACTTCTATAGCTTCCGATACTATGGGTCATCCGACTGACGGTCAAGGGACGTTGGGTCTGCAGGTGCCTCTCCTGGAGTTTAAACGAGTTGGAACCGACAAAAGCAACACTTTGATGACTCCACAGGAATTGGAAAGCATGCCCGATCAGGGAATTGAGTTTGAGGAATCAGTTGGCCCCAAACAAGAGATCACTTCATCTCTACCCGCTTCTTTAAGCCCTGAACCCGCGTCTGCGATTTCAAGCCCACTAATTCCTACTCCCCCACAGACTGGGTTGTTAGAGACCTCTCTTCAGGTTTCGAGCCCTAATTTGGTTGCTTCTACTACTACTACTACTACTACCACCACCACTGCTACCAACAACACCATTCACTGTTCCCAAAATTCGGTGAATTCACTTAATGTAGATACGAAACCAGTGTTTGTTGACAGTCCTATGATAGCTCTCAATGAAACCCCAGCCGCTAACACTCCGAGTAAAAACAATTTATGTATTAACAATAATAACCCGATCAATTCAAGTGCTACTGTTTCATCTACTGCTAGCAGCAGCAGTACGATTACCTCAAGTAGTGGCACCAGTGTGGTTGGTACTGTGTTGAATACAAATTTATTCAATTCTGGCAACTTTACATTGGCGACTATTTCTATTTCTACCGACAGATCGACTAATTCCACTCAGATATTGGTAAATACGAATCAGGGCCAGCAGTTATATCACATAAACACTGCCGACCTCACCAAACCTCGATCACTTCCCATCACACAACCTGTGGCCCCGACTTCGAGTCGGGTAACCACGGCAACTACAGCAGCATCTGCTACCAATTCCTCACTAACTGTGAGCAATGGTGCTTCTCCACAAACAGGTGATTTTTTTTTTTTTTTAAATGTCTCTTTTTAAAAGTTCAAAATTTAATCCTTCCTGTTTTATTTTTATTTTCTTTTTTGAATCTATAATAATTGTCATTCTTTTTTATGGGCCGATTGAATTTTTTCTTAGTTTTTAAATAATTGAAATTTTGGTTTGTATTCCGCGAGATTTTTTTAATCGTAAATCAAACTATATTTGATATATAATCAAGGAAGAATAATTGAAACAATGAAAGTTAATTTGATTTTTAAATGAGGCATAAACTTGGCCCATAACTTGCTTAGGGGAACCTGTGTGTGTGTGTGGCTATCTATACCTACCTAATTTAAAAAAATGAAAACTTTTTATTGAAGTGTTAATTTTAAGGTAATAGATCTTTTTTTTTAATATTCCTAATGAGAAAAAATACTTTGCTCTAAACCGAATTTAGGTTGATTGAAATTTTTTTTCCTCTTTTTGTCAGTAAAATCAATCAATCTGAATTGTAGGTATTATTATTATAATGTGTATAAAAAAAAAAAGAAGAAATGTTTGGTCAAATTATAGGAAGTGGGTTGATCTGAAAACTTTTCAGTCCCATTTCATTTGTGAGTTTTTCTTTTTTATGAGAAGACAGAACTGGTATTTGTGTACAAATGTATGTTCATGTTAAAAAAAAAAACAATTAGTTTTTACTTTTTAGTTTTTACTTAATGCAAAGTTAAGCTGGTGCTATTTTTATTCTTAATATTAATTAACGAGAGAGTAGCCTGCCAACAAAGTGATGCTAGGGTACAAATATATGATGCACTATGCTCAACATGATCCCCACCTCTGTTGTTGGGTAAATGTATACCAGGCACATGTATCACAGCCAAATATATTTGATAAGATGACCTTTTTTGATAAAGGGTGGGTCTTAGTCAGAGGTACCTTCCAGTGGGGTAACCCAGCCCACTTAAATGGTCTCCAATTAAGCTTGTTCCCCAAGTATCTAGATGTGACCCCCTTGGTTAACTCCTCCTTCTGGTCAGGATGCTTCCCCATTATTCATGCTCATGAACAGATGCACAGTGTGTCAGCTGCTAGATCTGCCCAATTGGTCGTTACGGTCAGGCAACTGACAAGTGAATCCCTGGTACTAAATGGGATGCGTACTGTAGCCCATCTTAATTCATGATGATAAAACATGTACATGTTAAGTGTCTTAAATCAATTAAGATCAGGAGGCATGAAACCAATGTTCCTGGTGTAGCATCAGAGCATTTATTATTATTATCATCACAACACTTAGAGGCGAGTGTAATTCAAGAAAAGACACAGTATAATTTAACAATATTTCAAAACTATACCCGCCTTTGAGTTATGTTTAAAAATTACATCTTTGTAGAATCTCTTGAGAAAAAATAGTTGTACTAGCAGTAAACATGACAAAGCGAATTAATCTCAACCAGCATGAATGGAATGCAACTAAAACATGGATAGCATGATGAAGATCCTGTTCATCTTAAAATATTCGGTTAGTTGGTTAGTTGGAGTAATTAATCTCTCCTATCATTTTGTTCATTCATCCAGGGTGGGATAGTTTGCATGTGTCATACGTTTTAAGGGTTGAAAGGTCAGTGGATTCTGGATATTTTTTTTTAGAATTTGTATCATGGAATGTTACGTATGTTTCAGTTTCATATCATTTAAAAAGGGCTGCATTTCATTCACTTTGTTGCATTGATTTCCACTTCAACTGTTTTTCTCAAAACAAGTGATGATGGTTCTACGAACACTTGTATTCTTTAATGTTTTTTTTAATACTTGGATGTAATTTTTAAACATAACCTAAAGAAGACAAACATACTGTTGAAATATTGTTAAATACCGTGTCTTTTCTTTTTGTTTTCTTAAATTGCACTCTCAATGTTGCAAAATGTTGGAGTTACAACAATCGTTTTATTTGTTATTAGGAATAATGATGATGCTTCTAATTCATTCATAGTGTTATGAGCAAAGCTGATCCTAAACTAATTAAATCATTCTCTAAATCCGTCATTTCATAATGTTGAGCACTGTACAGATAATAGAAGTATGCACACTATTTACATTATTCGGACTATTGTCCTCATCTTTGTCGCCATATTTATTACAACGTTTTGGCTGTTGTATGCTCCTGCCTTCTTCAGATGGTTGGAATGTTGAACTGAATCCTTTATTTTGCTCACTGGGGCAGACTGTTCTAGTTCCATGTCTAATGGATGTCAGTTATCAGTTATCTCCTGCTTAATTCCCTCTCCAAGTTCTCCACCCCCTTATTGAACTCACACTCTTTGGGTCCTGTCACTGGATCTAACTAACGCCTCTATCCACTATGCCATGTGTCCTTGAGGGCATCTGTGTATGAAATTCTGGGTATTATAAACCTAATGTCTTCAGCAACTATTTTTTATCAGGGCTCATATTGCAATTTTTACTGTTATTATCGCTTTTCTCTGGCACTCCTTATTACTGGTTCCCATATTGTATTCATTTCTATGCTTGATCAGCTCAGGAGAGTGTGTGAGTTCAATACCTGGTTAAGGTGGTGGAGAACTTTGAGAGGGAATTAAGCAGGAGATAACTGATATCCATTAGACATGGCATGTGGAACTAGAACAGTCTATCCCAGTGAGTGAAATAAAGGGTTCAGTTCAACATTCCAACCACCTGAAGAAGGCCTGAGAGTACAACGGCTGAAATGTAATAAATATGGCAACAAAGATGAGGACAGTAGTCCAAATAATGTAAATAGTATACATAATACCTCATCTCAGAAATATAGACAGATACAGAAGTGTGCACTTCTGTATTGATATTTTCAGAATTAGAATTTTTTTTTTTTTAACCTTTTATGTTCATATTGAAGAACAAAATCCAAATTGACTGGAAAATGTTTATTTTCTAACCTTGTAATAAAGTTTAATCAGGTGAACTAACTGTGAAATTATTCTGCTTTGTAAAACAAGAAAATTGCAATCAAATCCTACCAAACTGAAACTACTATTAAAACATTTGTATATGTTAACCCATGATTATCAACCTTTTTTTAAATGTTTAATCCTGAACAGTAAATTCTTAAAGATCATTGTAAGTATTTTACTAAGATTGGTCTGGTACAACGGCACAAGAGTGGAGCACCCAGTGAGAATCAAACTCATTAGTAATAATCTGATTAGTTTGCTTGCCTCTATCCTACAGAAAGGCTCCCCTAAAACTACTCTTTATGGTACACATTCAGTGTCATTTCAAGACAAACATTATTGTCAACTGTTTGTCATTAGGAAAATATATATTTTTTTTTTTTTTTTGTAACAAAGAAAAAAAGTTCAAGATTAGCATGCATGCATTGTGGTTGTTGGAAATAGGGTGTGGCAGCAAGGCCTGAGTGAAATGTCTTTATGCCTCTCATGGCAGATGATTTTACTACATATAAACTGGGACTCTTAGGCAGTGGACTTAATAATTCACTTGATCAGTGATTTGTAACAGTTCCTGTCGTGTTGGTCATTGGTTCAAAATACAATGATTTTGCTGATTCAGTTCATGTTGGTCTATGGTTTGCATTGTCAGGTCATTTGGCATGGCTTTATAGGAATTATTAACAAGTTGGTAATTTTGTTAAATTTTATATATATATATATATATATATATATAATGTGTGTTTGGCTTTTTCAGGTTAGAATGAAACACAAGACTGTATGTGAGGAAATGGCATTGGAATCTCTGATAATTGGAAGGTTTTATCACTTCCAATGTCCAGAAACCATGGGTGCATTTTAAATATAAAACTTGAGGAAAGTTTTTGTCATGCTGTCTGCAAATATATTGGAGTTGTTTTTCCATTGCCTTCACCATTTACAATTCAAAGTTTTCTTTCTGTTAGACTGGCTGCCATGCCAGGCTAGAGAGCCCAGTCTACCTTACTATTTAACCCATATCTAGAGGGAGAAGAGGTAGATTCATGCTCTTAAGTGTATTTGTGCAGAAATGAACCTACTGAATTCACTTTCGGTGTCACTAACTTACATTATCTCTTCACATCCCCAATTTGAGTAGTAAGAGGATAAAAAAATTGGCAATATTTTCTCTTTTCTTATCACTACCCGCTTACATTACCACTACTCTATAAATCCACAATTTAGCTTTATCAAAACTAACAGACTAAGTTTCTAATAATATAGCATAATGAGTCTAATCCTAATTTTGCCTTAAATAATGCAGTCTTAATTAAAAGAGAAAGTAATTTGTTAAGGTAAAAATGTATAGAAAGTGCATTAATTTCTGAGTCCTCCACAGTAAATTTACGTCCAGATTCATACAACATTTCACCTTTCTTAACAACCTATTATAATGTTGGATATGTAATAACAGCAATGAAAAAAAAAAAAAAAAGAAAGGAAGCTGTATGAAGCTGAAGGAAATTGACTCAGTTTTTACATCTGGACATGTGTGGATGCCAGAAATTTAAATTTTACCATCCTGGCATCTTCAGTAATTTCTCTTTATGCTTACGTTTCCATTCTTTCCCCCCTGCAGGCATAGGGTTCCATCAATAAAAAACTTTATTTATTTACACTATTTTCATTTGGACTATTGTCCTCATCTTTGCTGTTGTTATGTTTTGGCCATTGTGCCCTTTGGCCTTCTTCAAGTATATTGATCTGGGAAACCTACAGGGAATTCTGAACTGAACTCTTTATTTAATTTATGGAGGTAGACTGTTCTTGTTTGATTGCCTACATCTAGAGGTACGTCATCTTATTTTTAGTACTGTAAATATCACTGTCACTTACAATGTGAGTTCAATGCCTGGAGTGGACAGTGTGTACTTGGACTCGGTGGAAACTGAGCAGTACTAAAAATATGAGATATCGTCCAAGATGAGATATCCCAAGATTTGACCAGTGAAATGAGATCAGTCTATCCCCATAGATTAAATAAAGGGTTCAGTTTGGAATTTCCTGTAAATTACCAGAATCAATATGCACCTGATGAAGGGCAGTGGGCACAATGGCTGAAACATGATAGCAACAACAATAAAGATTAGGACAATACTATGAATGTAAATAGTGTAAATAATAACTTCTCATCCCATAAATTCAGACAGAAAAATATTATTTAGTCTGAAGAAAGCCTTTTGAAAGATAAAATGCATTATATAAGGATTTTTCCATTTTTTTTTTTTTTTTTTTTTTTTTTTTTGTCATCAATTGTTCATATATCTGTACATGTAATAGCCTTGGAGCTATGAATTTCAGAAATTTGCTGAAAGATTTATTTAGCAAAATGCAAAAAAAATGCAGTGATATTTCGGGATGTTCTTAGTTTAAAACTATTAAATCTACAGATCTAATATTTGGGATTTATTTACCCCTTTACAGAATGTACATCCTCTTGTTCAAATTTTCTGGAATGCCCGTATCTGCTCGATTTTGTATCCAAAACATAATTATTAACAGATCACAACATCTATCAGAGATGAAATTTAAATTTTTATTATTTCATTATTCCAAAATTTGAACACATCAGCAGATAGTTATTAATGTCAACAACTGAGCACAAATAATTATTAATTAAGAAAATTAGTAATTAATGTATAATATGTAAAAGAATGTCGTTTTTGATAAAAGTTAAAAAAAATAACCATATATACATAAAAAGTGTGTATAATGCTGAAAATTTCTTTTTCTACAAGATAGCTATTTGTGCTATGTTATAATGCTTATTATCTAAAAAAAATAATATGAAATACATTTTTTTTATACATTAAAGTATATTTAATCACATCTCTCTAATAGCTGTCGTGATCTGTAAGTATACAGATCTAATATTTGGGATTTATTTACACTTTTATAGAATGCAAATCCTTTTGTTAAGATTTTCTGGAAAGCCCGTATCTGTTTGATTTCATATCCGAAACATAAATGAACATATTCCTAAAGAATTTAATGGATTTAAATCGAACCTTGCAGGACTATGACACTCTCTGTGTAGGTGACTGCCGGTTTCAATGAAAAACGTCCATACCTCCTATTTATGTTATTCCTTTATTTAGGATATACACAGTGAAAGCTAGAAAGAAATAAGAAAAAGGGGAAAATGGATAAACAAAATACATTTCAAAGAGGAAACAATAATAATTTTAAACAAACTCAATAGTAAAGGGACACATGGCAGCTTAGATAATTTCAGACTTAGTAGTAAGGCTTAGATAATTTCAGACTTAGTAGTAAGGCTTAGATAATTTCAGACTTAGTAGTAAGGCTTAGATAATTTCAGACTTAGTAGTAAGGCTTAGATAATTTCAGACTTAGTAGTAAGGCTTAGATAATTTCAGACTTAGTAGTAAGGCTTAGATAATTTCAGACTTAGTAGTAAGGCTTAGATAATTTCAGACTTAGTAGTAAGGCTTAGATAATTTCAGACTTAGTAGTAAGGCTTAGATAATTTCAGACTTAGTAGTAAGGCTTAGATAATTTCAGACTTAGTAGTAAGGCTTAGATAATTTCAGACTTAGTAGTAAGGCTTAGATAATTTCAGACTTAGTAGTAAGGCTTAGATAATTTCAGACTTAGTAGTAAGGCTTAGATAATTTCAGACTTAGTAGTAAGGCTTAGATAATTTCAGACTTAGTAGTAAGGCTTAGATAATTTCAGACTTAGTAGTAAGGCTTAGATAATTTACTATATGAAATGAACAAAGTCTGACAATTTTAAAACATTTTTTTATGTTTGTACATTCTTTTTATAGATACAAATATTTAAGTAAATGCTCTGTTTTTTTTTTTTTATATATATAATAAACAGTATGTCCAAGAAATTTTCATAGAAAATATTCGTCCTCCAACAGGAATCGAACCTGTATCCTGTACGGAATTGTCATATAGCCTGATGTGGTTTACCGATTTAACCACAGAGGAGCATTTCGGTTAGCAATGTCGATTTTATTGAATTGTAGTTTAAAAAAGAAAAAGAGAATTGTAGTTAAAGAAAAAAAAACACTAAAATCGACCTTGCTAACCGAAATGCTCCTCTCTGGCTAAATCAGTAAAAGCACGTCAGGCCATATGATGGTTCCGTACAGGATACACGTTTGATTCCTGTCGGAGGACGCATATTTTCTATGACAATTTCTCGGACATTCAGGCCGGTAAATGTCGTTAATACTGTTTATTATAAACAAAACATTTACTTAAATATTTGTATCTATAAAAAGAATGTATAAACATAAAAAATGTCTTAAATAATTTACTATATTGCCTTTTTGACTGACCAACTGGCTGTTGCTAATGGCCTGTTGCCTCATGAACCAACAGTCACTAGAAAGAACATGTAGCAGGCTGGTAAAAATTATGGGTAAACACATGGATGCATATATGTGGTAAATGTCTACTTTTATATTTTTACAGAACATTAAAAATTATTTTCATAATTTTAACCCTATTATTACAGCCACTATGCTGCTACTATCAAATAGTAAAGTCTCTAAGTCTGGGGACACATGTATTTTGACCCCTTCAGTGTTTGCTACACTCTCTGTGGCTGAGTGGTGTAAAGCACTTTGAATCAGACAGTAGTTTACCCTACAAAGGTTCGGACCCTGCCAGAGAGCTAATTTTATTTATTAAATGTTATTGAGTGTGCATGCAGGTAGATGTAATATACATTGTTTAAAAAACAGGGCATCTGTTCAAACATGGGTATCCACTAAAAATATCACTTGAAGTAATAAAAATGTCAGATTAAAAATAAATCTATTAATTCAATAGTAAAGTAATAACTTAGGACATAACAACGCATTTTTATGGCATATATTTAACAATGTCTAATTTCACTTCCACAGTAATGGCTTTCCTTTTCTTTGAGGTATCGCCATCAGAAGTAGTTACATGATGCTTGGGTGCCATAATGAAAAACAATAAGTTTCCACAAACAAAAGAGAATGAATACGCAACAATCCAATATGGTGTATAACCAGGAAGTGATCCGGGCTGTCTTCCTCAGTCTAGTGCCATATGATGATGTATTCTTCCACCACAACATTTATATGTCATATGTATGAGGCAAATGACATAAGTTGAAACAAGATTAATAGAAATTGTGTCATAACCATGATTCGTCATAGGCTGGGACTGTCATAACCTGGTGACTTACTGTATATAACTATTTGTTTATATGGGATTTCAACAAAATCGAGAATGGTCATGCGGTATAAAAATTGAAACCTTTTGTTTTCATTTGAAATCTGTAAAAAGATTTTTAGAATGTTTTCTCAGTTATCTTATCATATTTTGATTTTTGTATGAAATGGAATTAATTCAGTTTAGAATTGTTGTTATAAAGGTCATGCTAAATGTTGAGTTTTCTGTCAAAAATGACACTTTTTAATGTCAGTTCCATGTTTAATATTTGCACAAAACTTGCCCAGAGATTCCTTCATCAAAAGGCTCATTTAAGAGATTTACATTAAAGTTCACTGGACCAATTTTATTTCAAGTCAGACTAATATCCTCATTTTTGTTATTATCACACCATTTTAGTGTTTAACCTAGAGAATTAAAGTTTTAATAAAGACACATTCTCTTTATTAAAACTTTCAATTGCACAGACTGGTAGACATGAATTACACTTTTTAAAAAAAATAACAGGGACGTCCACTAAATATAATGTTTATAGTAATAAGTGATAATGTCAGATTAAAACTAAAATCCATTAATTCCTTAGAAATTAATTTGTTTATATATAAAGAACAACATTAAGGAAAAATGTATGACAAAATGAAAAAAGTTTTCTTGTGACATCCAAAACTTCACGGCCTTACTAAACCCCACAAAATGGGTATCTCGATGCACCCCATCATCTCGGGAATAGACAGAGTCCCCCACAAACTGTCGAAAGCCATAGCAAAAATTCTAACCCCTCTCCTTAGAACAATCAGTCTATTTCATATAAACTCGAGCAGCCTAGTTGAAAAATTAAGGGAAATGAACATGACTGGCCAGTCTAGATATAAAATCCCTTTCTACACCAACATCCCAGTTGAAAAATACCTAAATTGCCTAAAAGAAAAGGTATCTAACACAATCAAAGGCAAAGCTCTCCCTACCAACAACTAAAATAATAAAAATCTGCCATCTTATAATCAGTCAATGCTATTTCACATTTAATGACTTTTACAAACAAAAATTTGGATTACCAAAGGCATTCATTTTCAGTCGAGTGATGGCATGTATATTCTTAGAATTTCTTGAATTTTGTCCCTTCCAAAAGATTTTACCCAAACAATCAACATGTTTTCAGTATATTAATAATGTTCTATCAATTTATCCTTGTGATACTGATTTACCTGACCTAGTAGATAAACTAAACAAAGTTGAACTTACACTAAAATTTACATACAAAATCGAAGAATATAATTCCTTTCCTACATATCATGCTACACCATGTTAACAACAGTTTAAAAGTTGGTGTCCTCAGAAAATCAACCAACAAAAACGATCTAATAAATTTTCTTATTATAACAGCAAAATAAAATCTGGTATAATCATTGGATTCTACTTAAGAGCAATCAGAATTTGGAGCCCTCAATATTTACACGAAGAGGAGAAATGTATTGAAAATACTTTCAAGCTTCTTCAGCACTAATTATTTTATATTCACTGTGAAACAAAAAGCTAATAAAATATTCCAAATAGAAAAACAGCTCCTCCTAAAATATTATTATCCCTACCAACTCTATCATTTCTACAAATGAAAAGGATCTATCTAAACAAACATACATATATATATATATATATATATATATATATATATATATATATATATATATATATATATAATGAAGAGAAATATACAGAAAAAACAAACAAAAATCCTTATATGCAATTATGCTGTTTTAATGTTAATATAATATATATATATATATATATATAAGGATTTTATTTTTAATTCAACATATTTTTATTACTTCAAATGTTATTTTAGTGGATACCTATATTTGAGTAGAACATCCTGTTTTTTAAGCAGTGTTTATTTTGTTTACTGGCCTATGCATTTGAGGTGGTCTTGTATTTATAGCCACACTCCTTACCTGAAAAGCTGGGTGGGGGAACCATTTTACTTGTTGATGACCCAACCATTCACAGGTAGTACTGGGTTACATGATACCAGTAGCACCTGTAGTGTGACATGACATAGACATTACGTTTAAGTCTCTAGGGAAAAAAACCCTGAAAAATACCATCTTGAATTGAATACCATCTTGAATTGAATAAAGGATTCAGTTCAAAATTCTGAAAAGGTTCAAACCTAGATGTTGGGTATTGTGAAAAAGTCATATAAACTGATACAATGGAATAAATGGGAAGTGAAGAATCTGCAATATTACCAGACCTGACTTGGCAACTCCGCTTCAGTCAGTTTCCCACCACCATAATGTAGCTTCCCAGTGCCTTTTCTATAAATACTTTCATGATAATTGTTCTGGCAAACTTTCCTCTATGGTACCTAGACTTTATGAATTTAAGAGCAGTACTAGATTGGTAGTCAGGTCTCATTTTACAGTTGAAATAGCTAGATGTATCTGTAAGTTCTGTGCTAACAGTTTTTTCTATAACACTTTCTGCTTGTAGAACTCTCTTTCAGCTTCTTGCTTCTCGGTCAAATGAAATATCAACTGTCATCTGTCTTCTTGAAATCTGTTCTTTTATTGTCCTCTCTCCTTAATGTTTTTCTTTCTCAGACTCTTTCCTACATCTGACAACAAAGCCTGTAATCAGGAAATTGAAGATTTTGAGGAGCATGGAACCACCTCTTAATTGCTGTTCTTACCAAGTCCTCTCCAACTCAGGATGGTAGCACCTGTTAGGGTCTCTGCTATGTACGAATAGTGAACCCCCCAAAACAAAAACAAAACGATATGAAAATATAAAAAATGTTTTTATAATAAAAATACCAGCAATACATTTTTATATAAAAAAAAATTACCAATAATACCTATTTATAGTAAGAATTACCAACAATACATTTTAACTGTAGTTGAAGCTATAAAATTGTGTTCAAAATATTCAGATTTCAGCATTAAATAATCCATAGAGGTTGATATGCTGCTAAACAAAATCAGTCCACCATCTGATGCTTTCACTATCAGTACCCTGCCCTGCATCTTAGTAGCTTTATTGCCTTACTTGGGGTGAAATGATTTAAAGGTGGGGTGGGGGAGGTGATGAAAAAACGAGAGGGAGATGAAATATCCTCTAAATGTGGAAAATAGAATGTGAATAATCTTGCCTCGTGAATTGAATAATAGGCTCAGTTTGATATTTTCTTAGAAGTCTGCCAAATATGACAGGTCAGGGAGTACAATGGCTGAAACATGGTAAGTACAACAACCAAGATGAGCTCGTTGGTCAGAATAGTCAGGCAAATGATGACAATTCCTAATTTCAAAAAATCCAGTATGAATTTGTAAACATACAACAAAGCCCCTCTCTGTATTTCACTGACCAACTGGACAGATCACTCCCCATGTTTTTCACTTCTCCTTTTTCATCTATGCACAAGGACTGGCGGGGGGGGGTGATGTGGGGGTGTTAGGCATGCTGCACATTCATAAGGGATGGAGTATGAAATTGACAGCATGACAGGAAATGAAAACCTAAAACCAGCTTTCAATAATGGGATATTTTATTTACTTTGGTTTCATGTCTGATGTAACATTCTCTCTGATAGTAAGTAGATGGCACATAGGTCCTTTTGCTTTTTCTTGCTTTCGTCAAACAATTGCCACCAACATGATTGGTTGGGCAGACTGCTCCTCTGTCATCTTTGTCCTAACCAGGATTCTTTTTATGTAAGGTTGCAGACAGAAACTTTTAACTTTCAACCAAGTGTCACTTGACGTCACAGAGTTTTATTTATTTATATGTTTATTATTTTCTTTCTCTTTGGTCAAGTCAGATGCTGTTTTGAACAGCATAATTCAAAGATTTATACCTATATCTTCTGGCTATAAAAAAAACAAAAAAAAAACACCTATAACTTCCAACTCCAATATCATCATTTCAGGATCACTTGACTTTTGTGTGTGTGTGTGTGTGTGTGTAGCAAGTCATGTGGCTGTCTTATTGCGTCACAAAGTAGTCAAAAGTAATTAACTCTTTTTTTTTGTCATCACTCAAAATAAATTCTGTAGAAATGTTGAAGTTGTTTTTTCAAGATAATTTTGTATCTGTCTATATTTCTGAGATGAGGTATTATGTACACTATTTAGATTATTCAGATTATTGTCCTCATCTTTGTCGCCATATTTATTACAACGTTTTGGCCGTTGTACGCCATTCCTGGATGTTCTAATATCTTGAACAGAGCATGGCTTCAAGACATCTGTATACCGTAAACTGATATTCACCAGACAGTACCTCAATTTCAACTCCCACCATCCATACAGGGATCGTCTGCTGCTTACAACACTGAGAAAAAGTCATAAGTGGCGGCCCAGAGACATTAGATAAAGAATTGGTCAGTATAAGTAGTACCCTACAACATAACAACTACCCTGGGTACCTGGCAGCAGCCCCAAAAAACTGGGATCGGCGGGTACAAGAGTAGGACAACAACACTCAGAAAACAGTCTGCCTACCTTATGTGAAGGGGTTGTCAGAGAAAATACAAAGGATCTGCGGTCCATATAACATCAGGACAACCTTCAAAAGCTGGACGACACTTTGCAGATATCTCTCCTGAGTAAGACCCCCCCCCCCTAGAGGAGAACGTGATTAAAGACTGTGTGTACGCTATCCTGTGCAGCTGCAGAAAGAAATATAAAGGGGAGACAGGCCGCCCCCTTAAGGTAAGGCTTCAAGAACAACAGAAAGCTGTAGCACGGGGGTGGGGGAGTGGAAAAATCAGGCATGGCTGACCACATATGGAGAAAAAGGGGAGATCACCGCCCTCTGTGGAATCAGGTTGAGATCATAGACAAGGAACACCATTGGAAAATTTGTAAACTTAAGGAATCAGCACATATGCTAGGCCACAAAAATCTCTTGAGCCGACCAAGCATAGAAATGAATACAATATGGGAACCAGTAATAAGGATTGTCTGAGAAAAGCGATAAGAAAAAAATTGCAATATGAGCACTGGTAAAAACATGTAATGATAACAGTAAAAATTACAATATGTGCTCTGGTAAAAAAAAAAATGGTTGTTGATAATATTAGGTTTTCAATACCCAGAAATTCATACACAGATGTCTCCAAGAACACATGGCACAGAGTGTGAGTTCAATAAGGGGGCGGAGAACTTGGAGAGGGAATTAAGCAGGAGATAACTGATAACTGACATCCATTAGGCATAGCATGTGGAACTAGAACAGTCTGCCCCAGTGAGCAAAATAAAGGGTTCAGTTCAACATTCCAACCATCTGAAGAAGGTAGGAGCATACAACGGCTGAAACGTTGTAATAAATATGGTGACAAAGATGAGGACAATAGTCTGAATAATGTAAATAGTGATGATTTTGTATAAACAAGATTTTAGCTCATAGCTGAGTTGAAAACTTTAATTCTTAAGAGAATGTCTATTGTTGCTATCTTTAAGTCCAAAGTGACTATGACATTAACTTAATTTTATCCGACAAATAGGTATTATGCTATTTTTCTTACATATATTTATTTTGAGTCATAAGTAATTTCCATTTTGGGGGAACCAATTTTAATGACAAAGATATAATCCTAACTACTAATCATATGTAGAAGTTAAGAATAAATTTGGACTACACTGATGTACCTTAGTTGGCAGTGGCAGCATATACAGTGGATGGAAGGGAAAATTTTCTTTTCTCCATGACAACACAAGGCCCAAAAGCTGCATACAGTAGGAATAACACAGGAAAAACTTTGGAGTGTAGTTGATCTTTTCTACCCCACCTGCCATATTCACCTGACCTGGCACCAATCAATTATTACCTTTCTATGATTTTTATGATTACAAAATGCTTTGATGGAGAAAACTTTCCCTAATGAAAACCAGATTCAAGAGTTTGTTGATAAATGTTTTGCATCAAAACCTGAGGGAATTTACAGAAAAGCTATCAAAGAGCTGCCTGATAAGTGGCAACAAGTCATTGCAAATAATGAAGAATATATAATTGAATAAAATGTAACTTATTCTTTGATAAATACATGACTTCAACTAATATAGTTAAATCAGTTAGGGTTCTTTTTTTCCAGTGGACTTAGGCTGTAATCAGACATTGATGTTGGCATAAAAACTTTTCCTCTTATTTTTTTCTATTATATATATATATATATATATATATATATATATATATATATATATATATATATATATATGCAATAAGATCAAATACAAATTCAAACATTCATAACATTAATTTAAAATAAAGCTTAATACAAAAATAGAGTGATAATACTTTATTATAGGTTATTAGATTCAAACATATTTCCACTACAAAAATGCATTAATGTTTCAATGCAACATAGCATTGCATCTGGTGGTGGTGAAATGATGGTTATAACAACTTTTAATAAAACTTATAAAGCATCTCTTCTCTGCAAAAAAAAAGGAAGAAGAAAGAAAAATAAGAAAAGATAGAAGAGAATAAACATACAAGATATAAATTTCTTCTCTGAAGAAAAGAAAGAGTGAGAAAAGATTAATACAAATATGTATATCATAATAGTTCTTCACTTTCCAAAATTTTTGGGAAGTTGAAAAAAGAAAATAAAACCCCTAAAGTTAAATGGAAAATTTTAAAACTAGCTAGAACTTGTAGATCTGTATATCAACCTTTGTTTTCTGGTTTTACAGGAGAAAATGCAGATAATCAGATTTTTGAATAGGGAAGAAAGAAAAAAAATGGTTGCTATTCAAGCAGAGAAATAACAAAATAATTTTGCAACATGACAATACTAGGCCACATGTTGCAAAACAGGTGAAAACCTATTTGGAAACACTTAAATGAGAAGTCCTACTCCACATGCCATATTCACCAGACATTACCCCATCCGATTATCACTTGTTTTGATTGATGACATGTGGCCTGGCTGAGCAGGGTCAATTTGTGGTTAGCCGCAAAACCATAGAGTTAAACTGTCCTTGATATCTTGAGATCTTTGTAGATAATCAACTGATTGGATTGTAACTCGTGACAGTCTATGGTATTAAATTGTTTCTACATTGGCATTTAATCTTTATAATTAGAATCTTTTTGCCTTTCAAGAAAGTCTCCAGATCAACAAGACCATAGTTTGTTGGAATGAACAGAATTCTTCAATAATCAAACCCTAGCAGGTGCACTAAACAACTGCATCTGGAAACAAGTAACAGGTACAAATACTGAACAGACAAAAATATAACAACCTGCAAAACCTTACACCTCACTTGATATTTGGTACTAATGACTATAAGAGGTGATATGTGGCACTGTAACCGACGCTAAGTAGTATATTAAAAATAATACAGTACCATAATTAAACTGAAAAGCATTCAGGGGACTCGAAAACAAAAAATGTTTGCTTGGCTCTATTATGTGAGTTCACTATGAATTATTCTTCACATGATGTCAGGTTGGTTAATTTGAACTGTAGAATGTGACCTCATCATTTTTCTTTTTCTTATAGAAATACTCTCATTTGCATATGTGGTTATTTACTCATATATTGGATATTTTTTCAACTCTATACTTCTAATGTCTCTGCCTAAACTAAAATTTTATTTACTATTTATTTTTTTCCTCAATAGAAGTAGATAGGTTCACCTATTGTCTGGTTCACATTGCTCCCCAGTATTTTGAACAGGAATAGAAGTTTATCCCTTGTTTTTTATCCCATTTATTATGGGTATTTAGATTCTTTGAAGAAAAAGGGCCATTTTCTTTTTGATTGGATTCAGTAAATACGCTCACCTATTGTCTGGTTCACACTCCTCCTTGGTCTTTTGAACAAGAGTAGAGGTTGTAGGTCTATTATTTCCTGTTCAGGATGGGGTTTCTGGTTCCTTTTGAAGTCAGCTTCAACTTATAATGACTCTGTTGAAATTTTGACATTTTATTTATGATTTATTGTTTTACTTATTTTTTCCTCAATAGGAGTAGATAGGTTTGCTTATTATCCAGTTTACACTCCTCCCCAGTCTTTTGAACAGTAGAGGTTTATCCATTACTTCCTGTTTAGGATTTGGTTTTCACTTCCTTTTAAAGGCTTCTCATTTTCTTTCATCCCCAGTAATCACTTGTGTTTTAGTGGCATTATTGCCTTGATTAGGATGAATTGGTAAATTATCTATGTGTCTTATGTAGGTTTATTTCATGTAGTCTGAAACTTCAATCCAAACTTTCCTTCAAGTCTACCTGGTGAGAGAGTGAACAAGAACTTCCTTAATTGTATTTATACATTTTCATTTGCAGTATTTGAGCTCCCATTTCTTTTTTTTTTCTTTTTGGATTGTATTTGAACCAGTGACCAGCCATCTTGCTGTTGATCAGGCTCCATGACATTGGTGAGCTTTACTAAGGCCACAACTTCAGGCAATTTTAAAATTGCAAAGTTTAGTGACTTTTACTACCCCTCCCTGTCACCACCATGCTATAAAGCAAAATAGATAATGTAGTTATGAGGACACAGATGCTACGTGAAAATGAAAACTTAATGAGGCAAGGTTGGAATTCTTTTCTCATTATACATGTTTGTTCAAATTAGCCTCATTCAGTTTTCATTTTCATGTAGCAGCCGCCCCCTTGATTATCTATCTTGCTTTAGGTCGTCGGTGATGGGAAGCTAGTAAAAGTCACTACAATACACACACATACACACATAGAAATACAAGGGTGCTAAAAAGTATCTGACATAATGCATTTCTCAAAATTTGACCAAAGTTAGATCAAATACAACTGAGTAGTGAGTTGGAGCCTCATTAGATGTTTGTGGCTTGTTGCTTTGTGTGTACTCTCTCTAAAATATATATAGATACACACACACACAGGGTGTTCAATGATTAGTATTACAAAAGTTTTTTGTCCATCATTATTAAAACATTTTGTAAATATTTTACAAAGTGAAAGCAAAAAATAAATGTCCGTAGACTTATTTGATACACTACCTATTTAATATGAACTCCTTCTGTATCAATAACTTGCTGAAGACACTTGGTGATTGACTCACATGAGGCACAGGTAACACTTTGGGGGATTTTGTTCCATTCTGTTAAGATTTTTGCCATCAGAGACTCAAATCTGTTGTGGAGTGTAGCAGAAACCTTGTTTTCTAAGATACCCCAGATGCTGTGGACAAAAGGATTTCGGTCTAGGGATGATGGAGGCCATTCTTCTTTCAAGTTAAAGTGAGGAACATGGATTGCTAGTCACAAGTTGTTTTGGCCCCATGGGAGGGTATCGAATCTTGTTGGAATGACCAATGTCAGTTTTTGAAATGTTTTTAGCACAAATCAACATTGATAACTCAAGAATGTCCTTTATATGATTTTCTCCATTGAGCTTAACCCCTGCTTCCACAAAAATCAGGACTTTTTCTATTTGTAGTCACAGCAGCCCACACCATCAGAGGTGAGGGCTGCTTGGTCTTTGAGTAACTGTTCAAGGCTGGGTTTGAGACCAAATCCAATCATTTTGGCTGTTAATATGTTGTTGAATGTTAAATTTCTTCTCATCATTGAACATGTTTGGGAGCATGCCTGCCCAAATGCACTTGAGAAGGACTTGGCATCTAGCTTGTTTCTCCAGAGATCTTGCAGATAACAGCGGTTTATTTTAGTGTTTGTAAGAAGACATCTTAAGGTCTTTATGGAGAATGGTTGACATACTTCCGAAGGACACATTCACCTCTTTTGCAAGATTCTGAGAGACATCATTGGATTTCTTCTGTGCTTCTCCCCAGGTGGATTTGATGAGCTCTAGTGTTCGAGCCGTCTGAGGGCAACTTTGTCCTTGCCTGTTCTTTACATCCCCAATCCAATCGAATCTTTTGATAGTTGTTCAAACTAACATTCTGTTCACTTTTAATGTAAATATAATCTTAATGAATGCTATATTTTAGAGTAAAAGTGCTCAATATCACTGATAGAGTGTATGTAAATACAAAAGTATACATTGAAGTTAACATCCAATGGCAACAGTCTGTTTCATGTTTAAACTTAATTGTCAGGCCAATAACAACTTTAAATCTGAAGCAGAAATTTACTCTAGAGATTGTAAAAAATATCACAAGAAAAACAAAGGAATTTAAATAAAATAATGTAATTTCATCTAGGAATTTAAATAAAAGATTATATAAATACAAAAGGAATTTTTAACAAAACACTACTCTCAATGTACAAGTTGTTTGTCATAATTTTGACTTAATGCAGTTTTAATTAAAAGGGAAAGTAACTTGATTAAAATGTATAGAACGTGTACTAATTTCTAAGTCTTCCACAGTAAATTTATGTTCATGCAGCATATCAGCTTTTTTAACAAAACTATCATTACAATGTGGGATATTTAAAAACAACAGTGATAAAGATAAAAATGGTAGAAAGTCAAATAAGGTCAGCTTGGTCATACGTCTAAACACTTTAGATATCAGAAATTTAAAGTTAAGTGTCTCTGCATATTCAGCATTTTTCCTAATTTGTAAATGTCTATTTATATTTTCATTCTCTCCGTTTTGTACGATTCCATCAGTAAAAACATTATTTAGTCTGAAGAAGTCCTTTTGAAGGATAAAATGTATCCCAAAATATTTTCCATTTTATCATATAGGTTCATCTCTTCTCCCCTACCAGCTATGTGTTGAATAGTAGGACTTGGATCTGGTAAAATCATTGTTAACACCAAAAATTGTTAATTCTTTCAATGCAAAATGACTTTACTAAGCCACAAAAGGTTGATAAACCATTAAAAAAAAAAGAACAAATCAGTTGTCATTCTGTTACCCACAATATACAGAGTTTATATATTTATTTTCCCATAAGAATTTATACGGGGATTACTTTTCAGGACTATAAAATTGTTTTACAGTTAAATCTTGATTTGAAGAATTGGATGGAGTGTGCATTCCTTAAATCTGATAACTCCCTTATTTCATAAAGAAGAAGCAAGTTCTGTACACTCACTTGGGGCACTGAGAGCATTTGTTTACCAAAAGCACCCTGGCTACACATAAAACAACCAAAGACATTGAAATGAGTGTGTCTCTTTCCTCTCTCATGCAGACTGTGGCCAAGGAGATTTTCTCATTTATTTATGTCTTTAAAAAAAAAGGTTGAAATTGGCAATATTTTTAATTCCCAGCAAACTTTATAGGCTAAGTTCACCCATATCAAGTAACTTGGATGATTTAATCTAGCATTTATACAACTTTCTTCAGTAAAAATAAAAAGTCAATTTGTTATGACTTATGTGATCCACGAGTGTTTAAATTGAGAGACATTAAATCAATGCTTTACTGTAGTGTCATAATCACTAGCCCTTTCTCCTTCCCCTATGTTGACAGGTACTTCAGCTGGTATCACTGTTTCTTTCATACTTATGGATTTATTAAATGATATTTTTTTCTTTCTTTCTACTCCTTACAGGTTACCTATTACTGCCAATGACTTCTGCTGATAATACTAATGACATTCTTATAACAAACCCGGTGAATAATAGCCTACTTAAACAAGAGGTAAGCATGTTCATTTCTTCACATACAAACACTTGTATTGACTTTGTGATTAAATTCTGTTATAGCATCTTGTTTTATGTACTGTTCCCTTTCATGACATGGGCAGTCATGGCTCACCACAAATTCCTATCCTTTGTATCTCTAAGTAGTGTTTGTCTCCTTACTACTACTCCCACTCTCTGTTCTGCCATCTATTTACACAAATGTTACTTGCTGTTTCCTTCTGTCTCTTTTACCTTCTGTATCTGCTGTGATGGTCACATTTTCAAAGCCTTCTGATCTTAAGTATAAGTATTCTGTTTCCATTATCTCTAAATTTTGTTGATTGATTCATTCATTCATTTTCTACGTATTATCAACCCTTTGTGGGTTATTTAAAGCCAGAAAATATTTTTAAATTGTAAAATTTTTTTTCTCTTTGAGATGATAATGATTTAGTGACACGTTTTACTAATTAACCTGTACTTGGGGAGAGAAATGGATTCATCCCTTTCACATTAAGTGAATATAACAAACATGACTGGAATTGTAATTCGGGTCTGATTAACAATTCTGAGTCATTACACCCCACCCACACATTCAAGCTTACAGCACCTGGAATTCCCAAGCAGTCATTCATTTAGGTATTGACCAGTTTCAGTGTTGCTTAATTTTGGTGATTGTACATTGGCATAAACTATTTAAATATCACGTGAGTTAGCGTTCTCTCCTCCTTTCTATAAATAGTCACTTGGTCAGTGATTGTAGTGTTTATACTTGACAAGTAGTTGAGTAAGGCTTGTATTCATTTAAAGTTTCTCTTCAGTTACTAAGACTTATGACAACTCACTCAAATAGTCTACTGGCTGAATCTAATTTGAATATAGGATGACAACCTAGAAACCAAGCATCGATCCTAGCTCACCTATGGCAGCAAAAGAATGGCATCATCGGTGTATAGTTTTTACGAACTATGTCTAGGGTTATGAAGAAAAAAATTCCTAATGAGCTTAGAGCCTTGATAAGCTTTGTCAACTCCATGAAATTTGAATTTATCAAAACTTGTTCAGACTACATGTTGGACGACATTTTTATTAAAACCCCAAGCAAGATTTTTGCAAGACATTTACTTGCTACAAGAGAACAGGAACCTAATGAAAATCTGGATGACTTCTTCAGGAGACTCAAAAAAACTAAGGTGGAATTGTGATTTCAAAGATCGTACAGCCAAACAATGTGGGGACAAAACTATGCAAGATACTTTTATTAGTGGAATTGCTTCTCCAGCAATACGTCAATGACTGCTGGAAAATGAAACATTGGATTTACAGACAGCTTATGATCAAGCTTCATCCCTGGATTTAAAAATAACAAAGCTTATGTTGCCTCCTTATTTCCTCTCTGGCTGTTTTAATCTGTGAGAGAAATCCTTCTAGCAAAGGCAATAAAATTTAATATCTTAAACCCACCTGAAACAACAATGGTAACTGTGAATTACAAGCCTGGGAGTACTAATAGAAAAGCTTGTTTCTTTTGTGTGGCTGTGTTGTACCATGAGAGAAATAATTGTTTGGGAAGACATATGTAACAAGTGTTCTAAAAAGGGACACTTTACTAGAACATGTCAGTCTTAAATAACAAATGTCAAAAGTGCTACTGTATTTTCTCTACCAACATAGCAATAAGTAGAAGTGCCGGGTGGACTCTCACATATTGTGATGATTATATCTTATAAAAGGAAATATGTTTCATGCCTTACTTGGGTTTCCTCCGAAAGCTTTATTAGTGAAAAAATACAGTTTATTCTTTAAAATTAAAATGTATTCCTTTGTCAAAACGGTAACTATGGTACAAAAATGTCTAACGAGACAATCTAGACCATTTGTCATTGTTAGTCACAAATTTAATGATAGATTATATTTGGTCATTTGCCTGAGTATGATGAAAGACTTGTTCTACGATGTGGTGCTGGGGAGAGATTTTCTGTGTCAGCACTGGAAAGTTATTTTTAAATATTCCTGAACTGGTTATGATGTTTTAGAGGCTGTAGATATGGAGGAGGACCCCACATTGTTCCCAAATATTACATCTCAATTCAAACCAATAACTACTAAATCTAGATGCCAAGAAGACCAGAAATTTATCGATACGAGATAAATAATCTTTAAGGTAACAAAATTAATGAACCAAGTATTCGCCACGGTGTGCCAAAGTCATCATTATTAAAGATGAAACCAGAAGGCACAGAAAGAGATTATGTGGATTATTTGCAAACAATAAATATATACATTGAACCTGATGCATACCTGTTGCTGAGGATTGATGATCTAGTTACAAAGCTTGCCAAATACTTTTCAACCTTTCACTATCATCAAGTTAAAATAAAACAATCTGACAAAAAGTAAACTACTTTTGAGGCCAATGCGCAACTTTATCAGTTTACTAGGGCTTCTTTTTGGAGTAACCAATAGTGTCTCAGCCTTTCAACGTTCATTGAAGACCATAAAAGAAGAAAACCTTAAAGGTACTCAACATTATCTTGATATTATCATTGGTGGTGAGACTGAAAGGGAGCATGATAATAATGTCAAAGAATTTCTGAAAGTCATAAAGAAAAAAATTTACCTTTTTAAATACTGATAAAACTATTCAGAAGGTAACAAGCCTGAATACTTTAGGATATTGTGTGGGAAATGGCATCATTATACCTGACTCAGAATGGACGAAGCCATTACAAGAAATGGACCCCTCTCCCCCCACAAAGATATGAGAACACTTGATAGAATCAGGGAATTGTTTACATATTATGCAAAATGGATACCTGAATTTTCAGATAAAATGCTTCCTGTAGTTAAAGTCAATAGTTTCCCAACAAGCTATGTAAAGCAACTCTTTCGAGGTAGAGTACAAAGCTTCAGATAATGCTATATCTGTAGGACTAAGTCAGAATGGGAAGCCTGTTGCATTTATGCTGAAATCGCTCCAAGCAAGCGAAAAAGGGTATAATATAGTTGAGAAAGAATTTTTGCTGATAATAAATAGCAATGTGTAAATGGAGGAGGTTATCTTTTGTTGCGATGCTGCTTCAAGTTATGTACCGATGCTAGGTCAGCATCGTTTATGTATGATAATCAAAGGTGTACAAAAGTAAAAAATGCCAAAACTAATGATTGGAGAATGGAGCTTGGTGAACTGTGTTTTATTATCGAATATCGACCTGGGAAGAGTAACATTGTTGCAAATGCTTTTAGTCATGTCTATTGTGCATCTGTAAATTCTCAAAGTTCGACTTTTGAGGATTTACATGAGGAATTATGTCATCCAGGGGTATAAAGACTTTTGCATTTTGTAAGATCAAGAAATCTCCCTTTTTCTACCGAAGACATTAAATTGCAGAGTTTGTGCTGAGTTTAAACCTCAGTTTTATCAACCTCCCGAAGGTATGCTGATAAAAGCTGCTGGACCTATAGAATGTATCGGTATTGATTTTAAGGGGCCTCCGCCAACGGCTACTCATAATCCATACTTTTTAGTGAGTATTGATGAATATTCTCAGTACCCATTTACATTTCCATGTTTGAATATGCACACTTCGATAGTTTATTAACTGCCTAGAATCATTCTTTGTATGGAATGCTGAGTTATATTCTGCCCAAGAATTGAAAGAGTATTTACTGAGTAAAAGTATTGCAATGAGTGATTCTATGCCATATCATACACCCCCAAGGTAATAGTCAGGTAGAGCAATTCATTGGGGTTTTATGGAAAAACTATTTCCTTCACTCTCGACAACTAACGGAAAAACACTGGGAATGAGTTTTGTCACGATCCCTTCGTTCTGTTTGATCTACTCTTGTGTACAGCTACTAACTTTACACACCATGAGTGATTTTTCAAGTTTCAAAGGCGTAATTCTCATGGGAGTTCACTCCTATTGTGGTTAACGAGACCTGGACCAGTACTTTTAAGATGAATTATACCAGCTGATTATACTAACAAGAGCAACTCTTTAGTAGATAAAATTGAACTGATTGATAGCAATCTGACCTTTGCCAATATCAAAGTATCCTGATGGAAGACAATTGTGTATGTGTCTGAGATTTGACTCCCTATCCTGATCAATCAAAACTCTCTCCCCTTTGACAAACTTCACAAATCTCAAAAGATTTCTCTACAGAAGATAGTAGAAGTTTGACACTTGTTTTATCGTCCTCTACTCTAGATGAGTCATCAACTGAAAGTGAAAGTTTTCAAACAGAAAACTAATATCTAGGTCTGACAAACTGTATATCAAAGCCACCCCCACTGATATCAAAGCTCCCCATACGATACCCCCCCCCCCGATATGACTGGGATAAAATTTAATGGAAAGTTTTCTGTCATCAGTTTAAAAAAAAAACAAAAACAACTCTCTGAAACAATAGAATTTGTTTGTATTGTTGTTATATATATATATGATAATAAAAAAAGAAAAAGTCCTTATTTTCTAGGAGGGAAGAATGTCTTAAACTATTTAAATATCATGTGAGTTAGCCTTCTCCCCACCTTCCTATAAATACTCGGTCATTGATTCTAGCAGTTTGTACTTGACTAGTAGTCGAGTGATGCTTGGATTCACTTCAGGTATCTCTTCAGTTACCAAGACTCATGACATGGGAACCAATGTTTCAACCCTATATGGCCATACACCCTAGAACTTTGTCGTTGGTCACATGTTCAGTCCATGATATTCTCAACATCCTTCTGTAGAACCACATTTCTGTTGCCACAAGCCTCTTCCTCATTTGCGAGGAGATTGTCCAGTATTCACAGCCATCTAGGAGGACTGATCTTATGTAGCATTTCAGTATTCTTTTCTAGCAACATTTTCCTCTTTCTTAATACTTTGCTTAGCTTTTGGAAGGCATCTTTTGCTTTTGTGATGCATTTTCAGATTTCAGTGTTGCACTTTCTGCCCTCTGTTTAAATACTTCCCAGATATTTAAATTTTTGTACTTGCTTGATTTTGGTATCTCCAATTTTTGATTTGTATGTTCAGCTGTTCTTTTTGCTGAAACATTGTCTTCTTGCAATTGGTGTTTAGTCCTTTCTTCTCACTTTCCTTTACTACCTTCTGAAGGTGTTTCTTGTAGTTTCTTTTATGTGTCTGCTATCAACAGTGTCATCTACATATGTTATGTTATGTTAAGATTATAGCCACCAATAATGAATACTAATTCTCTCAGATTGTCTCACTGTAAAGGTTGAATAAATCTAATGAGAAGACACATCTAACATTTTCTATTTTTGTATATTTATTCAACACATTTTCTATCTGGATGCAGGTGGTTTGCTGCCAATATATGATCATGATATTCTAATATTCTTCCCAAATATATCACAGTTACCTTGCAGTTCCAACAATTTTTTTGTGACATACTTTATGAAGACACTTAGTATATTGATAAATAGTATATTTATGTTCAAATTATGTTGAAACTACTCTCAATTAATCCTCTTAAAGAATCTTTTTACCTTCTATCAACTTGGCTGATGCTAACCTCCAGGAGAAGAACTCACTGTACCTGTTTGGTCTTAATTCTTTCACTGACATGAAATGGAAAGATTCTATTGAATCAATTTCTAGGCGTGTTGCTAGGAAAGTTAGCTCCCTCTGTTGTGCTAGACAATTTCTCTTGTCAGAATCTATCTTGCACATTTATAAGTCTACCATTTGTTCATGCATTGAATATTGTATCTTGTCTGTTGCTTCTGTTATATATCTAAATATGCTTGACAAAATCTAAAGAAGAATCTACCATGTTTTGTTGTGTCTGACCTGGCATCTCAGCTTCACTCACTTTCTCATCACCATAACGTAGCTTCCCTGTACCTTATCTATAAATACTTTCACAGTAATTGTTCTGGTAAGCTTTCCTCTTTGGTACTGAGGCTTCATGAATTTAATTCACAGTATTAGTTTGGCAGCTAGATCTCATAATTTCATTTTTGAAATTGCTTGTAACCATGCTAACATAATTTTTCTCATGCTTTTTGCTTGTGGAACTCTCTTCCATCTTCTTGCTTTCCAATCAATTATGATCTTCAAAAATTTAAATGCAATGTCAATTGTCATCTTCTGTCTCCTTGAAATCTCTTCTTTTTATTGTCCTCTCCATTTCTTTCACTCTCAGTAACCCCTTGCATTTTAGTGGCTTTTATCACCTTGCTTGGGGTGAAATGATAAAGAAAAAATTGTATATTGATAACATTTATGTTCAAGGGAAATTTAGATGACAATAGAATAAATAAATAGAAAATATTTACTTTATTTCTTGAAAAACATTTGCAGTATTTTTTAAACTAAATTGAATCCTTCCAATAGGTTACGATTTGGGCAAAAATGTCCAATTTTATATTTATTAAAAAAAATATATCTGTCCACATGTTAGTTTTACTGTGGAAATCTTTACATAATCATTTGATTGAATGAAGATTTTCATGGATTTGTTCAATAAATAATTCTGATAATAAAATCATTTCCAATGAATTTCTATGTCTGCTTTTAGTATTTGCTGTGTCCATCTATATGTAATCATTAGAATAAAGAAAATTGTGATGGTTTTGTTTCAGCATTTCTATAGTAAAATTAGTCGTGTTCATTATATTACCTTACATGTAAATACTCTTGGAGATGGTATGAATCTACTGTTTCTCTCCCCAGCTATGGGTTAATTAGTAAGACTTGGATCAGTAAATCATTATCGTCTCGAAAAAAAATGAATATGCCAAAAAATGACACTAGGAACCTTTTTTCTATGGTTTTAATTGGGGAAAAGATCTGAAAAAGATGCTAGCTGGTCACAAATGACCTCTTATGAAAAGATCTAATTCATTATGAGCCCTGATTTCTACTTGCAATTCTATTTTTTTTTTTCTTTCTTTCTTTCTATGCACAGCCTGATCAGCTTCAGTGGCGAAACGATGTGAAAGATGAAGGTGGCGATGATGCTGATAGCAAATCAGATTCTCCATCTGAGGTCAGATTCATTTAGTTAACTTTTCTTTTTTTTTTTCTTTTTTTTTTTTTTTTTTTTTTTGCCCTCTGGTATTTGCAAGTATGGCCCAAGGGTTAAAACATAAAAGTAAAGGATCAAAGAGAGTTAAGACAAATTTCAAGGCCTATCTTCAGATAGGATTAAATAAAACCAGAATCAAAGCTGGAGATAAGATTCCCAAATATTAGGAATCTCTCATTTTATTAAATTTCTGTTTGAACAATTTACCTTTCCTCCCACAATAATGTTAATATAAAGTTTTCTTTTGTATATGAAACATTAACATGAGAATTTCTTTTTCTATATTAAATGGCAACTTGAGGTTTTCTTTTTCTATGTTAAATAACTGCTATTTCTTGTGTAAATGAACTTTTGTTGATTTTTCCTGATCAATAAACATTTTAACTATAATCCACTTTAATAAATCTTTTTCTCCCCTTTTATTGTTTTGCTCTTTGTGCAGCCGACATCTGTGAAGAAGGTGTGGTCATGTGAGCAGGCTGGCTGTAAGCAGGTATTTAAGAAACTGTCCAAATTAAAAATACACCTGATGAGGCACACAGGGGAACGACCCTTCCGGGTAAGCAAAAACTTTTTCTTCAATATACCTTCAGGGACATGGGTAGACTAAATTTTTAAAATTCATATGTATGAAAGTCCCAAACTTTATTATTACGCACATCTTTCTTTCTTATTTTTTCCTCTGTTTGCTCCTGTTAAGGTTAACAATAGATGTAACAGTTCTAGGAGTGTGGTTTTCCCCAGCGTCTCACTGACTTCCTTCTCTGTCATTTATCATGTTGTGCCTGTAACAAGACATTTTGCTAATAATGCTGGGATATCTAATAATGCAGGCAAATGCAGATCCATGCCTTTATCGGCCCAGTTGGTGGGGCATCAGAATACGCCGACTGCCCCCCTGCAGAGAGTAAAAGTCCCTCAATGGGGCCACCTGTTGGCCGTGGGTGGCGACCCGTAATGTCTGGGGACGGGATCCTGATGGTTGAGCAGGTTGTGACCCAGGTGTAAAGCAGTCACAATCCTGTAACACACCACTTTGGCCCTTACCTGGGCTAGACGGGCGGTCGGAGGGGCCCGATCCGATCAATCGGCTGGTCATGTCAAGCCCCATCATATATAATCCATCCCAAACTTATAACTGTGATGGAAGGCGGTGGCTGAGGGTCAATCAATTTGGGAGAAAAAAAAGGATCTGACACACTTGCTAAACCTTCACAGCCGTAATACTTGGAAAACGGAAACAAAGGAACACGCGTGCTCATAGACTCCTCCCAAAGAGAATATATCATTCACGTAGCCCCGACATGGCAAGGCGAATGGGTTTCCCCCTTGTCAAGTCCCAATACTGGACTCCGCGGTGGGTAGGGAGCGAGAATGATGAAAAAAAATAAAAACAATCAATGGAAAAAAAGAAATCTTCCAAGAGACCACATGTGGATAACGACTCGGAAACAGAAAATGACAGCGAAAACTTTCCACGATTTATTGTACTTGAAGCAATAAGCAAAAAAGCATTAACAGAAATTTCACCATTTAAAATACAAAAAGCAATATCAAATATCATTATACCAAAAAATGTAAAAAAATTACAAAATGGAACACTACTAGTAGAAGTAGAAAAAAAGATATATGCGGACACATTAATAAGACAAAAAAAACTACAAGAAATAGAAATAAAAGCATACCCACACCAAACCCTAAATTTCTCAAAGGGAGTAGTAAAAAGCAAGGAGCTCTCCCTGTGCACTCTAGAGGAGATAAAAATAGAACTCCAAACTCAAGGAGTTACAAATGTTAAAAGAATAACAATAAAGAAAAATGAAGTAGAGATACAAACTAATACCTACATTATAACTTTCAACTCCCCCCAAATTCCAACAACAATTAAAATTGGATATGAAAGTATAAAAGTAGAACAATACGTACCAAACCCTCTTCAATGCTATAGATGCCACAAATTTGGGCATCACAGAGATTCCTGTAGAAATAAAAGAATATGTGGAAAATGTAATGAAAAAGAACCTGAACATAAAGAAGAGAACTGCCCAAATGAGAGCCTATGCTCAAACTGTTTGGGAAACCACTCTGCTCTTTCAAAACAATGCAGTATATATAAACAGGAGAAAGAAATAATTAGAATAAAATGCAAAAAAAATATATCTTTCATAGAAGCACGAAAGGAAGTTAAAAATAACATAAAAGAAAACACCTATGCTTCCATGGCACAAAAAGCAAATAAAATAAACAATGAAGATAAAATAAAAGGTTCAATTGAAATAACAAATTTATGCAAAGAATTAAAAGCTCTCCTTGAAGAATTAAAAACCTTTTTAATTGAACTTAAATCGGATCAAAATAAAACTCAACAATCCAGATTAAATGGAATAAACCCAGAAGAAGGCAAAAAACTTTGGAAAGAAAACATAGAACAAAACTCCAGCGAACCCTCTTCTTCCCAAACCCAAAATAAGAAAATGAAAAATAAACAAAAAGAAAAAAAAATGACAACAGAGCAAGAAAGCAACCGATCAAGATCTAATTCAAAATCAAGAATCAATATATCAAATGAAAATAAATTTGAGCCTATGGAATATATGGAAATAGAAGAGGAAGAAAACAAACAAAATTCAAAACAAAACCAAAAATCTGACCGAAGGATACCACAAGCAGTTGAAGACAAAGCTTCTAAAAACTCAAAAGATGGAAAAAAACTAGGGAGGACAAATGATATAAACCTAGCAGGTAACTTTACCCCCAAAAAATGAAAGTATAATCATGGCACATAAGATCCTGCAATGGAAATGTCGTGGAATAAAATCTAATTACAATGACTTACTCATACTTATGTCACTACTGTATCCAGCCGTCATCTGCTTACAGGAAACTTTTTTACAAGAAAATGCCAACTTAAAAATTAAAAATTATAAACAATACCACTATAACCACAATACAGGACATAGAGCTAATGAAGGAGTGTCAATATTGATTAGAAATGACATACCGCAAAGTAAAGTACACATTAAAACTAAATTACAAGCAATTACTAGTGTCACTTGTGTTGCTAACACAAGTGACACTAGATAAAACCATCACAATTCTTTCCATCTATATACCCCCACAGGAACCAATAAATACAACAGAAATAAACAACTTGATGGAGCAACTCCCTAAACCCAGAATCTTACTAGGAGACTTTAACAGTCATAATCCTATATGGAATAGCAAAAAAATAGATACTAAAGGTAAAATAATAGAAGAAATAATTAACACCCATAACTTATGTCTATTAAATCATAAATCCTCAACCTACCTTAATCCCTCCAATGGAACAGAATCGTCAATAGACTCCTCAATAAAATATAACCCTTGCAAATAGTGTATATGTATCTGCTTATAGACATATATATGCATGTACGAATGTAAATATTAAAATACACAATCAGAAATAGTCACAAGAAAAAGCAATCCCAAAAAATACAGAAGATTATGAAACCCAACAGCCTTTCAACCTTTTATACAAAATAACCAACTTAAATTCATAAATTAATAAGGCTTCGGCATAAATTGACCCAAATAGGAGTTGACATGCCGTTAAATCCAACATCCATCCATCCATCCATGTATCATGGTCATTACTGCAAAGTGTATATTTTGTTCCCATTCAGTCTGGACAACACCTACCCTGGGAAGAGTAATAAAATTATGAAGTTGGAGATGAGAAAAAAAAAGATTTAAGTGGTAAAATATCAGATAATTGTTGGTTTTTATTGAAATTATTCTGTAAAAAAATAGAATTATTTTTAAAGTTTTCTTTTAAATGTTGTACACCTATTCTAGGATTTTTTTTACTTACAGAGTTTTAATACTGTAGAATAATGAAAATATTGGATAATACCCAATGGAAATTGTTCAGTTTTTGAAGTGCTATCACTACTGAATGACCATATCCAAAGAAACGCTATTAAAAAAGACTTTCAGATATTAATAAAATTAAATTTTATCAACATTTATAGCATTGTAAGAGAAAAAGATTGAACAAAAATATGTTAAAAACATTTAATTGATTAGTTTTAGGAAATAAATATGAAATCTATTTGTTTACAAAAGAAATGAAGAAGAAAAAAAGAAAATACAATGTCTAAAATCTATTTGTTTCAGTTTCCAAAAAAAAAAAATTGTGGTAAAATTAAGTTAACAACAAAATAGCAAGTAAAAATAAAAAAATAGTTGCCAGTTTCATCTTAATGTTAAATTTTATGAAGTTGGTTTTTGTAATTGTTTTCTCTAGTAAGCCAGTTGTGTGCACCAATCATGAAATAAACTTGTAAACAATTAAAAATGTTTCTATTTAGCGAATACAACCTAAAATTAGATATTAAAACAAATAAAGTAAATTTAAATTTTAAAGTCAGTTTTAAAATGTGTATATTTTCAAAACTGCAAGTCATTTTTTTAAAAACCAACGTAAACACTATTCTTTTTTAGCCACTAGTGTTTGTTACTGTTCTGCCTATAAAATTTTTCTAAACAAGAAATTCATTTTATTTTTACAAATATCTTTATGGTTTTATCTTGCAAATACACTTAAGATCTGTCTATATTTCTGAGATGAGGTATTGTGTACACTATTTACATTATTCGGACTATTGTCCTCATCTTTGTTGCCATATTTATCACAGCGTTTCGGCCGTTGTATGCTCTGGCCTTCTTCAGGTGGTTGGAATGTCGAACTGAACCCTTTATTTTGCTCACTGGGGTAGACTGTCCTAGTTGCACATGCCATGGATGTCAGTTATCTCCTGACAATTCCCCTCTCCAAGTTCTCCACTGCCTTAACCAGGTATTGAACTCGCACTCTTTGGGTCCTGTCACTGGATCTAACTAACGCCTTTATCCACTATACCATGTGTATGAATTTCTGGGACTTATAAACCTACTGTCTTCAGCAACCATTTTTTGCCAGTGTTCATTTTGCAATTTTTGCTGTTAAAAAACATGCAATGATAACAGCAAAAATTGCAATATGAGAACTGGTAAAAAATGATTGCTGAAGACATTAGGTTTATAAGTCCCAGAAATTCATACACAAATGTCCTCAAGGACACATGGCACAGTGGATACAGGCGTTGGTTAGATCCATTTTAAAATCTTTTTTAAAAGCCACATCATAAACTAATTTCAGGAGAGCTATATACCATTTTCTCTCTCAAAATGTGTTGTCCAAAGTCATAAATATAGATATTTTATGCAACGATTTCTTTTGTATTTTGCCAATTTGTTAAATAAATATGGTAGTTATCTATATAGTTGACAATTTATTTGAAATAAACTTTAATTGAAAACAAGTGTCTGTCAGTGTCAGAAATTAGTTTCAATAATTTGACAGTTCTTTTATCACACATTTATTTATTACTATCAATTGCTCTTTTTTTTTTCTTTCTCTTTTTTGTGGCTTACTTTATAATTTTTAAAGGAATTTACTTCCACGGGTCAGAGAAGAAATGAACATCTTCCTGGTTGTAGTTTAAAGTGTCTTCTGATTGAGTGTACAATTTCAAGAATGTTGATAAAGATTGGTCACTTTTGCAGAACAAAGTAACATGTAAAATTTAATCTTGGAAACAAAAAAAAGAAATATTTTGCATTTTCGGCTGTTCAAAGCAAAATACTGTTTTAACTCCCTGTAAAAAAAAATAATTCAATGAATAAACACACATACAAATTACATATTTAGAAAGATTATTTTATTTTATTTTCATCCATGTGAATATTTTTAAGATTGGTCAAGAAATACATGAGAAATTGTGAGTTGAACAGACTATGTTGCAAATTTATCAATCTCAAATGAAATCAGATATCGACTATAAGAAAATGAATGGCTTCCTTAGAAAGTAAAAATACTAAATTTAAAACTGAATCGAAAACTGCCGTATCAAGGGAAAAAAACAAACAGATACCAAAACATAAATTGTCAAACCGACCAACTCTACTTTATTTCCAGAATGCTAAGATGCAACAAATGGTAATTAGCTAGGTATTTTTTTGGGGAAAAAAATTATTTTTAATAGCTTACTGTACTAGGAAGTCCAAGTTTCTGACTTTATGGTGTGATTTTTCATTCAGTCACAACAAATGACCACATTTTGTGGAACTATTGTGAAATATTTGTGATTATTTTTAATACAGGGAATGTCCCTAAAGTATGGACGCATAAGTAAAAATGCATATAAGCATATGGGGGAGATATGTTTATATATATATATATATATATATATATATATATGAAGTATATATATTTCTCCTTCTTTTATTCAGTATTTGTCAGTTCACTTAATTTTGTATTTTGTTTATTTCCAGTGCAATCAGCCTGGTTGTGACTGGGCCTTCACTACTGCCTACAAACTTAAACGACATGTTGAATCTCATCAAGGCAGAAAAGATTACATTGTAAGTTCAACTTTTATTTATCATAAAACATCTTTTATGTTTACACATTTTGATAAATGGCAGCAAAATGATTGTCACATTTATAGTGTAACTGAAAACATCCACATTTTGAGTTGAAAAGCTCATAGTCAACTTCTGACCTTTTCAACCCCGACCCTCATAGGTTGAACAGCATTTTTATTTATTTTTTTTTTAACTTTTTAATGTAAGCATTTTTTTTTTTTTTTTTTTTTTTTAAGCTTCACAGTTTTCTTTTTCCTTCCTTTAAGTTATCAATCTTTTGTTGACCATTTTGTAAATGTAATGATTTTGGTACTCACTAAGTGCCCTAATAATGTGGGCTTACAGCCATATCTTGTTGACACACCAGTTCTAGTATTAGGTTGGTGCAAAAATAATATCGTTTTTTGACGTATTTTTTAACGTCAAAAAACGATATTATTTTTGCACCAACCTAATACAATCACTGGAATTAAATAATATCAAGCTTGGTCAGTACCTAGATGGGTAACTGCTTATGAATACCATGTGCTGTAAGCTTGTATATATATATATATATATATATATATATATGGGGGGGTGTAATGGATAAAAGCTCGGAATTGTAAAACTGTATGCTGAGTTACAATTCCAGTTGGGTTTGTCATATTCACTTATGCACAAAGACCCTTGCAAAAAATAATGAATTTACTTCCACTCCTCCAGCTATGGGTTAATTAGTAAGACTTGTGTCAGTACATTATTATTATCTCAAAAAATTCTTACAATCTAAAAATATTTCTGACTTTAACTAACCTTCAAAAGGTTGATAAGCCATAAAAAATCAAATCAATCAATCAAACCTACTATTGTGGCTTTGAGCTTCATAACTATAGAAAATTAATTTTTTTAAATCTGAAAAATCTTTAAGTACCTGTCACATCTTTACTTTTGACATATATTGAGTGATTCTTTTTTGCAATTACAGTGATATCAGAGAAAGCAATACAAATGTAGAAGAACATAGACTTATATTTTTTTTTAGAATATACAAAAGCATTTGACAAGATATGGCACAATGATCTGTTTAAACTGCTGGGAAAACTTTTGATCTATTTGGAAAAAATAGAATAATCCAGAACTTATACTGGGTATAAACCATTTGCATATGGATAAAAAATGAATTGAGTAGCTAGACAGAAATAGAAAGGGGCATGAGACAAGGATGTGTCTTCTCACCAGATTTATTCAACCTCTACAGTGAGATTATCTTGAGGGAGCTGGAGACCCTGCCAGGATTTATTATTGGTGGATATAATCTTAACAATATAAGAATGCAAATGACACTGTGTTGATGGCTGACTCAGAAAACTATAGAACCTCCCAGGGTAGTAACAGAAAACAAGAAAAATGGATTAACCATCAACTGCAAGAGGACACTATAGTCATCATCAAGAGGGAAAGCTCAAGGTGTGAGTTAGAAATTGGAGACGTCAACATCAAACAAGTAGAGAAGTTTAATTTATCTGTGACATGTTTTAACAGAGGATGTAACACCAAAATCCAATAATGCATTGGATGAGCAAAAGAAAGTTGCCTTCCAAAAGCTAAGCAAAATAATAAGAAACAGGAAAATTTTGTCAGAAACAAATAAAAAAAAAAAAGCACTGAACTGCTATGTGATATCCATCCTGTTATATAAGACAGTGAATGTTGGGCAAACTCTCTGTAAATGAGGAGAAAAATGAAGTCAACTGAAATAGAAGGATACTGAAAATTCTATAAACGGAGTGGGGAAGCAACAAGGAAGTCTTAAAGGAAAATGGTAACAAAAAGAACACTTCTGCTGAGAATCAGGAAGAGACATCCGAAATTCCTTGGATACATAATGAGGAAGAAGGGATTAGAAAACCCTCACAAGGTATATTATGGGTCAAAGAGATGGGGAAAGGCAGCAAGTCATCTATCTGACGAGCTTTTGTGAATGGATGGTGGAACAAGAGAGATGAGTCTTAGCAAAGAAAAAAAAAAACTTCTAGGGGCCACAAGGTATAGGAAGTTTTGAAGAGCCATGATCACCCATGTCTTGAAGGGATGCAGCACATAGAAGAAGAATACGGAACCTTCATCATCTTTTTCTTTTCTTTTTTTTTTTTTTTTTTTTTCTTGTTTAATGCCATGTCCTTTAAGAACTTAGTTGATCATGTCTCACCTCATCTTCCTTTTGTTTTAAATGCAAAGTAGACCTACTGACACCCAATCTACCCTGCTGTTTAACCTATAGCTGGGGGAATAGATATCTTTTCCCAAAGTCATTAGTGTGAAGTGAAGGCAATAAACTAGAATCAAATTTAAATTCAGTACGCTCCTTCTTCGTCTTTTAATCAGGAGTAGAATTGTATCCCTTATTTCCTGTTTAGGATTTGGTTTTTGGTTCCTTCTAAAGTCTACATATACTCAGACTCGGTGGAAAGAGTACTGATAATGACTAAACCATTAACCAAGATGAGACATCCGTAGTCGTGAATAGCAGAGTGAGAACAAACTATCTCTCTAGATTGAATAAAGGGTTCAATTTGTAATTCCCTAAAAGTTACCTGAATCAACAGATGCCTGAAGAAGGTTGGAGGCCATATTGGCCAAAATCTTGATATTTAATTTTCCTTATTAAGTCGTCAATAATTCTTCCTCCCCCCCCTTCAAAGGAATCACTTGATGGCTTCTTTTTGGTTAACCTAAGAATTTGTGGCCAAAGGACAGGCAAAGCTATTACAGTATGTAACACTGGTGTTTAACCTGTTAATGGTGGAATGAGCAGAATTACAATACAGTTTTTATTTTTAAAAAAAAAAAACAACTTTCTTTTTTATGAGACTTTCTCAAACCTTTTTTCTACCTTTTCAATGCACAAAGGTTGTTCTTACTCTGTTGCCACAGTGATTTTGTAGAAACACGTCAGGGGAGACAAAGAATCTGTAGAATAAGTTTAAACTATTTTTTCTTTCATTTGTTTAAATCTTCTTCCATTGCAGTGTGATATTGATGGCTGTGGTAGAAAATTCACAACTATCTATAATTTAAATTCCCACAAGAAGCTCCATGAGCGACCTTGCAATGAAGTGTGCCCCAAACCCAACTGTGATCAGCGCTTCCCAACCAAACGCCAATTAGACCTTCACCTCAAGAATCACACCGATGTTGAGAAAACATACAAGTAAGTTGACCATTTCTTCTCCTTCTGGTGTTTAGAATGAGCAGGTATTTTTTGAAAGGAGATGTTGAGCATGGAATTTTTAAGTAGGTATTTTTGAAGGGGATTTTTTAAGCAGGTAGTTTTTAAACATAATTTTGAAGGGGGATGCTGAGCAGGTATTTTTGAAGGGGGATGTTGAACAGGTATTTTTTTAAGGGAATACTGAGCAGGTATTTCTAAAGGCAATTTTTTTTCAAGTAGGTATTTTTAAAGTGGGATGTTGAGTAGGTATCTTTAAATATGTATATTTTTTAAGAGGATGTTGAGCAGGTATTTTTGAATAGGGATGCTTTGTTTATGTTTACATTGCGGGGGTGGAATCAAGTCTCAATCTAGTCATATAAATTTAGTCTCTATTTTTTAGTGATTTTACTGGCACAACCTAAGTGAACTGGATCACTCATGAAATATGAAAAAAAAAATTTAGGAAATACTTGTACTTTTCATTCATTAGACTTTTCTCAAACCATGACATGTCAAATCGTGTTAGAATCAAAATTTTTTTTAATTGATTTAGAAGTGGGGATGTCCTGTTCGTAATATTGATACCATATTCTTTTATCATTTATGTTCCATTAGTTCTTTTAAGAAATGGTAAATGGTATTGTAAAAAGTACATGACCAGACTGACCATAAATGTTGAGCTTCACATCTCTCAGATTCATCCATGTATTGTTTTTCATCAAGTTGATTCAAATTTCTTCGACAATATCTTCATATAATTTCATAGCATCATTATTCAGTCAAAGTATTTTTTCTGGTTTCTATTGTAAGAACAAATCCAGTTTTGAATCGTTTTTTTTTTTTTTATATCTTCAACTTGTGAATCACTGTCCAAACAGGAGGTATGTTGGACTGATGGATAGTGGCTCAGGCTGAGGAATTGGAGATCCAAGTTCAAATTCCTGTTAAATTTGTTACATTCACTTATGTGTTAATACCCTTGGGAAAGGTATGAGTCCATCTCTCCCCAATTCCTAGCTATGGGTAAATGGGCAGACTGGGTCCTATAGCCTTGGGTGTCAAACAATTTAGGGGAAGGAAAAACTCTGAATTCAATCCAGCCTGGGGAGGGTTAGACCAGGACACACCCTTTACTGCTGCAGCTACAGTACATGTGGTCCCCCCTATGACCCTAATGGGTTATGGGTCTCATGATTGTGCATGATCAAACAAGTTGCAAAAAGAGATTCTCTGGAAGTTAATACTACATATAGAAGTACTTCTCAGTCATGGTTGCATGCATTTGCATCATGACAAGGTAATTATCATGCATCTAATTTAACAGTTTAAGTAATAGCAGTATGGCCATGTTCCAGCAGTTCATAATAAGAATATTTCTTTTGAATTCTACCAAACATCATCATCTTTTCTCTGCTATGTTTGTTCAGGACATTTTTTTTATTCATTTTGTCCCAATGATAAATCCACTAAGATGCAAGGGGTTACTACGAGTGAAAGAAACTGAGAGAATGTTATTGAAAAAACAATAAAAGAACTGGATTCACAAAGACAAAAAATGACATTGCATTTAAATTTAAAATTTTTGAAGATCATAGGACATGAACAATCAAGTCTCTTTACAACTACTTATCTTTCATAGCTCTAAATAATATTTAACTCGTTACTATCTCTCCCAGTTTCTGTTCTGCCATCCATTTACTTAAACTCATTAGGTAGCTTACTTTCTGTTTCCCTCTGCTTTCTTTGCCTTCAGTATGCCCTGTGAATATCAAATTCTCCAAGGCTTCTTTTTACATTATGTGTCCCAGAAATTTCAGCTCTCTCTTTCAAATTCTAAGTACAAATATTTCCATTTTCATAAAAACTTTCTCATTTTTTACATGGTTCAATACTGAAAAGAATTTTTCCTGTTGTATATTCTACTTTGGTTAAGATTTGAAAAGTTGTTCTGGATCTTACAATCAGTCCATTAAGTACCATATGTGATACATGTATGGGCGATCATGTCTCTCTTGATTAATGACTGACTAAGCAGATTTTCCTGCAGTAGGTTGCTGTTTCTTTCTGCAGTAGACTGGTTGCTAACCAAGTCTATAAGGCTGATTCTGTCCTGCTATTCAACCGTAAATGTAACAAACTTGACTGAAATTTGAAATCACTTCTCTGAATTCTCATTTCGACCATAGACTTTCTTGATTTTGTATTCTCAGAGCAAATACATTTCTTTACCAGTAATTAGCTTGTATAAAAATTGACTTTTCTGTGTCAAGCAATTTTGTTAAATATCAACTGACTTTCCTTTCCATCATTCTACATGAAATCCACTTTCCTTCAGATATTTTTCCTGAAACTTAGAAACAGCAAACTGACAACACATGTAATAACAAGCTGAGTAAACTTCAAAGACTCTTCAAAGATTTCCCTAATATAGTTCAAAACCTGGTCTTGGAAATTATTATTTTGTCTTTTTTACTAAAGCTCACCCAATACAAAGCTCAAGCCACTCAAGGTAGATGATTAATGAATGAGGTATATGATATGAATGAAAGAGGGGATAGAAAGGAGTGAAAATTATGAGGATAAGGAGGATAAATAATGATTGATCCTTGAAGACTCAACACTACAATCTTATCGATTGTAATGTTGAGGGTTACTGCTGGAAAGTAGAAAATAAGTCCTTCCCTACAGGACAGGTGAGCAGCTCTGGACATAGTAGCAATGCTTCATTTTTGGTGTAATCTTTTGTATTGAGTTAAAATAATGATAATGGTAACTGATTGGTTCACAGACACTCAATTTTCTTGTTTTTATTATGTTTTAGTCATTCTCCAGCCTCTTTAATGTTTCAGAAATAAGTTTGTCTATTTCTAATTGTGCTGAGTTTTTCTTTTATTTATAGTCTCTGCTACAGCTGCATAGGATATTGTATTTGCAGTTCTTGATCAATTTTTTTTTTTTTTTAATGTTACTCTTCAGGTGTCCAGTGGAAGGCTGTGACAAAGTTTTCTTGTCTCCAAACTGTATGGGCTCCCATGCTCGAGTACATCAGCAAGATCGGGATGAGTTGGTGTGCAAATACGAAGGCTGTGGCAAAATGTTCAGCAAAGTGTGTCGGCTTAAACTACACATGCGTTGTCATACTGGTGAGAAGCCATACCAGTGCAGATTTGATGTGAGTAATACTTTTTTACCTTTTCTTCTTACTCTTAAATTTTTATTTCTGGTACACATTTCCAGTACGTTTAGTGATGAGAATTTGCCAAATAAAAGAAAGAGCCACTTCAAATAGTCTCCAGAGTTACAGGTTCCTGACCCCTACCTAGAATACCAGCTGCTGACTTTTTATTATATTTTTATATTTAATATTGAAGTAAATTCTCTCCATTGGATCTTTGGAAGATACTAAGGACGTACAGAATTATCCATCTTGATACCAGAAATATTCGGAATAGAAACAAACTGTGTTTATGTATTGCTTAATTGTGGACTGAATTGTGAGCAACGACAAAGTTTTGAAGAAAATGGAAACAAAATGGAAACTAATACTTAACATCATGAAAAGACAGATGAGATTTCTAGGGTATATAATGAGGAAGGAGGACTTGAAAAGAAGACAAGAGGGACAGGAGAAAACAAGGCATAACATGCTTAGTGGGCTTGAGTAAATGGATGGTAGAACAGGGTTTAGGAGAAATAACAAAGTTTATTAAGAGCTATAAAGGACAGGAAGTTGTGGAGAGCTATGATCGCCTACGTCCTGATGGGACATGGCACATAAAGATAAAGAAGTTATATTTTGCAGAAGTCTTACTCACATTTACAGTTATAAGCAAAGTAAATAATTTTTAGGGGTGTATTTAGCGTTCAATGGGTGAAGATTGCTTCTATGAAAATTTAATTCCTGTGTATTTTTTCAAATCATTTCACCCCAAGCAAGGCAATAAAAGCTACTAAGATGCAAGGGGTTACTGAGAGTTAAAGATACAGAGAGGACACTAACAGAACAGGATTCAAGGAGACAGATGATGACGATTGACATCGCGTTTAAATTTTTGAAGATTGTAGTTGACAGGGAAGCTGGAAAAGAAGTATTGGAGAAGAAACTATTAGAATAGAACTTATAGTTACAACTTTCAATTTCAACAATGAATTTATGAGACCTAGCTGCCAATCTAGTACTGTCCTTAAATTCATGAAGTTTCAGTACCACATTTACTAAACATTTATTTTCCTACTTCAATAACCAAAACAACAAGATCACAGAAATTTCTATCTGTTGGTAAGAACAATCACTGAAAGAATTATTGATATGGCATCATTGAACAGCAAATCAAAGACATGTTTTCTGCTCAAATATATTCAGTTATTATCTGTGATGAACCAGTTGATGTAAATGATATTGAACAGACTACATTGTTATGGAGATATGTTAATTCCACTGGTACCTAGGAAAAATTGATTGTATCAATACCACTTAGGGGACAAACAAGAGGCAGAGATATTGTCAGGCTGTTTTGAATTGTTTGAAAGTGAAAGAAATTATTAAAAAATTTGCTTTCAGTACCAAAACATCGAAAGTACAGAGCTATTTAATATTTAAAATAATAAACACACCAACCCTTTCTGCTACCGCGGTTTCCACCAATAAATTGATTCTTCAGGTTGTGAAAAGGACCTTTTGAAGAAACCATTTATTGTGATAAGACAGCTGAATTACCTCCCTTGTCTTATGATTTGTATAAATAAGTCACACCGTGTTAGTCAAAATGCCAAGACTCTTCAGTTATATTCAATAAAGGCACATGAAGACGAACTAGACTTAGTTTTCATTACAGTTTATTGAATGTAATTATGGACAAATACCTTAAGCCAGAACGTCTCAACTTGGACTCTCCAGACCCGTCTTCTACTGATGCCTAGCAATATTGGAAATGTTTAATCGAAGGATTCTTGCCTGCAATGGAACACTTCATCCACTCCTATTACTGATACAGATAGATTTAACCTGCTTAAGGCACCATGTTTCCATATCTGTATATACCAATATTTCTCACTTCAAAATTTACCAGAGCGCCATAGACGTTTTGGATGAAATTTTTGTAAAGAGACAAAACATAATCTTTGCCCAACATGTGTTAGCAACTATACACCAATTCTGTGAGGAGGGGATAAAACAGTTTCTTCGGCGCTTAAAAAATCTAATGTTGAGACTGCCACTTTCAAGTGACTACACCAGATCAGGCAAAGGACTCCTTTATAAATGGATTAGAATCAAACTACAGTGATTCCTTGTTTATCACGGTAGATTGGTTCCGAGATCAGCCATGATAACTGAATTTCCATGAAGTAGGGAAGCCATATTTACAGTATTTATTTAACGTGTATTTGGACTTTTGCAACCCTCCCTGTACTGTTAACAACCCACCCATAACAGTACTCTATTAATAACAAGGACAACTGTCAAGCAATAACACTTTAGATTAAAAAATAAATAAAGATTGTTACTGTATTCAACACGATAGAAATTTAAGTAGAATTTGAATGATGATGATGATGATGATGAATTTGCTGTGCAGTAGAAATGATGATGATGAAGCTGATGATGACTTCTACTGTGCAGCCAATAATTGTATTTTACATCTCTTCGAACAGCAGTGCCCTTTCTATTGCTATTTTACGCTTGTTTTGTTGTTCCTAGACCAGGAAATAATATTTATTATTAATATTTTAATGACTTTAATGAAAAAAATTTTAGGTGTTCATATATTGCGATTTTTCTAGAATTTTCCAGAAACTCCGCGATATATTTTCCATATATATATTTTTAAAAATCTGTGAAGTTGTGAATCCACGATGGTAGAACCGCGAATTAGCAAGCGATCACTGTATATCTGTCAAAGATTGCTGGAAAATAAATAACTAGATTTAGTATTGTTCATAGACTACTTCCAAACTATAAATAGGTACACCCTCCTTGATGCATACCCTACACCCTGTATTGAAGAGACGATAAACAAGATCGCCAAATTTAGCACGTCAGATCTAAGGAGTACTTACCACCAAGTAGCTATAGACCCTAAAGATAAGCCTTTATATGGCTTTTGAAGACTGCGGATGACTTTATCAATTCCAGTGGATTCTGTTTGGGGTCACTAATGAGGTTTCCAGTTTTTCAGAAAAGATACACCCACTTATGAAAATTACCAAATTTCTTTTACTTTCTTCTGCCGTTAAAGCCTGTGAGGGGTTAAAAAGAGATATTGCCAATTCAGACATCACTTCAGTGAATCCCAACATTCCCCTAGAAGTAGAGACCGGTGCTTCTGACCACACCATAGCTACTGTGTTAAGGCAATTCAAGCACCCTGTAGCATTTTTCTCCAGAAAATTGTCAAAATGTGAGCACAGGCATTCAGTTGTTGAAAATGAGGCTTATGCCATAGTCAAGGCATTAAAAAAATAACAATATTTCTTAATTGGTCACTGCTTTAAATTAATCACTGACCAAAAGTCAATCTCTTTTATGTTCAATCCCAAGATATCAAGCAAAATAAAAAATGAAAAGATAGCGAGATGGAGGGTAGAGCTTTCCTGTTTTTCGTTTGACATTTTCTATCAGTCTGGGAAGGGAAATGCAGTGGCAGACGTGCGCTGTCAAGAGTGTGTGGATTAATGAACAGCATCAAAGGATCTACAAAAAGTTCATAATGATGCCCCTGTCATCCAGGCATCATGAGGATGTTGCATGTGGTTCGAAGCTGGAATTTGTCTTTTTTAGTTGAGGACGTGAATGGTTGTCAGATTTGCTCTCAAATAAAACCAAGGTTCTACAAATGTGAATTGGAAACCCTAGTAAAAGATTCACAGCCATTTAAGAGGCTGAGCATGGACTTTAAGGACACTCTTCCGTCTAAATCCCGAAACAAATATCTACTGTTGTTGACGAGTACTCTCAATTCCCTTTTGGCCAGATGTAAGTGCAACAACAATCATACGGTGCCTTTGCTCACTGATCTCAATATTCAGAATGCCAGCTTATGTTCATACAGATCACGTGACCTCTTATATGTCTGATCAACTAAGAAGATTTCTGTTGGTACAGTGAGTGGCCATAAACTGGACTACCACATACAATCCTCAAGTTGTGAGAGATACAATGGCATAATATGGAAGACCATACAGTTAGCACTTGAAAACCAAAACTTTCCAATTAGACATTAGGAAGACATAATAACTGAGGCTCTATACACTATAATGACACTATTGTATACAAGAACTAATGCAATTACCTCACAAAAGGTTTTTAAAATTACCAAGGCAAAGTATAACCGGGTTCTCCTTCCCTTCCTGGCTCTCACAGCCAGGTACTGTTTTACTTATAAACCATGTTTGACAAAGTATGATTCTCTTGTGAGTAAGGTGGAACTGCTTGAGGTGAACCCACAATTTGTATGCATCCAGCACCCGATGAGAGGCAATTGAACATTTACCTCAGAGATTTTGCTCCTGTTGGCAAGTTATTAAACCAGAGGGAGGGGCAGCTCTCCTCTGAAGCAATATCTCTCCCTCTTGATAGTAACAGTGACATAATGTCATTGGATTCTCCCAAGGAAGAAGGCCCTGATAGTGACAATTCAGAGATTGACACCAAAATGAGAGCATATTACCACAGACACTGATAATCAGCTTTCAAAATCTGTGTGTCCCGCTCCAAGGAGACAAAAACTACATGACAAAATACTTCTGGCTGACTGTTCTTGTAATACCTGAAAGCCCAGATCAGCTGCCACTAAGATGATCCCAGAGAATTGTCAAGAAACCCAGACACCTGGATAATTTTGTGTTGGACTAGAAAACAACAACCCGATTACCTCCCCTGGCTTATGATTTGCATAAGTCACACCAGCTTAGCCAAAACGACAAACAAGCCTCTTCATAAAGGCACATTAAGCTGGACTAGACTCTAAGTTTTCATTTTATTTATTTCTTATATATATATATAGGTGAATATTGTATTTTAGCATTACTTATGTTTGTGTGCTTCAGTGTTGTATATAAAATGTTTTCATGTTTGAAATTAATTTTTTTGCTTTATTCTAGTCCTTTCTTCTGTTGTGTTATGGTGGTAGTACTCATGCCTATAGTGAGCATTGGATTGTGGAAATGACCAGCATATTTCTTCTCTCTTTACATGCTCCTCATTACAAGCAAACAATTGCCAGTTTTATATATCTTGTTAATTTTTTTCTTCATCCTACTCTGTGTGCGTGTTTTCAATCAGAGCATTCAAAATAAAGAAGCTTTCTGTCGTTTTTTTTTTTTTTTTTTTTTTTTTTTTACCTGCTTTTCTATACAGGGTTGTACATGGGCATTTGCTACAGCAAGCAAATTAAAACGCCACATGAGTAAGCACACAGGGGTTCGTAAGTGGCTTTGTAATGCATGTGGCAAGGCCTTCATGAGAGCAGAACATCTCAAGGGTCATATGGTCAAACACAGTGGTACAAAGCCTTTCCAGTGTTCTGTTGATGGTAAGTAACATCACTTCTTTATTATTTTCATCCAGAATTATTTTGACCAATGAAAATAACAATGAACAAAACATTCTCTAACTTAAAAGAATACTACCTCTGTCCCATAATAGCTGTTACATTTTGCATATAAGATGTGTATACAAATGTAGCAGCCATTATGGGACAGCAATAGTACTTTTAATTTGAGTTTTAAAATATAATCTCCTAAAACTTAACCATGGTCTTATTTGGATAGGTTATTTAATGACATATCAACAATTCATGGGTTATTTAATGTTTTTTTTTTATGCTTGAATCTGTTCACAAACATTGGTTGAATTGATGTCTTTTATTTTATTTTTTTTAAAACTAAATTTTTACCCGATATAAGGCCCAAGAGCCACTCAAAGGATTACTGAAGTGGGTGAAGGTTATGAGGATATATAGGATAGATACTGGTATGAGTGCAACTTGAGATCTGGAGTGAACTTTAGTCCTGAGGATTTTTGTTTAAAACTTTTAAAACTAATATAAAAATAAAAGTCCCTGTTTATATAATTAAAAGAAAATTATTTTAATTTTCAAAAATTGGAAATAGTAAATGACTAGCTAATTGTTTAATAAAACTAACAAAAAGTAACATTTCTTTGTATTGTATTATACTAATAGAAAATAGGTACTGAAATATTTTTGATTTAACCAAGAAGTGATTTGAAAAGAAAAATCTCTGATATTTGATCATTTGGTCCAATTTTAAGAATCGGACCCGTCCATGAACTTTTCAGTTCCTAAGCTTGAAATTAACATTGTTTCATTATCCCTGGGGTTTGGAGGAGTCATTAGGAGTTTAATTTGGAAAGAATTTGTCAGTTTTTTGGGGAATGATGCTAGGATGACACTAAATTTTTGAATGAAACTTCTATTTATTTTAAAAGTAACTAATTTCATGAAATAGAAAAAAATTCTTACTTTTCACCAATCATGGCAGGCTTTTATTAAATGGAGTATATTAGGTTTTTTGACGTTAAAAAATACGTCAAAAAACGACATTATTACGTCATTATTTTTGCACCAACCTAATACATCTTTTCTCTCTCACTCACACGCACAAAGAAAATGAAATTGCTTCTTTTTAAACTGATAAGTGAAACCCAAATGAAGGTTGTGTAATATAGTAACAACTCTAAGTAAAAACTTATGAAGCTTTATTTGACTCCTTCAACTTTAGTGCTGAAAAAAGTTCATTTTATTGTAATCGATGGTTCCAAGCAAGATGAAATGTGATTATTTTATTACCACAGGTTGAAAAAAAAAAAATTAAATATTTGTCTTATTTATCTTTAGGTGTCAAAAGCATTAGAATTTAATTGTCAGAACTAATTTTGTTTTAATAAACAAAGTAAGGAAATTATAATTTTGTCAATTTTTGGTTAAAAAAAACTTGAATGAATCATTAACAAACAACATTTATGTTTTCTGCTAATTATAAACTAAATTGAAAATAAGGGAGAATTTAAAAAAAAAGATAAACAGAAAATTTAGTCACAATATGAGGCAGGCAACTGTAAATGAAAATTTTTGATAGACTTTAAAAATATTTTTGATTGTAAATTGTTGGGATACACTAATATTCTTTATATAGAAAATGAATGCATAGAGCAAAATTCTCAAAGTTTGATAAGTTATTCTGAGGAGGAAAATTAATTAATGAGAACGTTGCATATAAAATGATTCAAGGTGATTTGACCTAGATACCTCCACTTTTTTGCAGAAAACAGCATAGTGTAAAGAAAAAGGCAACAAACTTAATAAAAATAAAGTTTTATTGTGAAAATGTTTGTTATATTAAGAAGAAAGACCAAAGTATTTTTTGGTTATTTTTAAAAAATTTTTAATCCTTTCTAACACGTTTGAAATTTTGGTTAAAATCTTGTTTTGTTTATGTCATTGAGGTGGCGTAATAATTGTTGCCTTTTTCACACTTTTTTTCTGTTGAAAACGGATTGATTTGGAAATTCTTGTAAAAATCAAATAATTGTTCGATTTTAATGAAATTTTCATGACTTATTCACAAATGAATGAAATTATTTTTTAGAAAATTTTGGTAAAAAATATTTTTTTACATGTGTTACGAACACATTTTATGAAATTTCACAAAATACATTTCCATTTCCTGAATTTTTAAAAGTAGAACTCCTTGGAGAATGTAAATCACCTAATTATTTTTTTTTTTTTTCAAACTTTCACTATTCTAATGGAAAATCTGCTCTGAATTGAAAAATAATAGATGCAATAAAATTATGACATTATTCAATTAGAAAAGCTTTTAATTGCTTTTGTATATAAGTTATATTAAGAACACTATTGTCTGAAGAAATAAAATTTTTGTCTGAAGAAATAAAATTTTTCTGATGAATAATGAATTTTTACAATTTTTTTTTACATTTTTTTTTTTTTTTTTAATTATAATAATTTATAATAGTTTAAAAATCATGTAAAATTCTGTATTGGGCTATTTCCTGGATGTGATATAGTAATTAAGTGGAAATTAAATTTACGAATCCAAAATTGAAAAGATTAATAAACGTTGTTTCTATTCTATTTTTAAAATAATTTTTTATTTGTTTTACTTAATCCATTCCCTTTTTTTTCATCTATGGAAGGATAAATGTGACATTATTATGAAACGGTCACATGATCTAAGAGTTTTGTTCCTTTACAGATATGTATCTCCATGAGATTGCTAAAAAAGAGCATAGCAAGATGAAAAAGACGCTAAACTTGATGAAAAATTTTATTGTCAAATTTTCATGTTATTATTAAGAGGAAAGATCAAAGTATTCTTGGAGAATTTTTTTACATTTTTTAATTGTTTCGAGCATGTCTGAAATTTTCATTAAAACGTTTTGCAAAAGTAAAGGCCTTAGCAGCGGAGAACAATGCTTAACTCAAATAACACAACTTAATTGTATTCTGGTTGGTCTTCCATACTTTATAATTACAGCCTAATTATAAACACAAAATTACATTTCTTAATTACTGCAGATCTTCTGATTAGTCAAAATGATACAATTTACAACGCGCTAAAAAAAAAGATCTATCTCATAAGGAGACTTAGGAAACCCGATGCGGCTTTTAACTAATTTTATAATATTTTAACAACTTAAATGTAAAAATCTTTATAATTAAAGAAATAAATAATTGTATTAAAAATTCATTTTTCATCGAAAAAAATTTTTTGCTTTCAGAAAATATTGTGAATATTCATAAACAACTAAAAGCAAATAAAAGCATTGAAATTAAATAATATCTTTGTTTTATTGAATTTTGTATGTTATAATTGAATTCAGAGCTGATTTTCAAGTAGGGGGAATCCAATTAAAAACAAAAAAAGTCATGATTTGCATTCCTCAAAGCCTTGTGCTTTTAACTATTGTAATCACTAAACCCGATGCGATCAAATTTCTAGAATTTTCATAAAATTAGTTGGGGTGGGGGGGTAGTAAATATAAAAAAAAATATTTCTGTCATGACTTTAATAAAAAAAAAAAACATATTAATAATAAATTCGATCATCTGTGAATATTTTCCGAAAGTTTCATTAACATCTGACAATTATTTTTATTTTTGCAAGATTTTCCAAATTAATGTGTGTCATACAAAAAAAAAAAAAAAAAACGTGCTAAAAATTGTATGTTATTTTACTAGTTCCGGTGATACAAAGAGAAACAAGGTTTTTTTAATCAAAATTTAGAATGTTCTAAAAAGAAGGAAAATTTTAAAAAATAATTAAAAAAAACTTTGGTCTTTCCTCTTAATAATAATTATAATATAAACATTTAGACGATAAAATTGTTTTCGTCAAGTTTGGCGTCTTTTTCATCATGCTATGTTCTTTTTTTAGCGATCTCATAGAGTTACCTATTTACAGAGAAATTAATTTAAGAAAATTTTATAGTATTTTAACTTTTTTTTAAATTTTTGCATAAAGCATCTTCGAAATCTAAATAAAAGTCAATAATAAAATATTAGATAATTGCAGAAAATATGTTCGTTTGTAAAAATTACTACGTAGGTAAAAAAAAAAAATCGATAAATTTGTTTTGTTTACAAATTTAAAATTAAGAAAATGGCTGCCTTTAAGAAATTTAGCAAATATTTAATTTAACATTCCAATCTATATAATTTCTATCTGAACACCAGAATATTTTACTTACTGGAAATAATAAATTTAATCATTTAGTTTCAATTAAAGCTAAAATGAAATCTTCAAGGATGCTTTTTCATTTTTAAAAATTCATTTTAAACCTTAGCTATCGAAAATTTATGCCGAAAAAGTGACGGTGCCTAATTTAATCAAAATATGTTCTATAAAATTGCAATAAAATTTATTTTCATATTTATTCAGTATTAAAATTTTAATAGTTTACCTTTTTTTAATTTATTTCCTAAACATTTTAAATGGTGTTTATATTATGTTACTAAAAACTATTAATAACAAAATTAAAATGAACAATGATTTCGGGATCTTGACTTGTCTTAAACTCAATTTTGGCTTCTACCATTGATAGGGTTTAATTTCGTTCCAAGGACGTCACGTTTTTTCATCTTGTCAAGGCGACGCCGCAAGAGTTACTTCCCTTGCATTAAGTATTTGCTTAACTGTTACAGAATAAGATTTTCACTTTGGATGATGTTAAATAATGCAATGGTTTTAAACACCATTTTTTTTTCTTTTTTTTTTTTTTTTTTTTATTTTTTTATTCTGAAATTAAATATTTTACTGCTGCCTAAATTCTTGATTTGATTTAAAAAAAATGATTACCTGAAAACGAAGAGCTACTTTATTTTTTGTTGATGTTCATTCTTTGTTGCTCTTTCAAAGGTTGCAAAACCCGTTTCACTGCCAAAAGCAGCCTATATATTCATCTGAAGAAACATGATCATTCAGGAGAAAAGATTATCTACCCATGTCCAATGGAAGGCTGTGAAAAGAAATACTCAACCAAAGTTAGTCTTCGCAACCACATCATGAAACATTACAATCCCAACAACACCTCAGGTATCTGCTTCTTTTTATTTAACACAAATGTACTTTGGAAAGGCATGAACCTTTTTTTTATTCCCCTAGCTATGGGTTAAATAGGCAAATTTTTTTCTGGAGGGATTAAAATTCATGGAAAAAATTTAGGGGTCACACTATACATGAACTCTGCTTATACACAAGTATATGCAGTATATATAAATATATACAAAAATTTAAAATGGGGGAGGGAGAGCAAGGACAAGAAAAAAGTATTACTGTAAAGTGAATCAAAAGAATAACAACAAAAAACAAAGAAGGGCCAATCAAAGACAAAAAATATGTGCACAGTGACAAAAAAATAGGGAGAAAAATCATTACTCCCAGTGAATTGGCAGTATAAATTATAGACAGGTTACATTAAGACCCAGCAGCCAGTCCTGCTGCTACCGATCATGCTACATTAATATTTGGTCCTTGAGAATAGCTTGTAAGCATTACTCTCCTTCATGTTTGTCTATACATTCTTGGGAATTTAAGACCAAGTTATACTTAATAATAGCAATAAACTATAATCAATTCATCATTATCATCAGTCCCATGACCCAAGGTGGGGTCATCAGGTCATTACACAGCTGAGCACCTGACCTGTTCCCTCCACATATCTGGGTTAGAAGCTTGAGTGGTATTCATTCATCCTTAGCATGTCTTGAGCTAAGTAAGCCTGATGAGACCCACCCCTTTCCAGGCCAAACTACAGTGATGTCCTCCAACTTGAAGGCTCACCTTGGTCAGAGAAACATGGCTGTAGATTCCATCATAGGTACTCTCCACTCCAGCTGTTGACTTCAGCCTAAGAAGCCCTCTGTCCTACACTACACTGGCTGCATACATAGCTATAGAGTTCAGTCTACCCCAATGAGTTGGATGAGTGCTGACCCCCTCTACAAGAAGGTTCATCCACCTTTTAACAGGTTTTTAATTTTGCTGTTTATCCAGCTGCCTTCTCACTAGAAAAACCAGTTTAGTTGCATTTAGTACTGGTACCAGTTGCACGTGATATCAGTTAATGTGACACAAAGAAAAATTACTACATCTGAAAAAATCACTTGAAGTTACACTTAAGTTTTAAAAAAATAAAATTTTATATAATTTTTCTGTAAAATTTTTAAAATGAAGCCAACATCTCTGAACTGTAGTTTTTCATATAAACATCTTTTGTGCTTTTTTTTCTCCATGTGACTGTGACTTTAATGTTTCTGTTGGTTATTCAATCCACTTTTGGCTGACTTAGTTCTCATTTTTACTTTTGCTCCTGACAATATTCCCATTATTTAAACTCTCTGTAAAGGCCAAAAACTTCAAATATTAAATCTTGTGGCAAGCATTCTTCTTGATTTGTGCTCTTTTATATATCTACACCACACAATCTTCCCTCTAAAAATGACTTCATCTAATCCAATTTTGTGTGAACTTAACAAATTCTGCTCCATGTAACACAGTTGTATGAAGTTTTTGCTTTCTGTTGTGTTTAGCATCAGACAGTTCCAATTTTGACCTGGTGCCTCTCCTGGTTACAGATGATATGAATGAGGCTCCACCCCTGGATTCTTTAGGACAGCAAACACATACAGTCAATGAAGCCACTCCTGTATCAGGTAAATTCTTTTTCATTCACTGGACATTTAATGAATGTACATTCGTGGTCTCAGTTCTATTTGCTTTGTCAGATTCAACTGCCAAAATAGGCTATTCCCCATATGAGGTGATTTTGGATTTTATTGTTTATTATTTGCTCTGTAATAATAAATACATTGAGCTCTTTTTGTGGATCAGTTTTAATATTTTATATTACTAAAATCCACTTGGATTATATACCAATGGATTTGTTACCTTTACTATATATATATATATATATAAGTGAACATTGAAGTCAACACTCAGAAGTGACAGGCTGTTTCATGCTAGATGCCTGGCAATTGCATCTAGCATGAAACAGCCTGTCGCCTCTGAGTGTTGACTTCAATGTTCACTTTCATATTTATATTTACATACACTCTATCTCTGATATTGAGCACTTTATCCTTTAAATATAACACAACTGAAAACTATATTTCTTCATATATATGATAGCTATCTAGTTACCGGACGAATATGATTATTGCTGACAGAAACACATAACTTAATGCTGAATGTAGTATTGACCATGGAATTGACAGTGACTTTTGAGGGCAGCAATTGACTTCCATTCTTTGCTGCATACACAACATACTAGCTCTAATTCTTTTGACATTCAGGCTTGCACATGGTTATAAAGGCCTATATTTAATAGGCATACTCTGCCACAATTCTGACATAAATTATAGGATACTTGGCTCTACCTGCTCTTTTTTACAGGCTGCACTTTGGTCTTTGTCCAAATTATCAAGTTTGGTTGGAATGATCAGCACAGCTTTCATGGATGTTTTCTTCAGTTGTTTCTGTCATGTTGGTTCTATCAATTTGGAATTATGCCAGTGACTTTATAACACAGTCTTTGACCCACTTCTTAGGTTTTTGTGGAGGCCTCATTCCTTCAAATAGGAATACACATGACATCAAGTTGTACCACATATCCTGCCCATCAAAGTCTGTGCTTGTGTATTTGTGATTCAATGCTGAATGCATTTGCTCTCTCCGAAACCTTGGTGTCTGGAAGATGAGCCATCCAGTGGGTGCATATATATATATATATATATATATAATAGATACACCTAGTGAGCCAGACAAACCTACTTAGGTTTCACCTAAACGGGTCGTCAGGGAAAGTATGGCTAACAAGGTAAAGAGAAACACATATTTATAGGTGATAATAAAACCATACCACGTGACCGAAGAACCACAAACTAAGTAGATGGGGGGGGGGGGTAAAATGGGGAGGGGGGAGTAAAAAAAAGAAAAAAAAAAATCTAAGGTGGAAACCGTCTAAATAAGTAACCAAGATTTTTTGTGTCTACATATGTTAAGGATTTCAGTTTTAGAGTTTAATAATTGGCTAGGTTGATCAAATAAAGCTATGGCTAATTTCTCCTCTGCACATAATTTACAAAATTTATGGCCTGCTTTATATCTGGGGCATTTTTTTTAGTATTCCCCATTTAAGGATGGGGTCTACATTATCTTCTTGTTTGGTTCTCCATACATAGGTAGATAGCGTGGTACTATGCTTAATTTTTTCGTTCCTGAAACTACTCATATGATTATAATATCTTTTTTTAAAATTGTTCTGAGTAGCACCTATGTATGTTTTAGGGTTAGTATCCTCGCTATTTTTGTAAATTTTCACTTGGTAAATTACGCATTCTTGTTGACATTTTCCCTGTAATGGACAGATGTTTTTGTTTCTACAATTACAAGCAGGGGGATTACTGCGTGGATTATTCCTAGTTTTTTTCTTATTTAATCCATTTATTATAGTTCCTACGTTCGGCATGCAACAATAACTAAGTTTAACATTGTTTTTGTTAAATATTTTATGTAACTCAGTTTTCTGGGGGAAATGTTGCTCTAATAGATCAAAAAATATCTTGCCAATTTTAGTTTTTACCTCTAAATTAAACTGAGGGTTGAACCACAAAATCTTTCTTTGTCTATTATTACGTTTACTCTGAGTACTATTGTGGTCATTTATATTAATATATTCTAATTTATTTTTATATCCACTCTTAAATATGGCTTCCTCGTAATTTGTTTTATTGGCCTCAAAAATGTCCCTATTGGAGGAATTAATGGAAAGTCTATGCGCAATATTTTTAGGTATATGTCTTATGATATGGGCTAGGTGGTTGGATTTTGTGTTTAAATATTGGGGTTCTTGGTTTTCTTTTTTGTATGGGGATATTGTGCCATTTAGTAAATTCAATGTAATATCTAGATAATTGGTAATTTTCAAATTAGTTTCTATGTCGAGATTGAATCCAAATTTTTTAAAAAACCAGTGCAGTTTTTTTATGGATATTGTCACATTTTTGGGGGTTACTATTGTCCACTATGATTAAACCGTCATCGCGGTACAACCCATGGTTATTAAAGTCTACATATTCATAAAGTCTATGGAGCAGCAGGCACCCTACTATCTCGCACATCTCTGCTCCATCATGCGCTCCCATAGGATTGTCAAAACCGTTAATATTATCTTTTTTTATCCATAAAGTATCATCGTGGAATAGCAATGTTTTTCTACAATGTCTAATTAAGTTTATTTTGTCATCAGAAATTTGAATGTATTCTTTGGCTAAACTGAGGCTTCATTTAGTGTTTGCTCTGAAATACATGGATAGTATTCCTTAATATCATACCTAATAAATGCACATTTTTTATTTTTGTTGTAACCATTTGATGCAATCCTTAGTAGATTGCCATTGGTTAATATTAAGGAAAGTTCTAAGGGATTTACATATATCCTGCAGAATTATTTTACTTATTTTACCTAATTCTGTCTTGGTAGGTTTTTATAAGTCTATATTCGGGATTATTGATAAAATTACTTTTATGATCTTTTATGGTGATAAAGCAAGTGTTTAAGTTTATTTTCTCTACTCGATTACCTAAATTAAATTTATTAATTAAAATACTAGCCTCATTGTTAATTTTAGTCTCTATGTCATTAGGAGCTTTTATATAATTTTTTATTACTTCTTTATGTAATATTTTTTTGTAATTATTGGGGCTCATTTTATATAAGAATTTAGATTTATCAGCTTTTACATAAATATTCTTGTCCTCCTTTATTTCTTTTATATCCTTAGTAATTTGTTGTTGCACGTTATTATTCCTTATCGTCCTATATTTCAATTTTTTAATAATATATATATACAATGTTTAGTCAGATAAGACAATTGGCCGAGGTATTTTTGGAAGATAGCATTTTTAAGGCAAGCAATCTATGTATTTAAAGTGTTCAGTGTCAAGAAGTAGAAAATTAATAGTAAGAAATAAAAGTAAATGTGCTACTTATCTGATGTACATGGATACAATTTTTCCATCAAGACCTTCTAATGAGTTAATATCATATCCATGAAACTCCATATAGGGACAGATGGGTTGAACATAGGTAGGTCTTTCATTATGATCGTTGTTTCTTTGTTTTTTGAAGTCATAGTCTAATATAATTGGGCAAAGTGTGGAAACTATAGTGTTTGCTCACAAGAACTTGGGAATATTGTCCATATATAGGTTTTGTGTGATTGTTTACTTGACTATCAACCACTATGATATAGTACTTTACAGCTGTTCTCTTCTTCATCATTTATTTGTTGTTTCTTGCAGGAGTGAACATCAACAATGCCCTGTCCAATTCCATTATCGGAACAACAGATCCGGTTTTGATTAGCTCCTCGGATTACGTCTCTGCGGGTAAGTGAATGTTATTTTTTCCTTCATTGTCATTCCATAAAGGCAACACAACCTACTAATCCTAAGTAATTCTTTAGCTTTTCATAATGCAGCACTGCTTGAATCTTGTCAAGGTTGGCAATGAGTACAGTATGTGACTTTGTTGGAAGGCTTTTTTTGTGATGATTGATGGTTTCGAAAGGGAAAATTGTCATTTTTTAGTTTTGATTATGTTATCAGTTTTTGCTAGCTGTGTTTAAAGTTCTTTGTCTCAAGTTTAGGTTGGCCATGTTAGATGTGGGAGAGGTAGAGTTGGTGGACTGTTCTCTAAAATACTTTCTTCTATATCAACCATTTTGGCATAGAAATGAAGAGGTTTTGTCAAGATCTCATACTACCAAGAAGTTTTGGTTCATGCCTTTCTTAAGGGAACAGCTAAGTGAATATAAACGTCTTCATTTGGAGTTTGTATTTCTGTGAACTGATTCTGTTTTAGTGTTTGATAAAAATCACTTCACGCAACCTTTATTCTTTGCATATATACTACAGTTTAAAAAAAATACACATAATCCTAGATCTGACAGGGACTGAAAACTTAACTCCTTTTATTTATTAATCTATTCATTTTCTTGAATTCTGTGTGTGTGTGTGTGCGCTCAAATGCTATTTAATAGTCAACAAAATTGTAATGCTGAATAGGCTTTGTGATAGAAGAGAAGGTGATTAATGGATAAACGGTGGATTGACTAGAGAAAATATTTCTTGTGTAAAATAAGGTCTTTTTATTTTTTTTTTATTAGGCTACAGATTTATTGATGCACCAAATAAACAAGTTGAAAGGGTTCTTGATTCTTTAGGGATTAATATTCTAATATTCTTTTAAATATTTTACTTTTATTGTTCGTTTTACTTTTAAAATAGTTTTGAGGTCTGAGGTCCTGTTTGGTATGAGTGTTTTTGTTGTGAGGCAAGTGATTTTGCAGCTTTAATAGCAATTCTAATTCATGCCTTTCTCGGGATAGATAGTAAGTGTAGTATCATATGCAAATGAGGAGGACAACATAAATAGAGAGCAGAGAGTGAACAAGGCAGCATTATAGTCAGTGAACTCGTTTGCTAAACGTAACATGGAGAACTGTGCTACGACTGATACTACACAGAGAAATAGACAACATAACAATGGCATCACCAATAGGATTCTTGAATGCCCTGGAAGATCCAGAACACATGGAGACATGGATCAGAACTTTTGCGGCATTTGCAAGAGTAAAAAATATTAAGAGACACCAAGACTGAAGGAGAAGAAAATGAGATAATGGATTTATTTCTTGCTACTGTTGGGTGCGAAGTGGTGAAGAAATTTTCGACAATGCTGAAAAAATCAATTTTTTAGAGACAAGAAAAGCATCAAATAAGTCCATTATACAGTACTTACATAAATTAAAAGAATGTGCTAAGTACTGTGAATTTGAATATTTGGGAACTTGGGAAATGACCATAGAAGATTAATGAATTCTTCTCAGAATAATTGAAGGTTTGCAAAACCAGAACCACAAACGAAAAATACCGGAAGCTTTACAAAGTAGTAACATGAGTTTGGAGGCTAGCGCTGGATTTTTACAACAGTTAGATTAGAGAATTTAATCAACCAAAAGAAGAATTTGAGACATACAGGATGAGCATGACAAAGTCTATAATTAAGTGTAGATACTGTGGAAAAAAAATCATGTGAGAGACAAGTACAAATGTCCTGTGTTAGGAAAAATATGCTCAAATTGCAAAAAAAAAAAAAAAAAAGACCATTTTCAGAAAGTATGCAAATACGAAAAGAAAATAGAAAGAGTACAAGAAGTACAAACCTCCTCCGAAGAAGAGGCTGAAATATTTACAGTGAATATGAAAAAAAAGGAGAGAAAAAATAAGGATAAATGACTAAATATTTAACATTCAAGTCAATACAGGCAGTGAAGTCACGTTGATACCCAAAAATTTCTGGGTCAAATTGGGACGGCCTAAATTTAAAAAAAAAAAAAAAAGAAACGTCCAGTTGAAGCAATTTGATGGAACAACTATAAAAATAATGAGTATATTTCAAGGCAATTTTGAAACAGATATGCATTTTGAAGTCATTCCCATTACAGTGGTAGAATGTGGAAAAGATCATGGAATGCTAGGAATTGATGTGTTAAAAGTTAGAACAGCAAAGATTAATGAATTCCATGGAAGCACAAGAAAATGAAATAGGAGTGATAAAAGGCTATAAAGCAAGTATTCGACTAAAAGAGAATTATCACCCAAAATATATAAAGAGTTGAGAAAAGTTTCAATTCATATCCTACCTTTGGTGGTGGCCAAGTTAAACAAAATGATACAACAAGGCATACTGGTAAAAGTGACTCGAGGTGGTAGCAATTGGGCATCACCAATAGTAACGATAAAGAAACCTGACAGAGATTTAAGGATTTGTGGTGATTACAAGATAGGGGTAAATCACCAGATATGTTTGGACTTTTTTCCGTTGCCAAATATCAAAACTGAGCCACAAGTTACTGAAAATGGAACACTTTGCAAAAATTGATCTCAGGTAGCATACAATGAAATAAAAATTGATGAAAAATCCAAGGAAGTAACTATGATAAACACCTCTTATAGGCTTGCTAAGATGGACGTGTCTACCATTTGGGGTAAAGATGTCGAGTCATATTTTTCAGAAACTGATTGAAAAAGTCTTATTAGGAAAAACAAAAAATATGATAATATACCAGGATGATATATGTGTAGGGGCAAAAACTAATTGAAATATAAAACAGCAAATTTTACTGAGATTGAACAAGACAAATGTAGTTTTGAATGCAAGAAGATATCATATTTAGGATATCAAATATCGAAAAAAGGCATATCACCTGAGGAGAGATTAACAAAGAAAATAACAGAAATAGCTCCTCCAACAAATAAAAAGCAGTTTTGGGGCTGATAAATTTTTATAGTAAATACATTCCAAGATACAGCATTGTAAGAGAACTATTTGCAAAATTACGTAAGAGAAATAATGAATTTAACTGGACACAAGAGCAAACTATCACTTTTGAAACACTAAAGAAAATACTGAGGAGTAAACCAATAATTCTGATTCACAAAAAGAAGTAATTTTAACCACAGACACGAGTGATGAGGCAATTGCTGCTAACATATTGCAAGAAAAACACCCAATCATGTACATATCAAGGTTAACGTCAGCCAAGATTAACTACTTGAATATTGAAAAAGAAGCATTAGTGATTATATGGAGCATGGAAAGGTCACCAAATTTTTTGATAGGAAAGAAATTCTTATTAAAATCAGACCACAAACCATTGGAATTGATATTTAACCCGAGAAAAGAATTGCCAAAAGTAACATCGTCATGGATTTTGAGATGAGCAATAAAGATCATGGCATTCAATTTTGACAAAAGGGAACACTATCCCTCACGTAGATGCATTATCAAGATTACAGTTCAAGAATGAAACAGAAGAAAAACAGGAAAAGGCAGAAGACAAAATAATACACTGGGTTAAAATGAATGTTCTTCCTCTATATAGACTCAAAATAGAGACTGAGCAAGGCCCAATATTAAACAGAATAGTAGAGAGAATAAGAAATAATGTATGGCGCAACTCTTTAAAGAAACAAGGCACAAACTGACCATAGAAAATGGCATAATATGCAATGGAAATACAATTGTGGCTGCACAAATACTGAGGAGCGACATATTAAAAGGAGTGCATGATGAGACGTGCATTGTGGCATAATAGTGACGCAAAAAAAGACTAAAGTTGCAAGCTTGGTGGCCAGGATATTTAAAAGATGCCCAAAATGTGCAGAAATAAAAAAATTCAAGGAAAGAAAAATTCACTCATGGTCCAAGGAAGCAGAGCCTTGGGTTAGGATCCACATGGATATGCACCTATCAAGGATAAGGGATTGTTCTTAATATTAGTGGACTCATATTCAGGATGGCCAGAGCTTGTCAGAGTAAAAGACAGAAAAGCCACCACAATAAAGCAAGTACTAAGAACTATATTCTCAAGCAATGGAGTACCCCAGACAGTAGTCACTGACAATGCACCTGAATTTTGCGATGAGAATTTATGTACCTGGTTGAAAAAGATAGGATGTATCCCATACAAGACACCGCTGTATCATCCACAATCTAATGGCATTGCGGAAAGAATGGTACAGTGAAAAATCATTCTCACCACTTAATGAAAGCGTAGAAGTGTATTTACCGAAAATGCTTCTCATTTCTACATGCAGGAAGAAAGCTTAGCCTTTCGGCATTAATGGGTAGACAAATCAGAGCCCCCCCCCCCATGACTATTGTCCTTTTCAACGAAAGAAAAGGTATGGCATAGAAAGAATAAAGAGGCTGATCCAGAAGAAGCAAATTTCCTGATACAAAAAGGACACATACTTGAGAAAAAGGGACAAAATATAATAGCGCATGCAGATCAATTCAGAAGTGGAAACGAATTGCATGATGTGGAAATGGAAGATCAAGAGTAAGAAAAGACGGAAAGTCACAAAAATGGAACAGAAGAGGAAATGGAAGAAAGTGGAAATGAAAAGATGGACAAGAGTGAAGAAGAAAATGAAGAAAGGCCAAGATCACCATTAAAGAGAAAAAAAAAAAAAGAAAGACAGGAGGAAGGAGAGCACAGTATGAGAATAATCAGAAATAGTAGAAGACAGAACAAGTGTGTCTGGCCTCTTCGATTCAGGGAGGTATAGTATCATATGCAAGTGAGAATGACAACATAAACAGAGATCAGATGGTGAACAAGACAGCATTAGTCAGCGAACCCGTTTGCTAAATGTAACATGGAGAACTGTGCTACGACTGATACTACACAGAGAGAAATACACAACGGTAAGAAAGTAATGTCTATAGTTATAACCAGAACTTTAACTTGGCTTGCTAATTGAATCACTTAATTAATCCATTCTCTTTATATTTTCTAGATGTACAATGGTGTGTATGATTCTGCATTGTTATGTTTATATTTTCTAGATGTACAATGGTGTGTATGATTTATTGTTTACTCCTGGTATTTATGTAAATTGCTTTTTGATCAATAACTTTTCAATTTTGTTAAATTTTGTATGTTTAATATAACTGAACTGGAAATATTTCTCAGAAGAAAAAGATTAGCAACAGAATGACAAAGACCAAGTAGAAGCAAGATGATCACTTAATAGACAAAGAAAAGTTATTCAAGTGCCTCACATGAAAGTCTTGAACAAATAAGACTGCAATCTAAGAAACATAGGAGTAAAAGGACTGATTAATTAAACAGTTCATTTTGATCAGGAACCAACTTTATCTAAATGTAGATAAATATTTTATTTGTGTATATATATATAATTAAACTAAGGGAAATAATCACTCATAAATTTACTAACTTAAGTTGATTTACCTCCCTTCTCACTACAGATGGAACAGGAAGTATGAAGAAAAATATACGGAAAAAACAAACAAAAATCCTTATATGCAATTATGCTGTTTTAATGTTAATATAATGTCAACGTCGGACGTTTCGGTCTAATAAACCATCTTCAGGACATATTCATAAAATATAATTAACATTATCAATTCAACATGACAAAGACGATGGACATAAGGACAAGACTTATCTCACGCACGGTGAATACTAGACCTGGGTTCTTTAGTATTTCCCCTTTTCTAGCGAGATTAATGCTCGACAAGCGTACATATAAATTTTAGATCAAAATAGAATTCTTTTCATTTTTCATTCAAAATACTCAAATTTTAGGAATACGTTTTCACAGCGTCGACAACGTGGACCATGTTTAAACGGAACGCTGATCATATAAAACTTTCAGTTATCTGTTTGGATAAGTCTTGTTCTTATGTCCATCGTCTTTGTCATGTTGAATTGATAATGTTAATTATATTTTATGAATATGTCCTGAAGATGGTTTATTAGACCGGAACGTCCGACGTTGACATTATATTAACATTAAAACAGCAAAATTGCATATAAGGATTTTTGTTTGTTTTTTTTTTCCGTATATTTTTCTTCATACTGTCGGATCTATATCCATGTATTTGCTTACACACACACACACACACATATATATATCTCCATATATTTGCTTACACAACAGGGAGTATATAAATACACATTGATAATACTATATTAGTTTGATTTGATGTTGGGTAGATAATGATTGACCTGAGACTTGTCGTGGTTAAGATTGTAGTTACAGGGGAAGCGTCCTCTTGGGTGTGTGTTGCACATTGTAACAGTTCTGGGGAAGAAGCTGAGTGAAAAAACCTCCTTTTACTGAGTTACATTATTGTTGGGATATGTCAGTAAATATTTTCTTTTACTTTGTCAGATTCTGAAAAGCTGTTGTCAGTTGCTGTAAATTCTGCCCCCCTGTTCAGCCCTACGGAAAGCCTTCCTCAGCATGGAATCACTCTGAGAGACCCAGAAACTGGAATCACATACGTCCAAACACAACTTTTACAGGTGAGATATAAAATCACAATTTTTTGAATATTTTACTCTCTTAGTATAGGTATATCCCAAACTGACCTAGTTTACTGTGTGAACACATGTCAATGTAGGGAAATTTCTTTCCATTTCAACTGTTGATATCCTGTTTAATTTCAATAAAATTTGTATGTAAACAAAATTTAATCTTTTCTCTTTTTAAAGATACAATTCTTTCTCACGTGTGATTAGTTTTTATTTCACGTCTAAATTGTCACTATTTCAATTATGGACAGTGATTTTCCATATTTTCAAAGTTGACAATTTCATAGTGGTGTCTTAAAAAAAAATTTTTTTTCCAACTTGTGTCTGTTTACATATATAAAAATAGTGCCATCTTAAGGAAAAAGATGCTTGTCAGTTTGATGGGTGAACCATAAGGTTTGAAGTTGTCTTTCACAAAAAATTTCCAAGTTGAAAACTTTAGTGGATGAAATATTAGAGAAATTATTTACACTGCCTTGTAGAGCAAATGTCTCATCTTTTATAATCTGTTGGTTTCATATCTCTTTGCCGACAAATCAAAAAGAGGATATACTGCATGAATTTTGTGCAAAACAAGTCCAGGGTTGGACACATATCAAAATTTGTATAATATTGCCAGCTGTGTGTTTTGTCGATTGACATTAGAGTTTAAATTTTTTTTCTTATATGTACTTTAATGATGCATTTTAAAATTGTATAAATAAGGCAATTCTTTATTTATTTTTAAAATAAGTTCAAGCTGACAGTTTGGACAAAATAAAAGAATAATCTGTTTTATCCAAACTATTATAAATTATTTGTTTTCCTTTTGTAAAACAAATTTCCAGGTTTTGTAGCCATTACTGTCCTGTTTTTGATAAGTTCAAAATTATAAAAATTTTCTGAAATAAGATACATCTATTACAAAAAGTATTGATGTTACAGGAAAAAGCACTGTTTTGTTGAATACTTTATCCTGAAATTAGTAAAGTCTTAAAGTTTATGTACCCCCCCCCCGGTATTTATGGAAGGAAAGTTGCTTAGATTTGCTTTATAATGTCACAAGTACTTTCAAATGATAATCTCAATATGCTCTGGTGAATAACAAGCCACAGAATTGATTACTTGTGCATTGTTCTGCAATTGCAGACCTTGATGAATTGACAAGAATGTGCAAATTTGCCCTCTATAAATCATCACTTCCAACCACTAACTTATTCTGTCTTTATATTCAGCATCACACTGACATTTAATTATATTTGGTTGTTTAAAACTATTGATGATCATATTAAAAAAAAGTTTAGCCTTTCTCAGTTTAGAAAATTTTCCTGCCTTTTTTTTTTTTAAATTGATTCTCATGCTTTTAACATGTTTTAAGTCAACTTTTGTGACTCACATTATTAAATTATGCTTAACTCAAAAGTTCTCTAATAAGGTAAAAGCCAAATTTAAAAAATCATAAACTAAATTAATTTGTCCTTCTGAATGATTCATCCTATTATATATTCTTAGCTAAATTTGATTCAAATCACATTTTTATTTTAGAAGATTGCATAGTGTTAATCTCTTGGTATTAATATGCATTGGTGCAGAAAATTCATCTTTGTATTTGGCCTTGCTCTAATTGCAAGGACAACTGATTTGAAAAGTGTGTGCACGAATATATTTAGGCATTAGTTTCTCATTATTTATTGTACAAAATTAGCAAAAATATCACAAGGTCAAATTGGGGGCAGTAGGAAAAATTGGTGATCCTCTGTGTTACATTCAATATACCTAGACCTAATCACTAACCCAATCATTCTATAATATTCCTGGCACCAAATCAACACATTCTTACTTCCTTCACCATAATATCACAATTTCTCTATGAAGTCTACATATGTACAGTTTGTCAGGGTTGGAGTGAGGGTGATAATATAACGACTTTTCAAAAAAACTAACCTCTGTAGCAGTAGTTTCTCATGGATATATGTTTCATTGAATGATAAGGTGGAAAAAACTTATATGTAACACGTTTCGGCATCTAAAAGGACTTAATCAGGCTAAAGTAATGTACTCACAGGATGCGATGGATAAATTGTCATCTAAATGACACAAAAATGAAAATGTCACTGGCATCTCATTTTAACAGATACATTTATCAAAATTACACAAAAATATCTTGAAATACTAAAGAGTAAATTTATTCAATAAAAATCGCTGTTGGCTTCAACCATGGCCTCCAGATGCCTTTGGAATCTCCTGCAACTCTTCTGGATGGTTTCCTTGTTTAAGTTGGTGAATGATGCCATAATCCTTGCCTTCAGTTCATCTTTGGTGTTGCAAGGAGTTTTGTTGGTCTCTTGCTCAACTGCATCCCACACATAATAATCAAGGGGTTTGCAGTCTGGGGAGTTAAGTGGCCAGATGTAAGGGGTGATGTGGTGCAGAAATTATCTGACAGCCAGGACTGGATCCTCCTGCTTGTGTGGTATGGTGCAGAGTCCTGTTGCTAGACATAGTGTCTTCCAGTAGCCAGCCTCTTGATCCAGGACAGCATTATCTCCTCAAGACACAATGTAGGCCTCTCTGTTGAGTCTGAAGCCCTTACCAACAAATTCAGGAGTTCTTTTCTTATCAGCGTGAGTTTTCCAAGTTGTTATACCTTCGTAATCATCATTAGACTCATCTAACTCTTTTTGAATTCTCAGCACTGTCCACAGATTGACACCCAAACACACTGAAACGCTTGTATTGGAGCTTCCAGCACAGATGCCAAGCAGTACAGCATGCTGTTTCTAAATTTCTGGTGGAGTGAATTGTGTCATGGTACTTTTTTTTCTCACAGATGGTACCCTAACTGACCCTACTATACACATGTGCAAAATTAAAAATATAAAATTTACCCATCATATCTTGGATGTAGTGGTGATATAGACATAAACATTGGCTATAATTACCATATATACTTGAGTATAGTGTGAGATTTTATGATCAGTTTTTTTATGCAAAACTAGGGTGTTGCACTATACACAAGTAATTTTTTTTGGAGTGTTTAAAAATTATGCATTTTTAGTGACTGGTTGCAATATACACAGGTAAATTTTTTGGCAGGGTTTCTTCATATCAGATATTTTTTGGTAAATGTCTTTTCTCACCATTTTGGGCTAACTTTGTACAAAAAAAGAATGAATACCATTTATTTGTTGTAAAATATGTCCAGGATGATGCTCATATGATGCAATATTTGACTACGGTAGGCCTAATAATATTGCTCAGAAGCTGGGGTTGCAGTATACACAGGCTGTATGAAAAAAAAATCAGGTTTTTCACAAAGACATCAGGAGTTGCACAGTACATGAAGTATATGAGTATATACAGTAAGCATATCTACCCCCCTTCTCTCTCTCTCTCTCTCTCTCTCTCTCTATATATATATATATATATATATATATATATATATATATATATATATATATATATAATGAAAAACAAACCACTTTAAGGTACCATTATGATAATTTATTTCACCCAAAATCCTTTTTTAAGGATTCAGGATCATCAGGTAAAACTTCCAACAACGAATTGAGAGGAAAAATGGGATTAGAAATTGGTGGGTAGTGTAACCCCTCCCTATACTTTATATACTTTATATTGTCTGTTTAACTGCCACTCTCAACCCCCTCTATTAAATTACAAAAATTACACTACCCACCAATTTCTAATCCCATTTCTCCTCTCAGTTCGTTGTTGGAAGTTTTACCTGATGATCCTGAATCCTTAAAAAAGGATTTTGGGTGAAATAAATTATCGTAATGGTACCTTAAAGTGGTTTGTTTTTCATTACATATTAGCTCTGTCCTCACATTGAGCTCTCAGGATTTCATCCTCTTTGGATTTACCAATTCGGTTTACCAAGTTCCTTATAACTTAAATAAATATATATATATATATATATACATATATATATATATATATATAAATAATATTAGTGGTAAATCTACATATATATGCAAAATCCACAGGTGCATATATACACATGTATATTTTTTGAATAAAAAATTCCGAGAGGATAGAATCCAGGTATAACTCAATGTCCAGGACAGAGATAGGATATAATAAAAAGGCTTAAACACTAATATTCCATGGTCATAATTTATTACATTGGAATCGTAAATACAATCCAATTCATCAGACCTACAAATTCAAAAAGAAAACAGAAAAAAACCTACTCCAGAAATAAAAATAGAATTTAGAGAGAGTGTAATTATGAGAGTGTGGGACGAATGTTAGTTCATAAGAGAGGGGTTTAACAGAGAGAGTTTTATTTAAAAACTAGGTGTGAGTGGAAGGGGGGAAAAAGGGCGATGTGTATGTATATACGTGTATAAGTTATTGTGTATGTGTGGATTTGCATGCGTTTTGAACATAAAAATATAGGTCCTTGCTAGATTAGATAATCGTCATATTTATTGTTTATATTTGATTTGTAACCTGCAGTCGATATTATTTTTGTCAAATTTTCTCAATTACACAGCGTCCCTTTCAATTTTAATTTCACCCGCCCCATCTTTCTTCCCCACCACTTCTTTCCTTACCTCTCCCTCCTTCTTTAAGATTTGATCGGTCATGGTGTGTGTATGTCACCTCGAAATGTATCTTTATTGTTTTAGACATCCGACAAAAATCATTTTTCCCCCTTCCACTCACACCTAGTTTTTAAATAAAACTCTCTCTGTTAAACCCCTCTCTTATGAACTAACATTCGTCCCACACTCTCATAATTACACTCTCTCTAAATTCTATTTTTATTTCCGGAGTAGGTTTTTTTCTGTTTTCTTTTTGAATTTGTAGGTCTGATGAATTGGATCGTATTTACGATTCCAATGGAATAAATTATGACCATGGAATATTAGTGTTTAAGCCTTTTTATTATATATATATATATATATATATATATATATATATATATATATATATATATATATAAAGTAAGAAGATTATTTTAGTCTGATGAAGTCCTTTTAAAGAATGAAATGTGTTACATAGAAATTTTCTCACTTTGTTATTCATTTTACCTATCATTATTTTAATACATAGAAATTTTCTCACTTTGTTATTCATTTTACCTATCATTATTTTAATACATAGAAATTTTCTCACTTTGTTATTCATTTTACCTATCATTATTTTAATACATAGAAATTTTCTCACTTTGTTATTCATTTTACCTATCATTATTTTAATACATAGAAATTTTCTCACTTTGTTATTCATTTTACCTATCATTATTTTAATACATAGAAATTTTCTCACTTTGTTATTCATTTTACCTATCATTATTTTAATACATAGAAATTTTCTCACTTTGTTATTCATTTTACCTATCATTATTTTAATACATAGAAATTTTCTCACTTTGTTATTCATTTTACCTATCATTATTTTAATACATAGAAATTTATATATCATTCTACCACATCTTTTATTAATACAAATGGATAATATCAAAAGAGATAATAAAAAAAAATATATATATTTTGCATAATTGAAGACGTCTCCTTGAAATTCTACTTGTTAACCATATTTTATTTTACACTCTTTTTTTTTTTTTTTTTTTACATTTGACATTATGATTAATCTACAATCTTTTTTTTTTTTTTTTTTAACAGGATGATCCACCAAACCCTGAAATTTATCCTGGGGAGAATAGTCTTGTATCCGACCTCTCCCTGCATGATACTACCTCAACTACAACAGGGGACACTGTGTCTGAACATGGTGTGTCTTCAAGTGAATTCACAGGAACAACGATCAACCTCCAGGATCTTGAGTGACATTTACAAACCCAGGGAGAGCTTTTCCAAAGTTAAATTTTTTTTCTCGGGGATTTTTAGTTTTCATGTGTGTCCAGCTTTTTCTTTTGGGTGGGAATGCAGCAATTATGGCCAGATATAAAGTTAAGGGAGAATGGAGTGGTTGGTGGAGCATAAACTTCCACCTTGACCGACTTCTCTATAGGAATTCTCTCTGCTGGTAATTGTCTACTGTGACGAGGCCTGGTGAGTGTGTATCCATGTTTTTTTTAAATTTTTTTTTTTTTTTTTGGTTACTACTCCCTGTCTCACACTGTGAGAAACGTTTCTAAGTTTGCATTAAAATCCAAGCAAACCAATTATAATAATAATAATAATATTGATATGCTTGGGTTGCCTCCCTTCTTTATAAGCCTATCCAGAAATATGTGTGTGTCTGTAGTATGTGTCTACAGACATACACAGATATATACGGTTTTCTCTAACTCCAAGAGTGTCTTCATAATAGTCATTTATTGGCATTTATACAATGTTGATAAATTTACCCCATTTTCTTGATGACTATCTTTCATTTAAGACATTTTTATACTGTATTTTTTCTTGTTTGTGTCTTTGTACGTAGTCCCCATTGTATTTTCTATTGCTATCATCATTCAATGTCTTGAAGCTTAGTTGGTGTGAAAGAAACTGATTGAAGCCATGCAAATTAGTTTCAATGCTGATTAAATCAGTTATAGATTAAAGGAAAAATTATCCCAGAATCTTTTCTTTTCTTTTTTTTTTTTTTTTTTTAAATTCATCTTTCATTAGGGTTTTTTTTTTTTTTTTCTTTTGGAGAGGAGAAGAAGAATTAAAAAGGAAATAAAATGTAGGAAATGTTGTGGAAAATTAAAAAAAAACACACACACACACACACCTCCTATCCTTAAAATTAAAAGAAAATACAGCTAATCATACAATTTCTGTATAAAAAAGAAAGAAAACACAATTGGGAAATTTAAAAAAGAAAGAAAGAAATATTTTCCTTTCAGCATTGACAATACCAATATATATTTTTTTATCTAAAATTTGTAAATTGCTTTCTGTCAAAGTTACAGATAATCAGTTTCTTTCTCTTTCCTGGCCAAAGATTTTTTTTGTCGATTTGTATCTTCATGAATGGTTACATTTCATTGGCAACAACTGACCTAAACAATGACCCTCAGTACTAAATCCCTTAACTTTTGGGTGCAACCAGGATTTTACAAGTTCTACCATTTTTGCACTCATTTTTGACAGGCAATCATAAATGTGTTATGCGCCCAAAGAGGAATAATCTAAACAAAGGTCAATTGTATAACTTTCTAAAAAAAAAAAAAAAAAAAGCTACAGAGCATCATAGAATTGAAATAACGCAGATTAAAATGTCTTTAAATTCTACTTTGATAGAAGCCAAACATTCTGTGTTACTGTTTTTAAAGCAAAAAAGAAAACTTGGGTCATGATCTACACATTCTTTGTGTGTGCGACTGGCCACACGCTGTATTCCTGTTACAAAGTAACTTTCCTATGAATGTGTGATACTGTCTCTATGTCACAATGATGTCTTTGTTGTTGTGCCATGAAATTTACTTTAGTCACTCATGTGACACTCACTGTGTTGGAACATAAGCTTTTATAATTCAGTAGTGGAGGTGGAAAGTAAAATAGGGTGACATGTTGTCTAGCCTGATTGCCTCAGAGCTTCTCTATATTGTAACATTGTACGTGTGAAAATTGTCACAATATATCTGAGAGTCTAATTGTGTTACTCTAGTTCATTTTGTGCGACACTACATATGTGATGCTGTGCTTGTAAATACCTGTCCATATGTAATTTTGGGTGTAACATGCATGTGACACTGTACCTGTTATGTGTTTTGTATCTGTCGATAAGTTTTAGTTATGTCACTATTGTGTGTGAATCTCATATATATATATATATATATATATATATATATATATATATATATATATATATATATATGTGTGTTTGCTTGTGTCATAGAAATCACCTACAGTTAAATATTTTAACATTTATGTGGCAGAATCACCTGTCAATTATGTAAACCACTGTCTGTGATTGCATCTACACAAAATCTACAGTTAATATTGATCTTGGTACAAAACCCCATCTGATTGTGTTGCTCATATTATCAATTCATAAAATTGTCTTTTACTTAGACATTTTTTAATCAATATTATTATAAAAATAATTTTTTAATGATGAAATAATACGACTAAAATGTTGAAAACTTGTAAAAGCAAATGCGTCATCATCAGTCGTTTGTTTGTTTTTTTTTTTGTTTTTTTTTTTTTTTCACCTTAAAAATAATTGATGTCTTTCTTTGCATCTGAAAAATTCCAGAAACATTCTCCAAGAATTCATTGAAGAGTATTTTTTAAATTTAGAAAGAAAATCTTTTTGATTATTTTTAAATAAGGGGGGTGGAAATGAGGATGCTGGTCTGTTGAAGTCTAGCCTCTTGTTACTTGTCTGCCACAATTTGCAAGACTTGTACTTTTAGATGTTTTCAAGCTGAACTATGTATCTGTCTTCCCTGCTTTTAAACTTGTCATGTAGAACAACAGTTATAGAAAGTTTGGAAGTTTTTTCTTTTTTTTTGTTTTTTTTTTTTTTTTTTTAATTTTTGCATAGACCAAAGTTATGCTTTGTCCTCTCTAAATCCTCAAGAACTTTTATTTGTTGGTTGAAGTTCAAATATAAAAGAGAAATTTCTGACATCTAAAACCATTTGTAATTCAGTGTCGTGCAATGATCAATATGAAGAATTTCATTGCAGACAAAAAAAGAATGAGTGAATTTAATATTTAAGTTCAGATTTAGAGGACTGGGATCAAGCAATGACACTTAAAGGTACAGATATGGAACCATTTCAGGTAAACCAAAGATTAAAAATAGAAACGTTTTGAATTTGCCGATAGTTTAGAATTAGTTTAAAGATATGAAAAACTTATCTAAAAAAAAAAAAAAAAAAAAAAATGGAATATTGAAAACATTTATTCAATAGACCCTCAGTGCTAAATCCCTTAACTTTTGGGTGCAACCAGGATTTTACAAGTTCTACCATTTTTGCACTCATTTTTGACAGGCAATCATAAATGTGTTGATAACATAATTGCTTATATTCTATTGGTTTACTCTTAGCCATATGTGAATACTGATAAAATGGAAATTTAAATAGATCTACCTAGGCTACTGTTTCTGGACATCTTTTATTACTCCAGTTTTGAATACTGATATTTTAAAAACTCATTTGCTAATGAGTAATTCGTGAGTAATGCTGGTATAAAAATGTCCACCTTAAGATCTTACATTTTCCAGTCTATAGAGACTTTGCCATAGTCTATTCCTTTTAAATCACAGACATCAACAATAAGTTTACAAATTTTAATGAAATATGGTCTCTCCACATTATGACCATTTTTTAATGGCTAGCCACATGAAGTAATTTTGAAAAGGAGTGGAATATATGAAAAACAGTTCTATGACATTATTAAGATCTATGTTATATGAAGTTTTAGAATTTGCTTTATACATTTTTATTTTCTTTATCTTAATTTTATCTTTTTTCATGTTAACACAGATACAAGAACTTAACATCTGATCCCACAATTCATAGTACAGGAAGCCATCAACATGTCTCCTAACAGGAGTAGATCTCAATCTGATCCTTTCTTTCTTTCTCTCGACTTAGACAATGCCATAACATCTAATTTCATGATTCTATTTCACTGACATATTTTTGTTAAAAGAAAAAAAAATGTAAAAAGTACACAGCAAATTCTGAAAACCAGTTACAATATTCAGACTGAAGAATAATAATATACCGATCAAAATTTTAAAATATAAACAAAACTAAAGACAATTTTCTGAGCAATATATGAGATAATGGCATGTGGAACTTGTGGAAACAGTTTTACATGATTACGTGTAGAAGATGAATTTAGTGATGATTGTGTTTTAACCCATTTCATGTGTGATATAATCATTCTGAAAAAAAAAGTACATTAATTTGTCAGTAATTGATTTACTTTTGCTGTATTAACCAGCTCAGTGAAATTTACATTTTAGGTCGTCTAATGGTTGAATGAAGAACTTCTTGTTAATGTCCCTCTTGAGATGTCTGTGATGTTTTAATACTTCTTTGTATGACAATCTTTTATAAAAATCATAAAATCTTGTAATTTTTTTTTTTGCTTTGTAATTTTGTTCTTGGGGTGGAATGGGGGAAATAAACAATTTATGTGACATTGTTGCATAATTTCTGATAATGAACAATTACTTTTTAAGGAATCCAATAAATAATGGCAGGACATAGGCACCTTCAACTTGTGACCGTATTTGCAAGTCAGCCTCAGAGACCATTACTGTTGTAGTGAGTTACTCTGGTTCTCCATACATTGGACCTTGGGAATCTAACTATAGAGCAATGGTTAGCATTCTAGTTGCATAGACCATCGTCACCATAGTGAGTTCAATCCTTACTGGATGTTCCAGAACTTGTTCAATCAAGCTGAAAACACCAGTTCTCATTTGATCACTGAAGTTAAGCTGGGTCAGTACTTAGATGGGGGACTGCTTGGAAACTCAGGGTACATAATGTTTTGGTTTTTAAATAAATCAATCAATCCAGAATTTGTGCAAGAATCTCATAAATTTAATGAATATCAATCATGTTCACACAAAACTTTATTTGCAATGTTTGTGTGATTTTCACAATTTATCTTGAATGTGATGTCATGCATGTCATTGTCATGAAAACAATCTCTTTTTAAATTTAATTTTTGATATTAATTTGCAAAAAATATTACCTAAACCTGTGTACGTTTTTTTTTTTTTTTTTTTTTTTTTAATAAATTAGGAAATAGCACTTCTACCTTGTAAAATATATCGGCAAAGTTCTGTAAATTTCCATAAATTCCAAACATTTTTTCTTTAAAAAATAATAAAGGCTTTCTTTAACCCATTAACTGCAACTGAAAGGAGTTTCTGTTGTTGCAGTTCTGTCATCAAACTGCAAATGGCAGAAATATATGTTGTTGCAGTTCTACTGCTTAACTAAAAATAGTGGAAATATTTGTTGCTACATTTCTACTGCTACAAATGGCAGAAACACCTGTTGCAGTTCTGTGGCTGAACTGCAAGTATAATGCTCTTGTTGTAACCAGCGTCCACCCAAATGGCTGAAATATTTTTCCCCCACTGGAATCAAAAGGTTTGGTGCTCAAATCCAAGCAAAATGTTGGATTTCAACTGCTGATTTTTTTGGCAAGCAAGCCTTCTTCTACTTGAAAGATTTGTACAACATTGTCTTCCCATATTGTCTCCCTGCTCTTCAATTTAGCCTTGTGCCATACAAAACCAAAATTTGTAAAATATACAAAAGCCTGCCTTTTCACTGAGATAGTTGGGAATTTCCTCCTTCTGTCAGGTCAGTTTTCAAATCTATATAAAATCTAGAATCTTGAATGCTGATTTTCAAGGTAGGCTCTCCCCACTCGTAAGATTGGTGTAATTCAGTCTTTGTATCCCCCTTCCCTCCATTGGCCTTGTGCCTTACTGGATGAAGTTTTGTAATTATTCACCAAAACCTGTTGTTACAACTAACTAGATGATAGTGGCCAGCAGACTGGATGTTCTTCTCTCAAAGCACTTCAAACTTTTTTTTGTAATGAAGAAGTTGTCTCTAATTATATGTACTTTTTTTTTCTTTTGTCTGGTCTTTTTTTTTTTTTTTTTTTTTTATTAATAATGTTCTTTAGTTATTAATATTGAAAATTTCTATGACAGTGATATTGAGAAAGTTATTTAAAAATTGAAAAAGAATCACCTTTTCTAAGATTTGTCCTTCTCCTGTAAGAGACTGATACTCTGCCATCTTAATGGTCAGTGAATTCAGATCAATGACAAATAAGCTTCCAAGTGTGGAATATTTGTGTTTGATGCCATAGTAGACAGTGTCACCATTTGCCTCACTTGTGTATCAAATTCTTTTTGCAAAAAAACATTCTTTGTACAAAATAACTTAAGACAATGATATCAGATTTTTTTTTCTGAAGTCTATTGTTTGATTGAACATTTAAGCTGGCCAGGGACATTTGGTCAATCCATAGCAATGGTCTGTACTTGACACTCAGTGGTCAAAAAAAAAAGAAAAAAAAAAGAAAACAAAGATAACTCATTTCTTTGTCAATTTCATGTCTTTCACAATGTTTTGTTTATTTTTTTATTTTTTCTTCCTCTTTTTTTTTTAATTGGAGGGTAGGGATGAAAAGGGGGGGGAAAATGATAATTTTTTTTTTTTTTTTTTCCTTTCCTGTTTTTTTTTTTTTTTTTTTTTTTTTCAATGGGGAAGGATGAAAAGGGGGAAAGATTATATTTTTTTTTCCTTCCTCTTTTTTTTTTTAATGGTGGGGGGGTTGAAAAAGGGGGAAAAATGATAATTTCTTCTTTTTGTTTCTTTTTCCCTTTTTTCTTTTTTTTTTTTTTTTTTAAATTCAACAAACATCCCGGTGCTTGAAGAAGGAGCTGTGTATAGGGCATAATGTTGAGAGCTCTCTTTTCAAAACAAACTATTTGTTTGCATTACCTAAAAATCAGTCATTTATATCCTGCAAACAATATATATGGTCCCTTGAATTTAGACTAGGAAATCATTGAATACCATGTAATAAATCACTGGAGATTTCTCACTAGTAGCCTTGTGCCAGATTAATCTTAATACACAAATTTAAACATCCACTACATTTGAATCTTATTTAATACACAAAGTACAAACACTTATTTTTAATTAGATAAAACATCATCAACCATTATTATTCATTTTTGGATAGTATCTACTTTCATATTCTTTATTAAATGAAGCATCGTCAGCCATTATTATTAATTTTTGGATAGTATTTATTTTTATCTCAACAAAAAGTTATATTTTATTTTCACTATTAGAGGTAAGTTGTCAAAAAGGCAATTAAAACCTTAAGATATAAGTAACTTAATTAAAATTTATAATAAAGCTATAAACATTGTCTTGTTAACATATATACTACACCACAAAACTTTAAACTCAAGTTGAATATCTTGAATATCTCTTGTCTGTGATAGATCAATTTCCATTTGGGATTTTTTTTTAATGTTTTTCATTTTACAAACACTGTTTAATAGTAAAGACTTGAACAGTGATCTCGTCTTCAGTTAATTTAATCCAATTTTTAAAAAATTTTTTGTTGTCATTAAGCTTTAAACTCTTTGATAATTCACATGATATAAAGTTCAAAGTTTCAATTTAAGTCTGTCTATGATTGCTAAAAAACACTTTAAAGTCTCCGCAGTATGAGACAGAAACTGAAGCCACCTGATTTCAAACATTGACAGGAGCTATATCAGGCTGATTCAATTAATCAAAATTAGACAGTTGTGCAAAATTATTTTTTGTGCAATCTGAAAAGGTATAGAGGCAAGAGGCAATAGGCCCAATATGATGTTCAATTATGATGAGAAGCAGGTGAAGGACAGTTATCAGAGCACTGCAACCAAACCCTCAATCAATCCATGGCTGATATGGATGCACAAAGAGGTGGGTTTCAAATTGAGAAAGAAAAAAAGAGGCCATCAGACAATTTTAAGTCAGAATTCATATGCAGAAAAAAGATGGCAGTGTCCAGCTCTTAAAATAATCCTAAAACAACACAGACTGGAATTTGCAAAACATCAACAAGCAATGAGAAAATTCGACATTTTTTTTTTTTAAGTTTAAAGTTTTGTGGAGTACTTTGTGTGTTCCCCACCCACACTTCTCTTAAACAGTTCAAAGTTTTCAAGTTTTATATATATCTATATCTATATATATATATATATATATATATATATATATATATATATATAAAAATGATGATGATTATGCACATACTTTTTCAATGAACATACTAGCTGGAATATCTGAAGTACATATAACAATTCAATCCTCGATATGAAATGAGTGTAGTTTACTTTCCCCTCAAGTAATAGAAAACTGTTTTCAAATCAGTGCCCCCTTCAATAGCTGTCAGTCTTGTATTTATGTGAACAACACACTTAGCATTACATACAATTTTGTGTTTAGTTGTTTAACCTATTATAACTGACAGGTCACAAATTTTTTTTTTTTTTTTTTGTCCTTATCATTATTCATTATCTGCTGAAGATTTTAGATTGGAAAATTTGATATGAGTCTTTAAAAAGTTCCTTATCTTAATCTATTAGAAGCTGTTGCATGTTATTTGGAAAGATGAGCCATGGCAAGTAAATGCATTGAGCTGATGAACTTCATCATGAAGGACTCAGCATCATACTCACACTATCACTCAGAATAGGAGATTTATTTTTTTATCCTAACCATTGCTTTAAAATTATCTCTTCCACCTTTTGCTTAAAAAAAAAAAATAATCTAAGTTACTTTGCATTGATGACATCTACAAGGTCTGTTCAGAAAGTATGCACCCATTAATAATAATGGAAAAATAGCTTCTTACCTAGGGCAATGGCATTTTCCTTTTGGATTCAACACTCTTATCCCAGCATCCCATTTTCTTTTCAAAATAGCAAAATCCTCCTCCCAACATTCTCCTTAATCTCGTCCCAGCTCTTTCTTAAGGGCAATTTTAGCTTTGAGAAAAGCCAGTAGTTGCAGGAAGCCAAATCTAAATTATGGGAGCAATGTTTTGCCAGATGTTATTTACTGAGCAAATTCTATATTGAGATGCTATCATCTGTCTGTCTGCTTGGTGCCTCTTGAATATTTACAGAACATCTCCCCTCTGTCCCATCTGAAGCTGCTGCTGCTCGCATCTCAGCCCAGGATTGACAATCCATTGCCTGCTTGCCCCCTCTGTCCCCTATACTGTGTCATTCTTGGTCTTCCTCTTCTCCTTTTTCCTTTGCGTCCCTCCCCGCCTTCAGTTGTTGTTTGGGTCTTGCCTTAAAGTGTGGCCGATGAACCTCCATTTTCTTCTTTGTACCTCAACACTACAGAGTTCTACACTGGAGCAGTTCTGCCATCTTCACATGGTCCTGTTCTGCCATCTTCACATGGTCCTGTTCTGCCATCTTCACATGGTCCTGTTCTGCCATCTTCACATGGTCCTGTTCTGCCATCTTCACATGGTCCTGTTCTGCCATCTTCACATGGTCCTGTTCTGCCATCTTCACATGGTCCTGTTCTGCCATCTTCACATGGTCCTGTTCTGCCATCTTCACATGGTCCTGTTCTGCCATCTTCACATGGTCCTGTTATAAAATAGGCCAATAAACTTGTCATCTTCCTGATTCATTTTCCAGGTCTCGCAAACCTATAATAGAACAGGGACGACCAACATCTTATAAAGTCTAGTCTTGGTGCTTCTGCTTGGTGTACAATAATCAATGTTCTTAAATAACATAGATTGACAGGATAAAAATGTTCTTAAGACTATTAATCTAAGACAAACTGTTCTCTGACTTGTATATCTGTACATCGTGTCTAAATTTCTGAACAACTCCAATATTTTTGCAACTGACTCCAGTTGTCACTCAAGACAATTCATTAAATCAGAATTTACGTAACAGACAATACTAGTGTGTGAGTTGATTTTGAATATTTTATTCACATCACCATCAGTGCAATGTCAAAAGGAAGTGATTGTATTGGCCAAAAATCAAAAAAAAGCTAAAATCACAGATCAAAATATTTCAGGCCAAAGACACAGGACTTGTTTCTCCTTAGAAAAATGTTAGTATCCTGCCAAAGAATCCATAACATTATAATTATTGTGAAATGTTACAGATCTAATATGTTCTTTCTCCTCCACATTTAAAAAAATAAATAAAAGAAAGGTTTCCATTTGTTACTTCAGAGAAAAGGGTTTGCATTACTGCAGCTAAGGTATCTTGTTCGGCCCTGTCAGGGTTGACTTTATGGATAACAGCTTTTATTTTGCTATTCAGTTTGAACAGATAATGTGGAAGGAGAAGCAGTTCACATAGGATTTATAACACAAGTAATTACAAATCGTATGCATTCTACTTTTCTCTCTTTTCTTTGCTTCTTGTTTCTTTTTATTTATTTTTTTCATTTCGTTTCCTGTTTTTCTTTCTATTTTTTTATAGGCTCGTTCCTTTTCCTTTCCTGATTCTTTTTTCCTTCTTTCTTTTACTCCTTTTCATTCTTTTTTCTTTTCCTTCTTTCTTTTACTCCTTTTCATTCTTTTTTCTTATCCTTCTTTCTTTTACTCCTTTTCATTCTTTTTTCTTATCCTTCTTTCTTTTACTCCTTTTCATTCTTTTTTCTTATCCTTCTTTCTTTTACTCCTTTTCATTCTTTTTTTCTTTTTCGTCTTTCTTAACCCTTTGATTTTACTTCTTTTCTTGATTTTATTTCCAGATTTTCTTTTACACAGAAAAATCCTGTCACTTCCAAGGCTTTGGCAATAAATTCTAGTTCTTCATGTTCCCACAAGGTGGCGATATTTACATTTGCTGATTGTAAATGTGATGTTAACAAGTACACACCATAAATGACATGATTACACATTGCAGCAGCAGGACGTCAAGAAAAGATCATCACTAAACTTCTGAAGAACATCAATATTTTGCAACTAACTCCAATCGTGATTCAAGACAATTTGTCAATGGTTATGAAGACGGTTTAAGCAATGACTGTCTTGCAGATACCACTATGACCTCTGACTAGTATCATAGAATACATTGAGAATATAAATGACATTTTTCAGTAGCATTTAAAAAGAAAGCAACCACCTTAGATGCAAAAACTGTAAATAAAAAAAAATAAAAAAAGACACACACACACACACATTCCTATCTGAAACGCTTAAAAACCCATCAGGTCATATTTAAAAATATATTTTGTAATAAAATATTTCAATGTTGGCCTGGATGTCAGTTTTAAAACCCTGATCATGACTAGAGTATCCATGGAAACACAGTTTCCTATTCAAAAAAAGAAAAAGCCTACGTCTCTATTAGAGATTTTAAGCATCCTAATGTCCCTAGAGATGATTCCTATAGAAGAGGTCACCACTGTACAAGGCTTGAGATTTAAGCATCCTAACATTTGGCTGGTTCTTAGGAATACAAAAGTGAATATCATTTTTAAGAAAATAAATTCCACTTGGTTAATCATTTATTGGGTAGAAAATTATAAAAATTAATCTTGTTTTAATTTCAAACATTATAAAGTCACTTTACTACATTCAATATGCAAACATCTTTTTTGAAAAAAAAAAAGCCAGTGATGATTGATGGCTCCTTTTGAAGTGCCGCACTTGCTCCTTTCTCTCTATATGTGTATGTCTTATTTGTAAAGGAAAAATGGAACATATTAATGAATTCGGCTTGGTGCGGCACAACCCACATTGGTGATGATGTGCCAGGGAGTGGGGGGAGAATTTTTTTTTCTTTTTAATCATCCATATTCATGAATTATCTAACATGCCACACACTAATTGGTGCTAATTCTATGTTATTTTATTTTTATTTTATTTTATTTTTTTTTAAGTTAACGAATGGTTGCGGTTACATAGCAACCATTATCTCTTTCCTTTCAAAGATTCTTACTGCTTACAGCGTATTTAAAAAAAACAATGAAAGAACTTTTTTTTCCCAAATTGTTTCACTCAGTCTTTGGTCACTGTCTACATTGTGAAATATGTGGAGTAAGGATCAAGTTGAGTGGGGTGTAGGTGTGGGTTTCAAATATTTGTAATGCATTGACAACTTTTTAAGATTTTACATAAAAGTATAAAAAAAAAAGTGATTTAAAAAAAAAAAAAAAAATCAATTATTTATTTCCAGTATTTGTAGTTTTTATTATTTATTGCAATTCTAAATCAATTTTGCCCATTTATTTTTGTTTTCATTTTTTTGTTTTCATTTTTCAGATAAACTATATCCATCTGTATTCTTTCTCAAAATTCACTTTTTTCGTTCAACCCCCCCTTCCCCCTTTTACTGTCATCCTTTTACATGATCATCCTTTTTTTTCTTCCTCTTTTGTATAATTTCTGCTCACATTTTTCTATTTATTTTTGTTTTTTAAGAACTAAACACAATTTTATAAAAAGATAATTTTGAAAAATGCATAAAAAAAACAAAAAAACAAAGCCAGTGGTAAATATTTGTGTTAAAAAAAAAAAAAAAAATCCCTGTGCCACTTGTAACTAAGGCACCTGGTATTTTCTTGGCCAATCTGGCAAAAACTACATTTATTATCACGGAAATAAAAAAAAAAAAAAAATCCTTCCTGAAATTACTGTGTTCTTTCTTTCTCTGTGTGTGTGTGTTGTTTTAAATCAAAATAATAATAAAAAAATATTAGAGAACTTTTGTGGGGAAACCGTTTTATTGTGAAATGTTATCATTTTTAAGATTTGGAACATTCTGTAAAAGTTTGGGAGTTGAAGAGAAAGTATTTTTACTCTACCAAACAGTTTTAGATGTGAAACATATTTTCCCTTGATTTTTATCAAAATATTTTTATATTCAATACATTTTCAGACTTATTTAAATTTAAAATGTAAATTTCTCTTATATCCGGGTTTGGTCTATTTTGTTTAGGTAAGTATGGCTCTAATTTGGGACCAGCGAAAATCTCTTATATCCGGGTTTCTCTTATATCCGGGTTACACTGTAAAAATAAATTTGTTAAATTTATTTAAATATTTATTAAAAATGTAATCACTGATATTTTCAACTACCACACAACAGTAATTTTTTGATTCCAAGTTTAAAGAAATCTTTGTTTTCCCCTGAAAAATGTTTTGAAATACTCTTTTCAACTTTTTCCTTGTTTCTGAAAATCTGTCAGTGTTCAATGAAGAAGATGGAAAATCATTCCATCCTAAGAAACTTATTTTTTCCTTGGATTTGTTTAGTAGAGTGTGTCCTTGTATGCTACAGAATACCGTTTCTATTTATCAATGCAGGACAATTTCCAAAGTGATGCTTTATTTACTTTATGAAGTTGTGGCAATAAAATGTCCTTGCAAATTCTACCAACTTGTAATAGACAACACCTTTCTTATTAATCTAGACACACAAGACTTTTGTGAATGAAGTTTGAGTTTTGACGTTGACACTGAAAAGTTTCTTCATTTTTTGTTTTTCAATGATTCATTCATTCATTTTCTTTGACTTATCAACCTTTCGCAAGTAAAATATTTTTAGATTGTAAGATTTTTTTTAGATAATAATGATAAGTTTTACTAATTAACCTATAGCTGGGGGTATTCATACCTTTCCCAAGGGTATTTGTGCATAAGCGAATATAATAAACCCAACTGGAATCGAAATTTGGTTTGTCGATTAACAATTCTGAGCCTTTATCTATTACGTCACTGCACATCCGAGCTTACAGCACGTGATATTCCCAACCTGTCACCCTTCTAGATATTGACCAACTCGACATTTGGAATTTTTGTTTTCTGTTGGCATGCAAAACCCATTTTTCACCACCTGTAACAATGCGATAAAAAAATGAAAGTTGGTATTCCTGATTTAAGGACTGATGCAAATAGTGGGACATTGGATTCGGTTCTCAAGAAAAAAATCTCGAGCAACCCAAATTCTTTCCTTGCAAGTTTTCCCCGTTAAAATCTGAAATGCATTATAGAAAATACTGTTCGACAGAAGAGATGATAAACTTAATACTAGACGCAGTTTCCTATTATTCAACTTTTCGTTCTCCCTTGGTTAGTTTATCCATAGTGGTGAAATACGTAATTACTTTCCAAAATACCTTAATGGAAAAGATAAGTTAATTCTAGACGCTGTTTTCAACCCTTCAACGTTTGTTCTGCCATGATTGGTTGAATTGCAATTCATATCTGTGACGTACATACTTTCCGTACACTCTAATGAAAGAAATAGCTGACTGGGACGCGTTCCGTGATTTCCTTCGCGATGTCCCCTGGGATGGAGTCTTTAAGCTCCCCGTCCAAGAATGTGCTTCTGAGGTCTCTTCCTGTGTTAAAGCTGGAATCGACGCTTTCATCCCATCAAAGAAATATAGGGTCAAGTCGCGCTCCCCCACTCTGGTTCTCCGCTGCTTGCTCAGTCGCCATCGCCGGCTCGGATGAAGGAACGTATTGCATCTCGCAAATTTGGCTCCAAAGATTATTGGCGTCTCTGCAAGAATGTATTGAACAATTGCAAACCCTCTATACCTCCTTTATTCAACCAGTTCGAAGTCCTGACCTCCTCTACCGACAAGGCTGAATGCTTTGCTCGGAAATGTTCATTCAACTCGACGCTCGATTCTTCCGGTGTACCCATACCCGACTTCCCTCTTAGAACTGAGGCCATATTGAGTGGACTAAACATAACCCCATCTGTGGTACTGGGCGTTATCTCCAATTTAGACCCCAACAAGGCTAGTGGTGGAGACGGGATACCAGCCATTGTCTTGAAGAAATGCGCGCCTGAACTGGCGCCCGCCCTTTCTAAACTATACAACTACTGCCGCAAGGAATCTTGTTTTCCTGACTGCTGGAAGTCCTCTTCGATTGTTCCTGTCTTCAAGAACTCCGACGACCCCTCTGACCCTTCCAACTACCGTCCTATCAGTCTCCTTCCCCTCTTCGGCAAAGTCTTCGAAGCCCTTATCAATATCGAGGTGGTAAACCACCTCACATCCCATGGTCTGCTCTCAGACAAGCTTTGCCCGATCTACATTTCAGTGTTTTGAAAAACAAAATTCTCTACTCAAACAAGTGTAACCACTCAAATAATAATAATGAGAAGAATTCCTTATAAAAATAAAGAATTGAGTATCTCATCATTCGTTACTGCCTAAAGATTGTGAGACAAGCGCATTAATATCTTGACATCTACATAAAGCTTTTAAGTCGCGGAAAGGTAGTAACATATAAGTATTGTTTTGCATATATATATATATATATATATATATATATATATATATATATATAGAGAGAGAGAGAGGATTAATAGAAATATAAAATTTATCATTTAGCTGATTGATTTTATATTCAGTACCTACGGAGTTTTCAGCAATTGACTGCCGTTTTTTTCAATTTTCGTTATATATATATATATATATATATATATATATATATATATATATATATATATATATATATGTGTGTGTGTGTGTCTATTTTGGAATAAGAATTGTTGCAAGGCATCTTTTGTAAAGTACTGCATTACAATATAGAAATTATAAATAAAATTTAAAAAATAAACTTGTGCGTGATTTTAAGATATTTGAAAGTCATTAAAAAACAACTTATGTTCTATCGCGGAAAGAATTTTGATTTAATTCATTCTTATCGAAAAATGTCAAATTCTAAACGAACATTTTTTTACAAAATCAAATTAGCAAAGAGCATCAAGACAGAAATAAAATCTAGTAATGAACTGAGAAATAAAGGGTTTAATTCTTTCGCAACAGCCAAGAAATTATCATACAGTCTACAATCAAAGGAGATTCCGTATCTTGCGAGTAAAGTGGATCGTCTGTCCACTCAAATTCCAAATTCTTGAAACCATTCAACGTCTTGTTAGCAAGCGCATTGTTCTGCGAAAAAGAGACACTCTCTAGAGTTCTGCCTGCTGTTGTTTCTCGACATTTTCTTATTTACTCGGTGTTATAATGTGTATGTTTGCACGAGAAAACAGACGAAACAACAAATTACCGCCGATAAGGCGGAAAGAAAAGACAGGAATTGTTAAAATAAAATTCTTTGTATTGCCGATATACGAGTATCAAGGCACAATGTCTCTTTGTGGGCGAAGGAATCAACCTGGAGAATGGGGAGAGCCGGTAGGGGCTGGGGTTGATGTTTGTGTCGGTTCGGTTGACGGAGGTCACTAGTGGTGATGATGACAACCTGTCGACTGACTTTGGTATCGTGAGCGGCGTCCTTTTATGCAGACGGTGTGATTACATGACTCAACGTTTTGCTTTCGCGTAAGTACTGCTAAAGTAAACGTGATGCCTAAGGTTGAAAATGAATTTTTAAAATTCAAAATGTTTTTTGAAGCCTTTATTTTAGTTTTGAGCAGCTAATAGATTAAATTTAATGTTTTCAATAAGCAAAATATTTTGCTGTATTTCAAAACTAATTTAAATTGACTGGAAGGAATTTATTTATTGCTAAAATAGCTGATTAGCGCCCTTTTTAGTCATCTTTCATCGCAATGTAATTCTTCATTAAAATCTCTTCCCAAAATAAAATATTTTTTGAAACTTTATTTGAGGAATATTAGCTGTGATTTAAAGTAAAATTAATCTGATTTGAAATAAATATTATTTACTTTAAATTTAAAATATCGTATAAATGCATTTTTTAACAATAACATTTTTAACTGTAACTGTTTATTTAAGCTGTTGGCATGTTTGACAATTTGATGACAGATTGATGTTTAACTGATGGCGTCTTTAGCCGTAAAAAATAATTGAATATAACGTGAGCGCCTTTTATATATAATTTTTAAGTACTCAGTAATCTTAAAAATTTAAGAAAATATTCTCCGTAATTCAATGTTTTATTAAATGTCTGATTTTAAATTCACTGTAGTTATCGCTCTTATTTTCTGATAATGTCGTGTATAATATCGTGTATCTACAAAAATCGGCACATTTATACACGTAGACAAAAAATCAAAATTCTTTTAAAAACATTAGATGATTCGTACGATTTTTTTTTCATTTTTGATTAGTAAATCTAGTTTTTACTTAATAAAAATATCATGTGAAAGAGTGTAATTAATACAGAAAGATTTCAAACTTAATAAGCTATTCTAATTAAAATTTAAAAATAAATCCTTGTAAAAATTCATCATTCATCGATTTTTTTCTGAAAACAATAGTGTCCATATTAAGGACACTATTGTCTATCTTATTTATTGTCTATCTTATTTATAAAAGCAATTAAAAGCTTTTCTAATTCAATAATGTAATAGTTTTATTGCATTTTTTATTTTACGATTCAGGGCAGATTTTTGGTAAATGGTGTTTCTGATTTACAAAAATAAATTGATGATTTACGTTCGCCAGGGAGTCCGGCTTTTAATATAAATTTGAAGGGGATGAAATTTTAGTTACTCAAAATTAAATAAGTAGGGGTCACAGATGTATTATATACATACATATATCTGTGCGTGTGATAGAAATCAGCAGTGCGCATCGACTACCGAGAATTGCAACCCGGACAATTACGTTATCAGGCAAACGTCATACCAACTGTTCCAACGGGCCTCAGTGACCAAAAGGTAGCGAATCAGACTCGATATAGCGCCGCTCGATCACATATTCCGTGGTGGAACTCATCCGAGTTTCTCTTTTACCCATAGGACTGTGCCCCAACAAGCCACGACTACTATCCCCAAGCCGCTCAGTTTAGAGTGTGGTGATCACTTACATGTGCCACACCTCCGCTTTCTTTAAAGTCATTGGTTCATAAATATATGATACTTATTATATGACAATTTTGCCATCGCACGTAATTTGAATTTTTCTATAAAATCACGGATTGGTCCATTTACTGACCAATCGCGTATTTTAGTATCTTTCTATATTTTTAGCGCCAACCTCACTGGAGCCTATGAGTAGATATATAAACCCTCTCGCTGTTAGCCAACAGCCAGTAGCAGTTCAATTCTTGGAGAATACGACACAGCACATATTCTTGTGACATTTTAATTCTTAATTATTTACTCATTCGAGTAATCATACTAATAAAATTCCTATTGATATCACTCATAAACATTACATCTTTCTACACTGGTAACACACTGTGGAATTATTCTTTATTTAGCTAAGACTTCAATTGAACTTTGTAGTTAAAGAACATTCAATATTGTTTTCGACATTAATTAGCTAAACTTACCCTTTTTATTACGGAAAAAGGGAAGCAACTTTCTTTATACTATTGTTGATTTTTGTATATCATTGTTAATACAATATTTTTGATTATTTTTCTCTCGTGTATGTTGTACATGATTCATGTGAGGTGTTGTTTTACAAGAACACAGCTTTCCTTCTTGATTATATTTCACGGTAACCCAACAATCCTTACAACACCACTACAAGAGCATTAGAAGCCGGTTCAAGTAAGGATATACAAGTTATAGAAATTAGGAGAATTTGAGATAATTATAAATAAGTAATTCATCGAGTCTAGAAGAAACCTCAACAGAATGCAGAAAGCACTGGACAGTCGTTCCGCCCTATATTTGGGACTCACCAGTCGTCCAGTGCTTTCTGCATTTTAGGGATTGCATCAGGCGTGACGTGCGCCCAAAACAGAGTGTTAAATTCCTTAATCTTTAATAAGGAGGGGATAAAGCCATAACATAAGAGCTATCAATCAAAAAAGTTACCAAAACAATTCAAGTACAGTTTTCACACAAGCATACTTAAATATGCAGTGTAATGTCTTAAAAATAAAATATAAATGCTTATTTCAGGAGACATTTTTATTATTTTCCTATTTTTGAATTTCATGAGTAATTTTTCCTTATTAAAATTGAAAAAGTTTTAGTTATTCTTTAAGTGCACGGCCCTGAAAAAAAAAAAAAAAGGTTGAGAAACACTGCTTTAAAAACTAATATAGATATTATTATCTATAATGAAAGACTCAACATTATAGAAGTTATTACAAAACAAACAAACCGTACTAAATAAAATATCTTCCTTTTGTATATAATAAAATATTTAATATGCGTACTGAATAGATATATCAAAATATTGAATAGATATGAAAATAGCAACACGCATAAATAAATATTGGATATATGCTTTTCTGCTACACCGGATAAGATGTGCGGTTGGTGAAATGAATAACGTTTCAGAATTAGAAATCGGAGAGCCGAGTTCGAACTCCAGTCGAGATCTCGTTCACTTACGCGTAAATACACTTCTTGGGGAAGTTATGAATTCTCCACCAGCTATGGAATCAAATGGAAAGACGTAAAACAGTATTAGCCTACAACAATGAATCCAAAAATTGTAAACTCCTGTTTGGAGGAGAAAAACGCCGATTAATCACCATCCAAAATCCAGAGAAATTACTAAATAGACAATTAGAAATTTCACATGCAGACAAGAAAACAGATTTTTTACTACGTTTCTTGAAAACTAAAAATAAATACATTGTAAAAATAGAAATGCATTGTAACAGATACAAATGAAATAATGTAACTTACTTTAAGAGGACAATATTTAAAGAAACTAATTTCCGAAATAAAAAAAAAAAATAAATAAAACAAAATCAAGATAAATAAATAAAGTAAATAATAAACAAATTAACAAACTACGAATGAACACAAACATAAAGAAATGTAATAATAATAATAATCACCAACAAATAATTGAATATTTATTAAAAATTAACAAACAACACTATAAAATAGATCCAAAAAAGCGGATTTGGATCCACAATTATTCCTAGAATCCACAATTATAGCCTAGAATACTTTGAAAGATAACTGTTAACGCCTACTCAGTAACCGTTACGATAAATACAATGGACCTTTCTAGCCATAATGCATCACTGACCAGCATAAGTCCAGTCAAAACACATGCGTCCTGAAGATTGCATTCAATCATGAACCAGACTGTGGCTGCACAGTATTGACCTTAGTATTCACATTTATATTTACATACGCTCTATCCATGATACTGAGCAATTATATATATATATATATATATATATATATATATATATATATATATATATATATATATATATATATATATATATAAAAGTGAACATAGAAGTCAACACTTAGAGGCGACAGTCTGTTTCATGCTATATGCAACCGTCAGGCCTGACGATTACATATAGCATGAAACAGACTGTCGCCTCTAAGTGTTGACTTCTATGTTCACTTTTATATTTACACACGCTCTATCTCTGATATTGAGCACTTTATTCCATAAATATAGCACACCTTAAGACTATATTTCTTTATATATATATATATATATATATATATATATATAGAGAGAGAGAGAGAGAGAGAGAGAGAGAGCATACCTTAGAACCATATTTTTATCAATACGGAAATAACCACTCTCTCTTTCTCTCTCACTGTTTCTATATACCTTATATTAATTCTGCTTCTTCCTTTTCGGACTGGGATTTGTTTAATTCGTTTCTGTTTTTCATCCTGTCTCAACAGGTTTTGAAAATCTTCCCTTCAAAATTTTAATGTAAGTTTTAATTTTTTGCATTTTTGTTTCAATAAGTATTTTTAGTTTTTATATTTATTTTATTTTAGCGTGTGTCATACTTCAATTAATTAATTTTATTTTTAGTTTCATTTAACTAATTAGAACCTAATCTAGAAAAAATAATTTTTACTTTAATTTACCTTATTAAATTTGTATTTGAAATTCTTTTTGTTAATTTGCATGTCATTTTGCACTTTCCTTTCAAATTAGTTTTATATTTAACTCCTATTTCATAATTTTTTTGTTTTATGCCAGACACGTGTGCGTAATTATCTAACAATGTTAGAATACTACAGCTATTCCTTTGTATTAAAAATTCTCCTCTATGGCTGATTTTCATCCAATAGAAATTAAGCCAAAACATCAGGACAACAGCAGATCAAAGGGAATTTGCAGCATGGCTTTTGCATGTTAGCTATGGAACATCAGTAGCTTCACAAGACCCTAATCTTGCTGTTGATGGCATGGAAGTGCCTCAAATTTCATGTGTTGACGGTGGATGATATCTTCAACAATACATTTGAGGAAAAGAGAAGGAGCAGAGTAATTCTTTCTCCAAAGAACTCAGACTGCAACCTGATCAATGAAGAAGTTTTAAGACAACTTTTAGGTGACTGCTGCACCTATTATAGTACAGATCAATTTTGACAGATGATCCTGTGGTGGCTGAGCGCTACCCACTTGAATTTCTAAAGTCGATATTATCAGGAATGCCTCCTCATAAATTAAGTTTAAAACCCGGCTCAATAGTAATGCTTCTTCGTAACATTCCTATCCAAAATGGGCTCTGCAATGTTACAAGACTGGAAGTGATGGCCATGCGTCAACATTCAATTGAGGTTTCCTTGATTAGTGGTGCATTAATTGGTAGACTTGTCCTCATCACCAAAATAAAGTTGGCTCCAAGCGACTAACTTGCCAATCACCTTCGAGAGAATCCAGTTGTACTGCCCGTTTGTCATATGCCATGACTATTAACGAGTCACAGGGGCAGACATTTGAGAAGGTGGGATTGTTCTTACCTCAGCCAGTGTTCAGTCATAGGCAATTGTATAGCATACTCTAAAGCTCGCAAACTCTCAAATGTAAGGGTTAAGATGATGTTGACAAACAGGCAAAGAAGAAGAAGAAGAGGGCGAACTGTTATTATGAACATTGTCTGCATAGAGGTACTGACTTGAAGGAGTTCAATGTTTTTACAAATTCTGGAGACCCTTGATTGCATTAGGTATGTTTCCTTGGTTTATATGTATACACACACACATATATATATCTATTTAAATAACTTTCAAAAGAGGAAACTATATGTGGCATGTATTATATAGTTTTGTACATATATAGGTCTATTGTTTTCTGTATTCATATCGAAGGACACTGGCATGGCTCTATGTTGGGAAGGTGAGCACCACGGACTGATTGGCATTGGCAATCTTTGCACACATGCTGGACACTCCCAAGTATCTATGTGTTATTTATCCTCGCAGCCTATGAGTATTGTATGTTAAAAAATGATAGATTTAATAGCTAAACTTTATGTATTTGTAAATATACCTGTAGAAATATTAGCAATTTTACTATTTGCTACCCAAGTATCTCATTTTATATGTAGAGATTTTAGCTGCTCCTTCTTCAATGAGATATTTTTATACAAACATATACGTAGAAAAAATTTATTGTTTACTCAAAATTCGGTCCATGTGTCCCGCTCGTGTATATAAATATTAAAAGAGGGTGTGCTGGAAACATGTTGCTTCAAACAAGAATCCCTTCCCTCCCAAAATTAAAATATGTTATTTGAACATTTGAGCAGATTTTGGTAATAGTTTCGGACATTGTAGCACTCCTTTATATATACAGCTGAGAGACGACGTTTATCTGTTATAGACCCGCCAAACCCTTTCGTTTACAATCCTTAAATTTCTTATGCCTACTTATTGATCCTCGTCCCGATCCAATTCCTAAAATCTAACCAAATGATTAAACATCAGTTTTGTTTTTTGTTTAGCTTTTGTATTTGGCACTTGTATTGGGTGAACTAGCAATAATAATAATAATATATATGTGTGCGTGTGTGTGTGTGTGTGTGTGCGTGTGTGTATCCAGGATTTGAATCAGTAGCTCTGAATAGAGTCTGCCCCCAAATAGCTTTCTGGCATAAAAGTGCTCCATGCCGCAAGAAATGGCAGAGCTTTTAATATTAATTAAAAAACCAAGTTGGCAATGACTGGCCTCTACTCTTAGTTTCACGTATTTGCACACAATCATCAGGTAGCTATATATATAATGTCTAGAAAACCGGAAGTCAAAATGACAATAATTGAAAGAAAAGAGAAAAAAGAGAAAGAATGAAGGAGTGAATTCAAAGTGAAAAAAAAGAAAGAAAAAAAAAACGATGTAAAGGAGAAATAATCACGACATTTTACACGTACGCACATACACAGAGACAGGTGCATGGGCACACGCTCGCGAACACACACATACACTATGAAAAAAATAATTTGCACCAATGAAAATTACATATAAAAAAGAAAAATCGAGAAATATAAGTAATCAATGACTAGTGGACTAAGATTGTAATTTATCAGGGAAGCATTCTTTCTCTCAGGAATTTGTTCCACAAAGTAACAGTTCTGGTGAAGAAGTGGTCTGATTTATTAAAAGAACTCGAAGGAAACGAGGATGGTATGCATATATATATATATATATATATATATATATATATATATATATATATATATATATATATATATATAATTGAATCAAATATAAATTTCAATAATTATTGATGTTGACACAGACTTTCGTAATTTTTCAATTATTCCGCCACAGTATTTTCGATAAGAATAATTGCATTAATTACAGGAAATATATTTTATTATTTTACAAACGTATATCAATACCCCAAATTAAATATATATATATACACTGAGGTCAACACCGAGCGGGGACACTTTGATTAATGCATGGACACAATTTTCTGGCCATGTGTGTTGTGTTTAAGCTCGACGTTTTATATATGCTAATTAATGATGCATTATAAATAGCCAAATCAATTGTATCTTCCTAACGATAGGCGGTAAAGTTTATGCTACAAATTATTTTAGAGGTTATTCAGTAAGAATAATTGGGGATCCAAATTCGGTTATTTCTAACTATTTTGTTGAGTTTATTTATCTTTTACTCATTATTCATTATTGATTACTTAATTATGTCTTGTTGATTATTATTATTATTATTATTATTATTATTATTATTATTATTATTATTATTACATTGACTTGTGTTTATGAGTGCATTCCTAGTTTCTTGATTTGTTTTTATCTATTTTTTCGGTGGTTCGTCATCTTATTTGTTTATTTTATTGGTATTTGTCTAAAGTCTGTTAAATTATCTGCGTTGTATAGATTTGCATTTTTCATGATCGTATTTTACAACTTATTCGTTTTTAGTTTTCGAAGTTTAAGCAACCTTACCTATGAAAACTCATGGGTATGTCCCAATCCTCACAATTACGCTGGACACTATTGTAAGTAGGGGTTATATGCTGTCTAAGTTGTCCATCACTAGCAGTGGTTTACCTACTTCACGGCGCTGGCGAGTATTGTATTTTGCTGATGTTACCATTTCATTCTCAACCTGCGTTTTGGTTATTCCTCATTTAGTAATCCTTTCTAGGTTACAATAGTAACATAGCAAAAATGTGTTTTTGTGTCTGTATGTTCAGATATATTTTTGAAAATTTTTGTTTTTTCTGGTTTTGTCAGTTACAGTTTCTTAGGATTATGAGACCGTCGTCCCTATAGAGACCTATATCATTTTTTTCGATTATTTTTCTTAGTTCTTGTAGTAAATGTGTATCTATAATCTCAATAGTGCACCATAAAAGCTTCCCACTGTAACGTTAAACGTTCCTTCTTCCTTTATACACGCATCTTCGTTGTAGAATAATAATGATTTTCGGTAGCGGTTAATGATGTTTACTTCTTTTGTGCTTATTTTTATTTGTTCTTGAGCTAAGGCGATGACCTTAGCTAGAGTGGATTCTTTTATAGAAGAGTAGAAATTTTTTATTTCTAGTTATATAAATTTGCAATTATGTTTGTTTTTTAGGTTATGAAGACAGTGGAAATGCACAAAAACGACAATAAACTGGTTTCCTCCTAACTTCGTCTTTAATTCTGTGTTAATTTTTTCTAGTATTATTTTACTTATTTTAATTTAGTTCACTTTTAGTTCGGTTTATTAGTCTGTCTACTGGGTTTGATTTGAAGTTTTCTTTGTGTTTGTTTAGTATAATTAATTCTTGTGATTTTGCGATGCAATTAATTAGGTCGTCGAGGTTTAATGTTCGGACGATTTATTTGTTGCTGTGTTAATATAATATTCTGAATGTTTTTGGTGCTTTTCTGAATGTTTTAGGTATTTTGTCCTAGAGTAGTTGCGATTTGTTTTTTGTTTTTTTTTTTGTTTTTTTTTGGAGAGGGTGGTAGTTAATATAAATTTTTGATTTCCCACAGATACTACACTGACCTGAGGAGGAATGTCAGCGGCACTTTGATCCTAGGTAAACTGCACAGATAACTACAGTGACCGGTTGAAGAATATCGGCTAGCTTTTTATGTAGCGACAAAAGGGAAGAAATTCAGGCTATGTAGGAGGCGGGCCCATGTTAAAGGAGCTACCGTAGTCAGACATGATTGAAAACAAAAGTATAGTATCTAAATCCTCGTATCAGATATTTTACGGTATAGCTTTGGACAAAAAAAACAAAAACGAATAAAAATCATTTATTTGTATAAAATTTATCCAGTATGATTCCCAGTACTGCAATATTTGACTACGGTAGACCTACTAGTATTACTCAAAAGCTGAGGTTGCATTATGCACGAGTTCTAAGAAAAATATCAGGTTTTTCACAAAAATTTGAGGGGTCGCACTATATATGAAATAAACTTATACACAAATATATACGGTGTTTTTAGTTTAAAATATCGCAGAAAAGTATTTTTTTTAACACGGAGGTGAGTATTTTTGTGAGATGTTAACAGATTTATCGATAGCTTAATGTTTGGCAGATTTAAGTAAAGGGTAGAAAACTATAAAAATGACTTGGCGAATACAATGTGAATGCGTTTTATTTTTTTTTTTTAACTAAATTTTTAACTAATTTTTTTTTTAACTAAATTTAAATATTTTAATCATTCTAATAGTTTATTGAAGTTTAGGTACTTAGGAAAACGCTTGTTGAGGAAATGTTAGAAAATTACTAATAAATTTTAAATTTACTATAGTTACAAGTTTTATTTTCTGATAATATCGTGTATGGACATCCGTATTTAGAAACATCGGCACGTTTATACTCACAAAAAAAAAGAAGATTTTTAAAATACTGACTTGTCGCTGAATTGTAGTAAGCTTTTCCATTTATAAGTAAATATAGTTTTTTTTTATCTAATAATAACTTCACCTAACGGGTAGAAGTTAATACAGAAATTTAAAAGATTTGAACGTTTGTAAATTATTCTAATTAAAATTTAAAAAAAAATGAAAACAATTCTCGTAAAAATTCATTATTCATCGAATTTTTTTCTTTATATCACCCCACGCGTTGACGCCAGGAAAACAAGATTTTTAAACCAAAGTTTTGAAGGTTCTAAAAAGGATTAAAAAATAATTTTTATATAAAAAAATTCTTTTGGTCTTTCCTCTTAATAATAACAGAAACTCTTTGACGATAAAACTTTGTTTTTATTAAGTTTGGGGCATTTTTTCATCAGGTATACGCTCATTTTTATTGAATCTTTGGAGTTACTAATATAAATAAAGTCTGTGCAATAATTTTGGATAAGGCATTTAACATGTACCAAACGACTTTAACCGAATGTTATGCGATCTCATTCATTTGTGAACAATGACTCTCTAGATTGTCAGAACCTTCTGTCTGCTTTAGTCACGGTTCATCACAAAAGAAACAGGATGTATAAACACAAATGATGTGTGTAGATTTAAATCCAGAAAATCACACGCTTTAAATGACGTCATCGGTATATAGACCAATCAAAGACCAGCAAAGAAAAGAACGAATTCAGAGTCTATGTGTGTTTTACATATCTTTAACCTTTTTAATAATACTAAATAAACGGTGCATTTGCCGGTCAGTGGAACTTAGTACATAGTCCTACTACAACAGAAAAAGAAAGAAAGAAAGAAAGAAAGAAAGAAAGAAAGAAATAGCAATTTAAGTATGAACTGCGCCACATTCACTCCATGGACTCGGTGACCCTTAATCAGCTTTCCACGTACTCCCGACCATCCTTTTAAATTAAGAAAAACCGTAACAATGAGAATAAAAGGGAAATTATCTTAATAAATAACATAGGCTAGGAGACTTGATCTCATCATCATAAACAAATAGATGAAAAAAGATAATCTATGAAAAAGACGTACGACCAGACCACACGGAGAAGGTTAAACTGAGTTTGAAAGATAAATGAAAACTTCTGGCTCATTGAGATGATAAGGTCCACCTATCATTAGGAGAACATTAGAAACATTTCCGAAACTGTAATGTAGAAAAATTAATAAGCATAAATAATACAGAGACAGAGAGAAGACTGTTAGTGTTAATTGTCTTGTTTAGGGATCTAAAGAAGAGCAAAAAAAAAAAAAAAATTAGGAAAGGTTGATCTTGTGGGAACTATTCTAATCGATTGAAATTTAATAACGAAATCCAATGGTGTATTTACAAAATAGGGCAACGCTTATTACCATAGAAACGCGATACCTAAGTTTTAAAATGAATTTTTAAAAAGGTTAAATCTTTCTTGAAGCTTTTATTTTAGTTTTAATTTCAGGCTAATAGATTAAGTTTAATACTTTCATATTTTGCCGTATTTCAAAACTAATTTAAATTGACTGGAAGGGGTTTTCGTTTTGAAATTGCTAAAATCACTGATTTTAGCGTCATTTTTAGTCATCTTTTATCACGATGTAATTCTCTTTATTAAAAAAAATTGAAAAATAAAATATACTTTTCTGAAATTTTATTTGAGGAACATTAGCTGAGTTAAATTTAATTAATTTGATTTTAAACAAATATTTCTTACTTTAAGTTTAAAATATAGCAGAAATGCATTTTTAACACGGCGGTATCAGTTTATTTAAGGTGTTGACAGCTTAACAGACAGACGGAAGATTATCTAATTTTTTTTCTATATATCACTTATATGGACATATCTTTAAAATTTAATTGAAGAATATAATGTCAGGTGTGAAAAAATATTTTTACCAAGATTTTCTAAAAAACGTTTCTAAATAATTTTATTAATTTGTGAATAAGTCCTAAAAAATTCATTAAAATCCGACAATTATTTGATTTTTACAAGAATTTCTAAATCCGCCGCAAAAAGACGCTAAAATTTCCTATACTAATCGTTGGCCCTCCCCGCTGGCTCAAAAAAAAAAAAAAAAAAAAAAAAGATAAAAATTTCAGGTGACGATTTGTTGACATCCATTGACTTTGAGGACATTATTTTATGGCTGCTTATTTTATGTCTACTTTCTGAAAACTAACATCAGCTTTCAGTTCATGTAAAAAATCTGCGACACACAATCAAATAAAGAGAGACACACATTGTTATAAAAATCAATGCTACTTTGTCATAATATTGCGAGGAGAGTTTACAATTTCTAACCAATTTCCACTTATCTGATATTCTAAACAGTATCTTGACAAAGAAGACGTTGAAGGTACAAACATGTTTTTCAGAACCATTTTCACAATATAGTGGCTACCATTTTGTTCATTTTATTTAAATATATTAATACCTTGAAAATGTTTTCAGGCACTTTTTCTCAGTTTGTACATTTTTTGGGATCTACCACATGAAAATCCGATTAAGAGCCAAGAAAGGGGCCCATTCTGAAGAAAATTGATTTTTTTCGGTTATTATATAATATCAATTCACAGTATAATAAAAAATAAGTCACAAAATATGTATTATACTCATTGCCGTTTTGGGAATAGAATTAAGCGTTATTTAGTTCGTCGTACAAACATTTGGAGCCGACATTTGACCATGTCTCAAAACATGAGATTAAAATGTTCTATCTGCAATTTTCGTTTATTTTTTGTTTGTTTTTTTTTCTCTTCTTATGGCCCCTGCCATGTTCTTTCTTTAACGCCCTATATGACCACTTGAGTTTTTGTCCAAAAATCTCGAGTGGATGTAAAGTGATGTTTCTGTCAATTTACGAAAGGTCATAGTCAGCAAAGTTTGAAATCAAATACCATATAAGCTGACTTCATATATAGTATGACCCAATGATATTTTTGTATGACTTTTAATCCTTCCGCTAAAAAACTTTATATGTGTATAGTGCAATCGGTCACTGAAAATGTATGATTTTTAACCTCTTCAAAAAATTATTTGTGTATACTGCGAGCCCCCCCCCATTTTTGGGCCTAAAAATGATCATAAAACCTCGCATTTTTACTGGAGTATCTGAAAACTACGAAAAGTGTAGATAGAAACTTTTTAATTTCGTGTCATGAAATGACAGTTATTTTTGTTGTGACATTAAAAATCTTTTTTGAACTGGCATTGTTTCATCTTCCAATAGTGAAATATGTTTCTCAAAACTTAAATTAGTCAAAACGTATCAGAGATCAACAGTGAGCCAAAAAAGACGAAACAATCTAACAATCCTGTTAGTTAAGAGAGACTTCAATCCAGATTCCAATGCAAAGAGCCTACAAGAGAAATTTTGCAACGGACTACATGACTCCTTAGGGGTCCCGAGGCAGGCAAAGATTTTTCTCAAAATCGAGGATTTGATATCCAGTAAATGTACGTGTAAAATCTCATAAATGCTTTATTTCCATGATCAGATATAACATAAAGTCCTTGCAAAACAAAATGACACATACACGCACATGATGAGGCGATAATTCTAGTGTGCGCTAGTCACCTCATCGCACTAATTGACGCATCTCAGCATCTCAGCATCTACCTCCTGGAACTGTAGATAGATGCTCTTCGTGTTATCATTTGTTTATACAACGATACCTACAATAATTATTAATAAATACCAATAAAATAGGTGTTGGTTGATAAGTATTGTAATATTTGAATATGTGAATCTAAGTGTATGTCGGGTCTGGAGTAGAGAGTGTTTCATCTCAAGTTAGGATGAGCGTTGTATGGCTGCTGTGGAACCCTTCTTTGTTCTTGGTTCCCAGAACAAAGTACCGACTGGATCCTTTCTCATAGGCCCTGCCAATACTGCTATTGAAACATTTGCGGAAATTAAAACCAAGAGGTAAAAAAAAAAGAAAAGAAATTTGATTATTTTGTCGTCGGGATATGCGTCTGCTAGGCTAGTGTTACGGAAAATGGAATCGGCAAACAGAATTCAAATCCCCGCCTAGCCTATTGCTTTTACTTTCGCAAAAATGTTCTCAAGAATTTTTTTCCAACTCCTAACTATATATTAAATTGAAATGTAGACTAGGCTCTCTAGCCTTCGTTGGTAACCAGTCTTGGAGAAGGACTAGAGTGGAGAAAGCACCAGGAAAGCACTACACTATCTCTCTCAAGATGTCAGCAATTCACAGATAAGGAAAACGAAGCTGTAGCAAACCATGATTGCATACTTCATGAAGGGATATGATATTAAAAAAATCATTGACAATAAAGACATTTTACTTTAATTACATCAACAATCTTACTTCTCGAATAAGCGCGGGGTGGGGGCGTATCAAATAAGCTTTATCGTCGGGTGGGATATATTGAAATTTCTAAGGTAATAGAAAAACACATATGAATCAATGAACATTCATTTTTCTCGACATGGTGTTTTTCTAATCGTAGCTTAGATGTGGCACAAGGCCGAAAGTATAGGGCACCAGTGAGGATGGAACTTACTACTCAGTCATTATTGATCTTGCAAGAAAAGCTTGTTAACCATGTCGGGGTGCCCATCCAATCGATGATGGAAAAAATAAAATTATACAGGTTATCAAAGAGAGTGCTGGACGACTGAGAAACATGTCAATTATCCCCTTGCGGAAAAACTTCTTATTCCAGGTTCTTTGTCCCTTCTAGATGTGGGAAATCGTGGCTCTCCACAACTTCCTCTCTGTGTTACTTTACGTCACGTGGAACCTATTACCATCCTTCTTTGTCCTGGTTCTACCATCCATTCACACAAACTCATTAAGTAGCTTACTCGCAGTTTCTTGCTGTTTCTTCCCGTGAGTGTTAAATTCTCTAGGCCCTCTTTCCTCATTATGCCATAAAATTCATCTGTCTCTTTGAAGTTGCAAGTATATTCCTATTTTCCTTAAAACATCCTTGTATGGTCTTCTTGGTATTCGATGGTAGAAACGACATCACAGTTGCTTCAAGTCTCTTTTCCATCTGTGAAGATAATGTCCAGCATTCACTGCCAGAGAGAGAGAGAGAGAGAGAGAGAGAGAGAGAGATAGATAGATAGAGAGAGAGATAGAGAGAGAGAGAGAGAGAGGAAATATATTAAGTAATTCATCTCTTTTTTCTTTGTTTCAAATGACATTTTCCTAATAATTTTCTTATTTTCTGGAAAGCAACTTTCGCTGTTCCTCTATACCTTCAGATTCTGTGTCATATTTTTCGTCGACTGTTACTACACGACCCAGATTGTTACATTTCTGTACCTGGCTCATTTTGGCGTCCCTAACACACAATTCACATCTTGCGCCTGTCTCTTTTGCTGGCAACCGTGCATTCGGTCTCCTTACAATTAATAGTTAGTCCTTTGTTGGTTCCAAATCCTGGGTGGAATATTTATTTTCCAAATTTACATTTGTATGTAGCACAAGACCGAAGCCGTTTCAGAAAAGGCTGCTCAACACTGTCTATTCCACTCCAAGCTAATTTGATTCACGACCCATTAATTCTAACAAATGACCCAATCCCCACAAGAACTCCCCGCCCTCTCCATTCAACCCGAACATGTAGCAAAATACCGCATTTTCACAGGGGACCTAATAGTACACTCATGACAAAACTTCTGAACATAAGCTCACTCGCTTGTGGCAGGGTGGGGACGAAAACAGTTGGGAGTGAGAAATTTGAAAAGGCTGGCCCAATCATGAAAAAAAAAACGGGGATAAAAAAAAAAAAAAACTAAGATAGGGAATCTTGAAAAGGGACACTAACAAGATAGGAGGCCCGGACGAGGCCATTAACGACAGTCACTCACGCTAACTAGGAGAACAAAAACGAATAGTTTAACCAGCGGTGAGGACCAATATGACTTGAGACAAAAAAGGGAAAAGATCCAGGCTCGATACTCACGGCCACCTTTTATTGAAATCTGCCGAAAACAATTCTCTTTCAATCAGTTCTGATTTTTATCCTGAGTTGATACCCAAAGAATCCAGTCAGATCCTGATGAGAATAGTGTTCATTTCGTAAGTTTCCCTCTATTCACGTCATCCACACGACATTCTTACCACAGCTTTAATAGCGTTACGACATCCCTAGAGATTCGATCAGGACGGATCCATGATGGAACCAGTTGTTGAACACCGCTGTTAAGATAGATACAAACATGTGCTACAGCCTCAAGTAAAATTCGTAAGCCAGATCATCGTCCCATAGATTTGCCACTGTCGACCCTCTTCAATGCCTCGTGGACTTTGACTTCCGTGATCTCAGCCTCACAATCAGCCACTTCATTTGACGAGAGTCGAGGAAAGTCAGCTAAATAGCTTTGAAACTATTGCTTACAGAGACCAGGTTCCTTGGTAAAACAGTTTTGGAAATGCTGCCGAAACACCTCGCGCATGTTGGTCGCCTGCAGGGTACGCCCGTCTGGGGTGTTGACCTGACAAATGTAACGATCAGAACCTCGACGTATTTCCTCCTTGCGCAATCCGCGCCAATGTTCCCCGTTTCGTTAGACATTTTGTTAGTAATTTTGAATAATAGCCTCAAGAGGGCATCTCTGTGAAAAGAGAGGTTCCTTTCAATTGCAAGTTTATCTATTGGATATGAGGGGACAAACGCTGCGTCCTCATTCCTCACCACCGCATTCCATCTCTGACTATCGGGGACTTAGTTTTCTTTGACCCCACTACTTCCTTTGGCACTGATGTTCTGGTTTATAGCACGGGATTCCTTCCGAGACACGCCTTGAACAAATGTCCCGGGGTGCCACAAGTCTAGCAGTGGGACCACCTTCCCTTAACTATTATGACATTCTGCCTCCCACGGATGAGCAGCGTATCGGGGATGCCTAGGAAGTCCTTTTGGGTCACCGTTACATGGAGCTCAAAGTTTCCAGTGGGGATGCCTAACTTGCTCACAATTAACGGTCCATGGGAATCCCATCAAGTGCAATTGTGTCTTCCGGATGCTCATGTATTTTGCTTACATCCTTATAGATTTTGTTGTGAGGATGCTCTCAGCTGCCTTCTTCCTTCCCAACAAGATATTCCACATAGAGTTGCTTCCTTTATCCAACACTTTGGCCGCAATGTTCAAGCACCTTAAAGCCTCTTCCATGGTCTCGCTGGGAACTCCGACCAACTTTCTGGTCTTGACGTCAGTGGCTAGCAGGGAGACATTTCTCGTAGTCGCTGCTTCCAGTGCTGAAGGCACTGTCAGGAGCTTATTACCAGAAACGAAAACCCGGCAATCGTCCTTCATGATTGCAAAATGTGCAGCATCTTTTTTTCGTCTATCCGATAACCCCTAAAAGTTTCTTTCGATCTGGCAGGTAACTCTTGTCCGGCCGACTGCTGAGTAGCCTTCCGCCATCTTGGTACCACGCAACACAGCCCACAAAAAAAAAAAAAAATTCAATAAAAAGACAAACAAAAACAGTTATCAACTTAACAAAAACAATTACAAGGAAAACAAGATTTAACAAAAATGGTTACACACTCATAGTACAAAATGAAGATACAAACTTACAAAGCTTCCTTTAGAATCAAAAGGTAGGGTGACTGAAAAAAACATCCCTCCTCAAATTTATAGACAAATCGCACAGATGCATGCTGGGATTCAGGGCTGATACAAGGGTCTCGTGCCCCACCTCGAATCTATGACACTAAGTCCCCCCTCTCCTCTACTACATTTCAATTTTCTTAACGTACTATTCATATAAAATACAAATTTTATTGTAACCTAATTAAGTACAATAATGGATCATATGCAATGATAGCTGAACAATTCAACTAGAAAAATTGAAAATAAATAAAATATATATCAAAAATCAAATTAGAGACATGTGATAATAGATGATTCCATCTTAAATAAATCATCAAATAATTTAACACATTCAGCATTCATTATGGATAAAAATATTGGATTTTATATTCCGTGTTTTTTCGAGACTTAGCATGAAGAAAACAAATTTTCACATTTGGATGAAAAAAGACTCGCAGAATGACGTCAAAATCGTCGAATCCTTTGTGCCAGTTTACTTTCATTTGTAGCGTATAGAAATGGAGGTAGAAAAAAGCAAATCTTGATAAGATAGCATAGGTTACAAAGCACTACCTATGGCACCCAATCAGGCTCCCCCACGGTAGTGCTGGGGTTCGCCGGACCTGCTGAGATTTCTTCTTAGCCAGTAATATAGACCTCGGTCTCATCCGCCATATTTTTGTTCTTGTCTTGAAGTCAGAACGCTATGGTCCCGTCCGTATCCCTTATGTGTGTTAATATCATTTTTACTTTATGAAGTTTTTGCCTTATCCTGTTGCTTTGCCAACTTTTGTTTTGCATATGAATTGCTTGCTTCGTATTATTTTTGCCCTGTTCTTTTTTTTCTTTTGTTAATGTTTATTTTGAAATGTTGTCAATTCTGTTTGTTGGGCATTTCTGCCAATTACATTTAGTCATGGTCAATTATTCCACATCGTTTCTTCTAGCTTTCCTTTACACGGCTGGTATGTAAGCATGTAAATATTTAAAACAAACTTAATCGTTATTTCATACTGAAAAGTCTATAAATATTCCCTAGGCTTTGTATTGTTCACTGTCAAAAAGGATGAAAGACAAAGTTGGGAAACTAAATTTCGCTAATATTCAAAGTAGGACTGCTACCTTTGGAAATGAGCATTGTAAAACCCAGGGGATTTTACATGGCTCGTTTTACAACCTTTGATAATAGCGGTTAACATGGAGCAGTTTCAATTACAAGACAGAAGACTTTTTCTAGCAAAAACTCTTATAAGTGAAAACCGATATTAATCTTCTATGAGCTGTGTTTCTTCACAACGTTGGCAATCACGGTTCTCCACAATTTCCCGCCCTTTGTAGCTATTATTAAATTTTGTCTTTTTCTTATCTCTCCTAAATTCTGTTCAGTCATCCATGTACACAAGCTCTCTAGGTAGGTTATGCATTGTTTTTCTCTGTCCTATCTTGCCTTCAATATTGTTATAACATCATTAATGATGATGATTGTAAGGAGTTCCGGTCCCAGTAGGGAATGCGGGAATCAAGACGGATTCAGCGCGCAGCTGAAATAATATACATTAATGAGTTTACCCCGTGCCATTCCGTCTTCTACTTTTTAGCGGCTAGTATCATATATCTTTCCACCCTAAGCCCAGTGGAACATGTTCTCAGAGAGGTGTTCTTTCTAAAAGAAGAAAATTATTTTCTAAATCAGGGCCCATTTCGAAGAAAAAAATGTTCAAATTAACTACATCAGAGCCGTTGGACTTTACAAACTCGGGAAATTGGCAGAAATAGTCGCAGAGATTTCAACCCTTTTGTAAAGCAGCGAAACTCTGTGAAGAAGACAACAAAACTCAAGTCAGTACATTAATTGCACGGGAAGTGAAGCCGAAAATATATTCCGGACATTTTCTTTCTGAAGACGAAAAGACGCAAATGTGTACGACTCAGTTTTGGAAAAATTCAATGCTTACTTCATGCCTAAAAGAAATTAAAATTCATGAAAGGGCAAAATTCTGTTTTTGAGTTCAATTATCAGAAGAACCACTGGGAACCTTTATTCGCGCATTGCACGAATTAGCAGAAGCATGTAAGTTTCCAAGGTAAAATGACCAAAATCAGAGACCGTCTTATGATAGGACTATAGAATAAAAAAACTTATCCAAAAGATTAAAATGAATTCCTGATTTGAAAGTTGAGAAAGCTACGGAGATATGAACAAATAAAATCTCAAATGGAAGAAGTATACGAGAAAAATATAGACGAACTAAAAACCCAGAGAAACCTATGAGATACAAAATTAAAAAGAAAATTTGGAAACAACAACACATATTTCGCCTAAACTAAATAAAGCGATTTTTTTTTATAAATTGGATGCTACCAAATTCCGTTAAGTAATGAATACTTATCTACTCACCGACTTTCATTAGTCCTTTTGGAAGATATTGCTTCAAAAGATTAACTTTTGGTATAACATCAGCTTTGGAAATCTTTCAAAGAAATTTAGTCAGTTTCGTAGTGCTTGGAATAAAATTCCTTTTCAGAAAATGATGTGACATCTCATTTCCACAATGAAATAAACAAATCGCAAATCCAAACTCGTCAGGGGCAGAAAGAAACGTTGAAACCAACCGACGGACGAGGTAGCAAAATAAATGAATTAATTTTTTATTTTATCTTATTTATTTATATGTGATGGCGCTGTTTTTATTATTTATTTCTGATTATTACAGAAATTATGGCACAAAACCGAGGGTGAAGTAGGGGAGTGGCTGGTCTTCATTAGCTATCCTAGACCTAGTTAATCTGATTCACGACCCATTCATTCATTACAATTTACTCATTCATCACAAGAACTCATCCATCACCGTCTCAGTCTTGCATGTACCACAATACTAAATATTCACGCAGTGTAGGAAAGCCAACCTTGAAGTGTGTCTATGACTCACCAGGTGTGGCAGTCCCAGCCTCCCATGACACGGACTCTGGAAACAGGCTTCTTGACCCAATGTTTGCGACTACCCTACAAGAATGAGGTCAACAAACGCTCAATCACCTCTCCATGCGGGTCCTGCAAAGAGGAAGTACAGCCAAGCGGTAAAGGATGAGAGGCAAAACGTAAGTGGCGCACGCCTCAACTCTACTCTTCGGAGCCAAGTCCGGACCGACGCTCCGACCTTTGCCTGTACCTCTGACCAATTCTTCTGTACCACCTTAATGTCACGACACGAAAATGGATACGTCATCGGTGTATGCATAAAACCTGGCTCGAGCTCCACCAGGGGCGACAACAATTTCGTATGAGGCCGGACTGCACGTCCAGTCCCTTAGCCAACGAAGGAGGGGCTCCACCACCAAAGTAACGGCGACAGCGGACAACCCTGTCGGACGGACCGAGACAGCGCAAAAGAGCGCGATCCCTTTCCGTTCAGCTGTACCACAGCACTGGGGGAGCGATACAGGAGTCTGATCCACTTGCAGAAGTTGGGTTCGAATTCTGGTGGCCTGCAGAACAGCAGCTAGATATTGATGGTCAACCCTGTTGAATATCTTGAACTAATCTAAATTGATCAGCGCGGTTCGCTTATCATCTTTTACATCCTCTATGATCGTGCGGATCAGATGCAGGTTGCTTTGAATTGTTCGTCCCTTCACAGCACAAGTCTACTCAGGTCTCAATAAGCTCGCGACAACTGACTGCAAACGCTAGGTCAGGCCAAAATCTTTAACTCTGTGTTTAGCAGAGTTATGGGCCTATAATCATCTAAATCCCTCCTAACACCATTGCCCTTTTTCAACAGCGTGATCACACCACTGGAAATCCTGTCGGGAATTAACCCATTCCGGAACCAGTTGTTGAACACTCCTGTCAAAATCGATGTGCGACAGCTAAAAGTACATTTCATAGGGCCGACCATAAAGTCCCGAAGACTTGTCACTGCCGACCTTCTTCAATGCCAAGTGAACTTTGACTTCTCACACCGGCAGCTAGCTACTTCAGTCGGCGAAAGCCGAGGGAAGTTAAATAGCTGCGAAACACATTGCCACCGAGACCAGGCTCCTTGTTAAAACGGCTCTTGAAATATCGCCGAAACGCGTTTCACACATGTCCTTGGTCGACCTCAGAGAATGCCCCTCCGGGTAATGACCTCGCGAATGTGTTGATCGGAACCTCGACGGATCTCTTCCTTGCGCAACTCTGCGCCCATGTTTCACGGCTTTGTTAGACATCTTGTTTAACCTATGTCTAACTACTAACTTGTAGCGCTTGCTAGCCTTGCGCTGCAGGACCTGCCTAGCTACGGCTATCTCTAGGGAATTTCCCCAACCACCGCCCGGGACAGACTATCCTCTAGTGACTTCACATTTTTAGCCTTATCTAGATCGAGTCGTTGGCTATATTCAGCAGTGAAGGACCTAATCCTATCCTTAAGCTTCTTCCACCACCTACTCCCAAAACTACCCCCACTAATTCCCACTGCACTAATCTAGTCAGCTCTTGCTGAAAGTCCCGTCTGTCCAGTAAGGACAGATTGAACTTCCAGTGTCAAGCCATTCTAGACCTATAACCTAAAACCATCCGAGCACAGACGAGTCTATGATCCAAATAGTCTAAGCGGTGGAACATGGGACAATCTACCCTTTTCACTAACATTCTGTCCAGGTAGCGAGCTACCTGGCGAGACGGCCAATTAAGAGCCAACGTCCACATCTTCCGCTCCGGATGATCGACAGTATCTATCGACGAGACTAACTCGCCAATCAGATCAACCAAGCTACGATCGCCTGATGACCTCCTGCTAGCTCCCCTGTCTATCTTGGGGTCCAGGACGGCATTCAAGCTCCCCCATTAAGACTAAGAGCGAAGAATCCAACAGGAACTGTCCCAACTGCCGGAAAAAAGAGACACGCTCCCCATGATCGTTGGGCGCATAAACCGCAACGACCCGAAACGAACTACTCCTCACGGCAATATCGGCCACGATCAACCGACCCTCCGCGTCCACATGGACAAAATCTCCCCTTGCATCCGAGGAACGCTTGACTAACAAAGAAAAACCTCTGACCTGCCGGTCCCCGTATGCTGAATAAACAACGAAGTCGTTAGACATCACACGAGCATCGACGTTGCAAACAAAGTGTATCTCCTTGATCGCAGCCACATCTACGTCGAAGCACAAGAGATCACGAAGTAGGCGGGCAGCCTTACCCCGATCTCTCAGACTCTTCACATTCAAGCTAGCTAGTTTAATAGACATCTTTTAAGTTGTTTTTAAGGAACCCCTTTAAATGCAGACTGGACAGAAATCTATGGGGGTCGAGACCCCGACGGATTGTCCCATACTACCGATTCCAATGTTGATCGTAATTCGATCGTTAGAGACAATACCGCCGACATCCGTCGTGAAGGTTAATTTTACTGCCCTATATAAGGAGGGATGGAGCAACACCGGGACCCTCCCAGAGCACAAATTAGACTTTTTTTTTTTTGAGTCCGGACACAAATTAGACATTTTTTTGAGTTCTACCTGTACCATCCTCTTGTTCGGGAAAGCACTCTTAGCCTCCGCCAAGTAACCCCACACTTTGAGATTACAACCCGTATTTCTTACAAGTGTGACCACTCCAAGAGCTTTCGGAAAGTTACGGGAGTCTTCCACAGACTTTCCATCCACATTTAAACAGCGGCCTCAAGAAGGCTTTCTTCTGAAAAGAAAGGTCCCTCTCGAGGGCCTACTTGTCGATTGTGCACAGTTTTTCCCTCTTGGGAACAGTCTTCTCTTTTTCTTTTTTCTTTGAAATAGGTTACGGGAGGGATAGTGAGAGAAGGGGAGGGATAGTGAGAGAAGGGAAGGAAAGGAGGCTCCTTGCCTTACCTTGGGTATGTTGTTCCTCGTTTCTTGCAGGTGAAGCAGGATCGGATTGGGTCTTGGCAGCTACCAGGACCTTCTCCGCACTACTCCGACCATATTTCCTTTCCATTTTGGTATACTTTGGGTCCTCTTCATCTTCTTCATCCCTCCCCCTTTTCAGTGAGGAGGATCGCGGTAGAGGCATTTCTTCTACCTCCGTGGAGAGGTCCAGCTGTTGTAACTCTTCCTACTGCTCTTCAGGCTACTACTGCTCTGTCTGCTGCTGCTGTTTTTGAGGGAGCTCCTGCTCTGGCAACTGCTGCTGCTTGGGTTGCACCAGCTATTTTTTGTTGCTGTAGCTTTTCCGACGGTTTCTTCAGCTGTTGTTTTTGCTGCTGCTGAGGCTTAGGTTGATGCTGTTTCGCCTTCTAGTGCGGCTGTTTTGCCTGCTGCTTCTGCTGCTTGGAAGCTCCTTTTTCCGGACATCCTGCTTGGGAGGCAGAGTTGCCGCCTTGGCTTCCCTCCTCACCATCTCAGTCCGCTCATCAGGACCACTGGAGACCTTCCACCTTGGGCTGCTCTGTCGTTGGTTGAGGCTGTGGAGTCGGGTTTCTGCCTGGACACAACTTTGCCAGGTTAGCGGCAGCACCACATGCCCAGCATTTAGGACGGCGGCCCTCCACCACAACATAAATGTTTCGGCCGTCGAAGATGATGACTTTGGGGACCTGATTAAATTTTGGCCGGGTCAATGTCACCATAACTTTATAGTCACTGGTGGCAATGCCCGCCTTCCTTTGGAAGAAATCCCCTCCACAGGTCCAGAGTCTGAGAAAAAGGCACCCAAAAGATCCTCGGTGATGTACATGGGCATTCCATGTAAAGTAATCCGCGTCTTCCGGCAGATAATTAATGATGATGAGGATGATTGTAAGGACTTCCGGTCCCACTAGAGAATTTGAAATAATATACGTTGTTGAGTTTATCACGTATTGTGTCGTCTTTTTGTTGTTTCTTCTTTTAGCGGTCAGTCTCATATAATTTATCTTTCCACCCTTAGCCTAGTGGAACAAATATGTCCTGTGACTATCAAATTTTCTAAGCCCGCTTTCCTCATTATGTGTCCAAGAAATTTCAACTGTCTCTTTCTGATGCTAAGTTCAAATTTACTTTTGTTTCCATTTTCCCTAATCTTTGTCATTGCTCAGATGTTAAGTCCATGATATTCTCAGCATCCTTCTGTAGAACCATATTTCTGTTGCTTCAGCAAAATTTGTTTCTTAATACTTTGCTTATATATATATATATATATATATATATATATATATATATATATATATATATATATATTACTACTACAAACTATTTTGTATATACACATGTTTGAGTAGATTGGCAGTTTTAAAAATAATGTAAATTACTTCTACTGACCTTACATATATTAGAGAGGCTTAATAAAGATGTGCTCTAGCATATTAAATCACGTCCGGTAGGTTTAATTTACGTCCAGTAGGTTTAATTTACGTCCAGTAAGTTTAATTTACACTGTTTATAAAAAAAAAAACATGGCATCTGCTCAAACATCGGTATCCAGAAAATAACGTTTGGAGTAGTAGGGAATTATGTCGGATAAGTACTCCATTGATTTCTTAGAAATTAATATACATACATACATTATTTACATTATTCGGACTATTGTCCTCATCTTTGTCGCCATATTTATCACAACGTTTCGGCCGTTGTACGCTCCGGCCTTCTTCAGGTGGTTGGAATTTCGAAGAAGTCCGGAGCGTACAACGGCCGAAACGATAAATATGGCGACAAAGATGAGGACAATAGACCGAATAATGTAAATAATGTACATAATACCTCATCTCAGAAATATAGACAGACTCTGAAGGATCGGTACGGACCCGTTATACCAAAAATATGGAGACAAATTGAAAAATCCTACCAGAAACTGGCACGAATATCGAACCATCTGACATTCCTACACCGATGCAGAGACCTACAACTCATCCCTTCAGGCTTGGCACCAAGACTTCCCGTCAATTCAAGGAGAGCTCGTCGGGTCGCAGAGAAAGCGGGGCACGCCCTTGTCCGAGAGAGAATCCAGTAAAATCGTTAGATAAAACATCGACTACAAGCTCATATCTCCCAGACACAGAGGATTTCTTCAACAGAATTACTAATGAAGAAGACCAGAGAAGGATCCAAAATGACCTGGATAAATCCTTCAGACATGAATTTGATGTAGTCAAGGCTCGCCAAGTGCAAAAATTAAATTGAAAGATCAGAAGGTGACGCACAAGGTCCATCACCCACCAGTGAAAGCAGTAGTCAACATAAGCCAATATCAGCTGAGTGCCTCAAAGGAGTCAGTATTGAATAAGGGTCTCAACTTCGCCACAACCATCAGGCGTGTGCCATACTTGGACATCATTACCAGAGTCGAGGAGGTGGCCTTGAACATCCCTCAGGCTCAGGCGGATGAACTGAGATGGAAAGTGAGACAGACCTTGGAGAGAGCCAAGCCACCCAGGTCTAACATAACTAAACTGGAGAGGCTGGCGATTGGATCCCTACAGAGGAACGAAAACATCATCATACTACCGGCTGACAAAGGTAATGCGACTGTAGTGATGGACAAATCAGATTATACAAGAAAACTGGAAGACCTCATTAGCAATGGTAGCTACAGCAAAGTAAAAAAAGGACCCTACTATGAAAACGGAACGCAAACTGTCACAGATCCTAATCAAGAACAAGGATCACATCCCACCTAAGACGTAAAGGCAGTTATCGCAGCGTTACACCAAGCTACCTCACATATACGGTCTCCCTAAGATTCACAAAGACGGTATTCTGCTCAGGCCGATTGTTAGTTGCCAAGGCTCTGTGTGCCACCCTCTGAGTCGCTTCCTTGTAGATATAATTGCCCCATTGATCGGAAAGTCTCCTTCATATGTCCGAAACTCCGCACACTTCGTGCAAATAATCAAAGATGCTCCCATCCTATCCAACCAGATGGTGAGCTTGGACGTGGTGAGTTTGTTCACCAAGGTTAGTCAGAGACAGATTGGCCTCTGACTCTTCCCTAGAAGAACGGACCAGTATTCCAATAGATAATCTGATGGAGATGTTGACTTTCTGTACACAAACAACACACTTCGGAATGGGATCACATATATCGACATGATGAGGGCTTAGCAATGGGCTCGCCATTATCACCAGCAATGGCGAATATATACATGGAATACTTTGAGGAAATGGCATTAGAATCTATATCTCTAAAGCCAACTATATGGTTAAGGTACGTAGATGACACCTTCATACGCTGGCCACACCAGGAAGATGTTCAGGTTCTACTGGACTATGTGAACTCAATAAGACCTTCGATACTGTTCACAATGGAGAAAGAGAGTAACAACACACTCCCATTCCTGGATGTTCTAATATCTCGAACAGAGCATAGGTTTAAGACATCCGTATACTGTAAACCGACATTCACCGGACAGTACCTCAATTTCAACTCCCACCATCCATACAGTGTAAAGAAAGGGATCGTCCGTTGCTTACAACATCGAGAAAAAGTCATAAGTGGCGACCCAGAGACGTTAGATAAAGAATTTGTCAGTATAAGTAGTATCCTACAACATAACAACTACCCTGGGTACCTGGCAGCAGCCCCAAAAAACTGGGATCAAGAGGAGGGCAACAACACTCAGAAAACAGTCTGCCTGCCTTATGTGAAGGGGTTATCAGAGAAAATACAAAGGATCTGCGGTCCATATAACATCAGGACAACCTTCAAAAGCTGGACGACACTTCGCAGATATCTCTCTCGAGTGAGACCCCCCATAGAGGAGAACATGACTAAAGACTGTGTGTACGCTATCCCGTGCAGCTGCGGAAAGGAATATAACGGAGAGACAGGCTGCCCCCTCAAGGTAAGGCTTCAAGAACACCAGAAAGCTGTAACGCGAGGGGAAGTAGAAAAATCAGGCGTGGCTGACCACATATGGAGAGAGAAGGGAGATCATCGTCCCCTGTGGGATCATGTTGAGATCATAGACAAGGAACACCATTGGAAAATTCGTAAACGTAAGAAATCGGCACATATGTTAGGCCACAAAAATCTCTTGAGCCGACCAAGCATAGAAATAAATACAATATGGGAACCAGTAATAAGGAGTGCCAGAGAAAAGCAATGATAACAAAGTTGCAATATGAGCTCTGGTAAAAACATGCAATGCTAACAGCAAAATTGCAATATGAACACTGGTAAAAATGGTTGCTGAAGACATTAGGTTTGTAATACCCAGAAATTCATGCCCAGATGTCCTCAAGGACACATGGCACAGTGGATAAAGGCGTTGGTTAGTGACACAAAGAGTGTGAGTTCAATACCCGGTTAAGGCAGTGGAGAAATTAGCAGGAGATAACTGACAAGCATAAAACTGACATTCATCAAACATGGCAGGTGGAACTAGAACAGTCTACTCCAGTGAGCGACATAAAGTGTTCAGTTAGAAATTCCAACCACCTGAAGAAGGCCGGAACGTTGTGATAAATATGGCGACAAAGAGTCTGAATAATGTAAATAATGTACATAATACCTCATCGCAGAAATACATATATATATATATATATGCAATGGACTAAGTCCGACAATTATTTAATATATATTCTCCCTATACGTTATTTTAATAGATAGAATTTATTTAAGTAAATGCTCTGTTTTGTTTTTTGTTTTTTGTTTTGTTTTAAAATAAACTGTATTAATTACATTTACTGGGCATTCAGCCATTGGGAAGCATCTGGTTAGCAAACTCCAAATTTCTGTTTTTGAACAACAAATCTTCGACTATCTTATATTCGACGTTTGTATAGCACATCAGATCAATTGACGGTTCCATATAGGACACAAGTTCGATTCCTGTTGCAGAACATATATTTTCTACGAAATAACTCGAACATTCAGCCCTGTAAATGTAATTAATACTGTTTATTTTTTAAAAAATCCAGAGAATTTATATATATATATATATATATATATATATATGAACAATATACGTTCATATATATATATATATATATATATATATATATATATATATATATATATATATATAGGATAAAAATATAGTTTTAAAGTATGCTATATTTATCGATAAATGGGCCCAATACAAAGGACAAAAGTGGGCACTGCGGTCAAAACCAAGCGGCAACAGACTGTTTCATGCTTCAAAACAGTCATAAGGCCATGTTTCTGAAGATTGTGTTGAAGTTTGAGACAAACTGTCGCCACTTAGTGTTGATCTCAGTGTCCACACACACACACACACACACACACACACACACACACACACACACACACACACACACACACACATATATACATATATATATATATATATATATATATATACATGAACGTATATTACCCATGAAATTCACAAATTTATACACACTCATTTGCGCGTGCGCAAAGAGCCATGTCGCTAGAGAATTTTTGATCTATGGAAGTAAAAAAAAAAAATTGTAAGAACTGAAAAGTGGGTCGTTGATTTGTAAATTATGTTAATTGTAAATATTAGAAAGGCATGACATCGCCATTGTGGCGGGGAACATTTCAATAAATTTTGTATTCTGTTATCAGATTATTTCACAGATACACACGCACATGACGTACATGCACAACATATGCACTTTATACATTTATACACATTCTATCTATAGATTTATCCCAGTCTCTTATCTATCTATCTTATTTTTTTCATCTATCTGTCTTTCGAATACGCACAGACACACGCTCGTAAACGCGTAATGAACACATATTTTATACACATACAACTCTTTCTTCATCTATCTCACACGCATATACACAGAGTTTGAAAATAGAAGCCAGGAGCGAATCGGAAATTGCACTTTTCGTCCAGCCGGGGCGGGGGATGTTCAGTGCGAGCGGCACTTTTCTTTCAGTGTAGTATTATAATTAGAAAATCTTTCGCTAAATTTGCTTTCTCTGGAAGGACATGTAAAGACCTTCGCCGGTCGCCGGTCGCCGGTCGCCTGTCGCCTGCGCCACTGAAATAAGGCTTTGATTTGAACGACAAAAAACTAACTACAACAATAATAGCAACAAAGACATCGGTTTAAGAATTCCACGCATGGTAAACGGCGTGGATAAAACCAAAAACGAATAACTTGTAAAATATCACCATGAAATATATATATATATATATATATATATATATATATATATATATATATATATATATATATAGACTGGTATTATCTGTGGCGATCATGACTTTCTACAATTTCCTGTCAACTGTATCGGGGTCATCCATTCGCATAAACTCACCAGGCAGGTTGTGCATTATTTTCCTCTGGTCCACTTCCTTCAATTTCACCTCTGAGCATCAAAGCTTTCTTTCCTCCTTCTGTGTCCTAGAAATGTCAACTGTCTTTTCCTGATGTTAAATATAAGTGTCTTTTTTGTTGCCATTGTCTCTAGAACTTCGTCGTTGCTCACATGTTTGATCAATGGCATTCTCGCCATCCTTCTGTAGAAACAGATTTCTGTTGCTCCAAGTCTCTTCTTCATTTGTGAGGATATTGTCCAAGTATTCACTACCATACATGAGGACCGATACACTACATAATAATTTCCGTAAACTTTGTTTCTAACGATATTTTTCTATTTCTTAATACTTTTGGAAACAACTCAGATAATGTCAATTACTTTAGACGAAGCCAGTACTTTAAACTAAACAATTAATATAACCAACCCCCGAGAAATATAAAATCTAAATAAATAAATAATAAAGAAATTAACAAGCTGCGAATGCATGCATAAACACATATAAATGTAATAATAATAATAATAATCACCAAAAATAAGTAAGCAATAAAAAAATAATGAGTCAAGACTAAAAAGCACCGTAAATTAACTACATATAACTGCATTCGAATCTACACTTATTCCTAACCAATAGTGAGAATAATACAACAAACCTCGCTACTCATAATACACCATTGACCAGCATTTATAAATGGTTGAAGCAAAACACAACACACATGGCTTGAAGATTACGTTCACCCCCTCCTTGTATAGAGCTCTGAAGTCGGAGTCTCGCAGGGCGAGGCTTGCTTGTGACCTTCAGTGCCATAGGGTGAATGTATGTTCTATACAGGAGACCCGGTTTACATTTGCCGGGCTGAATGTTCGAGAAATTTCGTAGAAAATATACGTTCTGCAACAGGAATCGAACCTGTGTTCTATATAGAACCGTCAATTGATCTGACGTGCTATACCATTCAGCCATAGGGAAGCATCTAGTTAGCAAACTCCAAATTTCTGTTTTTGAACAACAAATCTTCGACTATCTTATATTCGACGTTGGTATAGTACATCAGATCAATTGACGGTTCCATATAGAACACAGGTTCGATTCCTGTTGCAGAACATATATTTTCTACGAAATCGTGAATGCGTTCTGTCTAAGGGATTTCACCTCTATTCAACATGTTCTGATGGACGTTCGAGAGGAGTTTTCCTGGCTTCTAAACAAGACTTTGGATGCGGCGTGTACTCATACGTAGATCTGGCGGGTAAGCTTTCTATGTTGGATATTACCAGAGAGGATAAGTCTCTTCGTCTCATGACGACGTCACATCGAGTAGTTTTAGTGGGGGATTGTAATGCCGTTCTTGACCCCGACATAGATCATATAGGGCAACAATCGGGTACTATCAAGCCGGATATGAAGGCATTTCGGCAAGTTTGATCTTTTCGATAAGAGTATCGTAATGAGAGAAGTAGTATGAACTTAGACTAATAGGAGCAGCTCGGCTTAGATGCTACGTTCTAGTTATCTCGACCGAGTTTTAGTTAAAAGAGTCGATGTAGGACTCTTAGGTTGTCCAAGTTTTCATTCCATAGTTTATTCAAATCATAGGCTCGTCTGGGTCCGTGTAAACTTAGATTTTTTTTACGCGTTTCACCCCAAGCAAGGCGGGAAGCCACTAGGACGCAATGGGATTACAGAAAATTTAGAGCAAGATCAGATAGAAGTGATAGAAAAAAGGATGAGGAGAAGGGTAGTGGATAGATCAAGGCAACAGGAGATGTCGATTGACATTACATTTGAATAGCTGGAGATTATAGCTCTCAGGGAAACTGGAATAGGGAAGGGAGTTCCACAGGCGAGAGGTGCGAGGCATAAAGCTATTGGAGTAGAAGAGACGGCTACATTTAGGAGTTTCGACAGTGAAGGGGTGAGAGCGGGATGCCAGCCTCGTAGGGCGCTTGAACTCATGAAGTCTGGGAACCAGCGAATGCAGCTCTTCGGAGTAATTGCCATGAAAATATTTGTAGAACAGATAGAGAGAGGCGACGGCGCGTCTGTGAGAAAGTGACTGTAGACGAGATGCCAGAGCAGGACCAATTATATTGCATATCCGCCTCTGGAGCCTATCAAAAATCCCGAGGCAAACAGAAGGGGCACCAGACCATATATGGCAGCAATACTCCATGCAAGGGCGAATTGTTGATTTGTAGATCTGGAGGATCGATTCCAGGGAGAAAAATTTCCTGGCGCGGCACAGGGAGCCAACTTTCCTTGCGGTGGACGAAGCAATTGACTCAATGTATTTATTCCATCTCAGATCAGCAGTCAACGTGAGACCGAACAGCCGCAGAGAGGTGCTCTCGAGAAGTTGAGCGTCAGACATTCTAATTGAGGGCAGGGAAGGATCTCTGTGGTGATTAATAGAGAGCAGTTATTTTTTGAAGCATTAAAGTTGACCAGCCAATTCCTGCCCCAATCCACAACCGATTGGAGGTCATTTTCGAGACGCACGGCCAGGTGAGTTTTTTCAGTAACACTAGATTTGTTCTTGAGGCAGGAATAAATTGTGGTGTCATCCGCGTAGATGCCAACTTGGGAAGTTATGGCGTCAGGAAGGTCATCTATGTAGATAAGGAATAGAGTGGGGCCTAGGATGGAGCCTTGAGGAACACCTGCGTTCGTGGGATAGGAACTGGAAGAGAATCCGTCGAGAACGACCTTCAATTCACGGTTTGACAGGAATCATTGTATTAGGTCAAACAATCGACCTGTAATGCCATAACCCTGGAGCTTGCGAAGAAGGCCGGTATGCCAAACCCTATCAAACGCTTTGGAGATTTCTAGGGCCACGGCACGAGTTTCCCCGTTATTTTGAAGAGCTCGGTAGACTGTTTTAGTGATGGCCGTAAGCACATCGGCTGTAGATCGGGCAAAGCGGAAACCATATTGCTTGTCTGAGAGCAGATCATGGGATGTGAAGTGGTTAACCATCTCGGTATTGATTAAGGCTTCGAAGACTTTGCCGAAGAGGGGTAGGAGACTGATAGGACGGTAGTTAGAAGAGTCAGAGGGGTCGCTGGAGTTCTTGAAGACAGGAACAATCGAAGAGGACTTCCAGCAGTCAGGAAAACAAGATTCCTTGAAGCAGTAGTTGTATAGTTTAGAAAGGGCGGGCGCCAATTCAGGCGCGCATTTCTTCAAGACAATGGCTGGTATCACGTCTCCACCACTAGCCTTGTTGGGGTCTAAATTGGAGATAACGCCCAATACCAAAGACGGGGTTATGTGTAACCCACTCAATAGGGCTTCAGTTCTAAGAGGGAAGTCGGGTATGGGTACACCGGAAGAGTCGAGCGCCGATTTGAATGGAAATTTCCGAGCAAAGGATTCAGCCTTGTCGTCAGAGGAGGTCAGGACTTCGAACCGGTTGAACAAAGGAGGTATAGAGGATTTGCAATTGTTTAATACGCTCTTGCAGAGACGCCAATAATCTTTGGAGCCAAATTTGCGAGATGCAATACGCTCCTTCATCCGAGCCGCAAATAGTTTGAATGCCTGCGTGGTCAGTAGTAGCATTCTTAAGCCACATGGTATCATGGGTGTTAAAGTCGCCAAACACAAATATGTGAGTAAACGGGTGGATGGAGAGAGCCTTGTCTATGCTGTCAGAAATGCTATCGAGGATGAGAGTCTTGAGAGGATGGAGAGCGGTAGAGGAAGAAGAGATAGCTTACCGCATTGAGGAGAGATAGTCGGAGACACATGTATGACTGGTCTGGCGATTCGAGAGAGAACTCTCTGGCCAGAGGGAGATGTTCCTTGACGTAGACACCAAGAACGTGCATGTGGGTTAGAGAGTCTTTTCTCAGGAGACGAAGGTAGACGGAGATCGAGAGATCAGAGGAGGGGATAGACGAGACAAGGTTGATCTCACAGAGAGCCAGTATACCCGGGCAGTTTGCAGTGAGGAAAGATTCCATGCTGCAGAAGTTTGTTCTAATGCCACGGATGTTAGAGAACGAAATGTTGAGGGGTTTAGGTGATTTTTGAGTGCTGGTTTAGGATTACTTTTTCGGTCTTTGTAAGTCATGTGGAATTTTGGTTGGAAGATGAGAAGGCCCGAAGTAAAAGAAGCAGACAGTTATCGACCGTGACGTGGGCAGAGAGGAGTTGGCACAACCTGCATCATAATGTGGTCTCAGGGTTGCTCACCAGAGGTGACTGCAGGGACACCTTTCCATGCGCGACATGGTACTGCAAACACCCCGGTATTATACAACTGTTGATCAGAGCGGCCACACAAGCCGCTACGCAAGAGTTAGGGCTCCTAACTACCAGTCGGAAATAGCAACCAGAGAACTGTCAACCGTGTACCCACAAAATGAAGAGGTGATGCCACAGACTGCACACATCACGGAAGAAACAGAGCTGCACTAATACAGAGGCCAAAGAGAGAGAGAGAGAGAGAGAGAGAGAGTACCGGGAACCCCTTCCTAAACAAGAAACAAGGCGTAAGCTTCTACTCATGTCCAAGAGAAGGGGGAGGAGTGTTGACCGGGCGGTAGGAAAGCCTACCTACTCCTATTACATATAACACATACAAGGACGACAAAAACAGAGGGAAGGATAGGGGCGGGGAGGTAATTGGCAAAGAGTCCTTGTTGACACTTGGATTTTACCCCCTTTCACAACATTAAGTTTTTTTAGTCCCATTGTCTATTCTAAGAAGAAATTGAAGAAAATAAGGTTATTCGGATTCATTGTCGCATCTATCCAAAGACATTCAATTTTCCATTTTTTTCCTGATTTTTCTTTCGAACCGGGATTTCTAACTAAACCATCAAATACGTTAGAATGATTGGGACAAAATGTGTTACTATGGTCAAACACACTGACGAGTAGGGAGAGAATAATAAAAACAAAAATTTAAAGATTAAACAAAAAAATAAAATAAAGAATTAAAAAATAGAGAAAAAATGAAAATGAGTTTTCGGTAGAGCGAAATGATACTCACACAGGGCAGCAAGTGAAGCCTAAGGTTAGGATGGCTGGCTACTGGAAATTGAACGCATCATTGTTTGGTGAACGAGATTTCCAGGACTAGTTGATACTAATGCTACAGCGGGAATTGACGGGGTTTGTTGTTGGGAATATGTGGAGGGATAAATTAAAATTCAAAATGGGGTCGTTTGAAGCTGTTTATAGTTATCGATTCAATCAAGTTAGATTAGCAGCGCAAACTTCATTGTTTTTTAAAGCATTTCACCCCAAGCAAGACCGAAGTGCCACTAGTACGCAAAGGGCTACAGAGGGTTAAGATAAGAGAAAAGACTGGGTCTGGCGGGGATAGAGGAAAGGATAAGGAGGAGAACGGGGATCAAAGCATCAGAAGATGACGATTGACGTTACATTTAAATTTGTGAAGATTCTAGTCATCAGTGAAGCAAGTTAGAGGAACGGTATTCCACTGTCAGGAAGTGAGAAAGAATAAGCTTTTGGAGTAGAAGAGGCGATTACATTTAACTGTTTAAACAGTAAAAAGGTAGGACCTAGACGTCAACCTTGTAGCGTGCTTAAATTCATGCAGTCGGGGTACCAGGGAAAATAGCTCGTCAGAACAGTTGCCATGAAAATATTTGTAGAAAAGACAGAGGGAATCCACATCACATCTATCAGAAAGTGACTGCGGCCGAGATGTCAACTCAGGGTCGATCACATTGTAGATCCGTCTTTGGATTTGAACAGCAGAGGCACCAGGCCAGATATGGCAACAGTATTCTATGCATGGACAAATGATTTGTAGATGTGTATGATGGATTCGGACGGGAAAAAACCTTCTGGCATGACCAAGAGAACCATCTTTCCTTGCGATAGATGCAACTTTTGATTCAATTTAGTTGTTCACCTCACGTCAGTGGAAAACGTAAGGCCAAGAAGTCACAGTGAAGTGCTCTCGTGAAAACGAGCATCACCCATCCTGATAGGGGATAGGGATGTTTCTCTCTGATAGTTAAATGAAATCTGTTTCGTTTAGGACGTATTAAAGTTTACAAGCCATTTCCTGCCCCAATCAACCACTGATTGGAGGTCCTTTTCCAGACCAACGTCCAAGTTAACTTGTAAACGGAAGCGGAAAAGAGAAAATAAAAATATCAGAGACAAGATTATGGGAGGTAAGCGGCTTAACCATTTCGGTATTTGATTAAAATCTCGAAGACTGCCTAAGAGTGATAGGAGACTGATAGGTCGGCAGTTAGAGAGGTCAGAAGAGTCTCCAGCATTCTTGAAAACAGGGAAGATAGACGAGAAATTCCAACAGGCCGGAAAGAAAGAATCAGCGAGGTTGTATAGTTTGGAGAGAACCTAGAGCCAGTCCGAGAGCACATTTCTTTAGGACTACCGTTGGTATGCCCCGTCCACATCACTTGCTTTATGAGAGTCTAATTTCGTAATGATGTCCGAGACCAACGACGGGGTTATGCACATATCATTCAGTAGAGCCTCAGATCTGGGGGAGAGGGGAAATCAGGTGTGGGCATTCCAGATGGATGTGAGGAAAAAGTTGATCGGGCCGTTAAATTCCGTGATAGTGAGAAAGTAGCCCTAGCTAGGGTAGTGTTGGCCGCCTTGCTTATCCAGAAGGATCAATTACTGGTAGTTAGGGGCAGGACGACGAATATGGCCGCTGAATTGCGTGCAGAGGGAGTTAGAAATGCATCCAATAGGCATATAACATTCGTAACATTTCCGTGACAACATACACGGGCATATGTGAGGCTTTCTGTGATTGCTTTCAGGATCTGGTTACCAGGTAGCCCGGTCTGATCAGTGCTCAGTTCGGCGCCTATTTGGCCGACTTTCCCTGCCTCGAGGCGGATGAAGCGTCTAGGTGAGAGGGTCCCATCACAGAGTCGGAAATCTGGGAAGTGCTGCAGTTTGTTGACCAGGACAAAATTCCGGGGTTAAACGATCTTCTTTACGAACTGCCTTTTGAGGCAGTCTCCCGTTTTTGTTCATTTACTGGAACTGATTTATAATAACTGGATGAAGCAGAGGTCTATACCTCAACGCTTCACTAGGGGTGTGATCAAGTTCCTTACGCAAGAACAAAATTGATGAGGATGGGATAGGTAACTTTCGGCCTTTGACGATACATCGTTGAAGATTTTAACCAAGATCTTAGCCATCCGTTTGCAAGCTGTCCTCTCTAGCCTGATTAGCTCCGAGCAGACGTGCTGTGAAGAGTAAGACTATTCAGAGCTGAGATTGACGAAGAGATCAGACAGTACGGGACGGTGGCAGGGGTCAAGAGCACCTGCGATAAGTCTGTTGGCTTGCGGTTGGGTGCGCGGAAAGACAGAGGCTCTGCTCTCATCAAAATTTGGCAAAAGGTGGGTGAATCTTGTGTGTATCCATCGAATCAGAGGGACCGATTTAGAGTATCACTTTGATGCCGATTAGACATTAGGATAATGTTCTAACTGGATTGAACATTGGCCATCCAGTTCAAAATTAGGTAAGTTTAGTGTTGTTTTTGTTTTTAGTTTCTTCTTTCAAAGTTTACTTAACTAGGAGATGTAAGCTCATTGACCTCTTTTATATCCGCCCCACTTTATTTAGTCTAATTCTCCTCTCCTCCTCTGTTAGGTGACCAGAAATGTCAATTCTCTGGTGGATGCGGGATGTCTTTCGTATTTCTGGTGTGATTTTTGTCTTTGTTACTGCATTTTAATGATTGTTTGTTTAAGTGAGTGCTAGGACGAATGCGTGTTTTGATTATTTAAGGCCCGCATTAATTTTGTCCAATTAACTGATGTTTCTGCCACAATTAAGGATTGTCGGGTATTACTAACATTATTTAGTTTCTAGTAAATAGCTTATTAAAGATTATAAATACACATTGGGAGTGGTTTATCATTGGGTTTTCTGTATGGTTTATATGTGCCTTTTCTTAGGTTAAAGCTAACATCTAGAAAATCTACTTCGTTTAGGTTAGTTTTTATATCTATGCCGAAAGCGTTATTTTTGAAAATCTTTATTATTGCTTTTCTAGTTTTGTCTGTGTTTTGTTTGTTACAGTTTCTTAAGATTATGAGACCATCGTCCCTGTAGAGTCCAGTGTCAGTTCTATTATTTTGCTTAGTTCGTGTAGTAAGTAAATACCTATGATTTCGCATGTCTCTGCACCGTCAAAGTTTCCCATTGTAGTGTCAAATATCCAATCTTTCTTTATCCATGCTTCTTCATTGTGAAATAGTAATGATTTACGGGAGTGCTTAATGATGTCCATTTCGCTTGGTTTTATTATTATTTGTTCCTAAGCTAAGTTGATGGCCTTATCTAACATGTGTTCTGTTATGGATGGGTAAAATTCTTTTATGTCTAATTGTAGGAATTGGCAATTTTGTTTGTTATTTATGCTGTGAAACCAGTCAATAGTTGCTTTTGTGTTTTTCCACTGGTTTACTCCTAACTTCTTCCTAAGTTCAGAATTAATTCTTTCTAGTATTGTTTTACTTATTTTACCTAGTTCGCTTTTGGCTGGGTTTATCAGTCTGCATGCAGGGTTGGTCTTGAACTTTTCTTTGTGGTCTTTTAGTGTGATAAAGGCTTGCGCCTTGCTGATGCAACTTACTCGGTCATCTAGGTGTAATTTTTGGGCGATTGTTTTAGCTTCCTTATTGATATCGAGTTCTATTGTTTTTGGTGACTTCTTGTATGTTTTGGTTATGTTGTTCTTGAGTAAGGTATGGTGCGTAAGAGGGCTTAGTTTGTATAAATTTCTTGTTTTTTCAATAAATAAACAAATAAAAGACTTGCTAGAAAATAAACGCCAAAATAAACTACCCAAAATGCACCACTGACCTGAATATATAATTATACGAGAAAAATAACAGCACTCGTGGCTTGACGATTGCGCCTAGCATCAGTCTGTTGCCACTAAGTCTTGACTCCAATGTTGACTTTCATATATATATATATATATATATATATATATATATATATATATGTGTGTGTGTGTGTGTGTGTATATGTATATATATATATATATATATATATATATATATGTATTCCGATTTCTTTTTGAAATTGTAGGTCTGATGCATTGGATCGTGATTACGATTCAAATGTAATAAATTATAACCATGGAATATTAGTGTTTGAACCTTATATATATATATATATATATATATATATATATATATATGTATGTATGTATGTATATATGAATCACATGTGGATTAAAATTCAAATCCAACAGAATGATATAATATGAAAAAAATTGGAAAGGTTTATAATTTATCATATATATATATATATATATATATATATATATGTATACAAGGGCGTCTTAAAAGCATTATGGGACCTAGGCAAACTAGTGTACTGTGGCAAAGTAAATGGTCGATAATATTAAACATATATTTATTTTAGTGGCACTTCAATAAAACTGGTGTTAAAACATTAAAAACATGCTCAGTAAGACACACAGATTCGATGGCTCAGTATGAATTTAAAATGAACAACAAGAATTTTTGGCATTTCTTTCAGAGAATTATTTTCTTATAGTGTTAGTATCATTAATGTTCTAAAGACACGGCTCGGTATCTTAAATAGCAAATGCCTCATTGTTAGAGATTTGGGTATTTCCTTTTATAAAATGTCAGCAGCAGCAACATGCAGTGAGGAATATTTGCTGAAATTGAATAATTAGTAGCAGGAATTCATGTAGATGTGGATGCTATATCTGAAGAAACAGTAATAGTGGCTGATATTACAGGAGTGGATGCTGATGTTGAAGCTATATCTGAAGTAACATTACTAGTGGCTGACATACCAGGAGTGGATGCAGGTGTTGATACTATATCTGAATAACAGTACTAGTGGCCGACATTGCAGGAGTGGATGCTGATGTTGATACTATATCTGAAGTAACAGCCCTAGTGGCTGACATTGCAACAGTGGATGCTGATGTTGATACTATATCTGAAGGAACAGTACTAGTGGCTGACATTGCAAGAGTGGATGTTGATGTTGATATTATATCTGAAGTAACAGCCCTAGTGGCTGACATTGCAACAGTGGATGCTGATGTTGATACTATATCTGAAGGAACAGTACTAGTGGCTGACATTGCAAGAGTGGATGTTGATGTTGATATTATATCTGAAGTAACAGCCCTAGTGGCTGACATTGCAACAGTGGATGCTGATGTTGATACTATATCTAAATAACAGTATTAGTCGCTGACATTGCATGAGTGGATGCTGGTGTTAATACTATATCTGAATTAATAGTACTAGTGGCTGATATTGCAGTAGCGGATGCTGATATTGATGCTAGATTTGAAGGAACATAACTAGTGGCTGACATTGCAAGAGTGGATGCTGTTGTTGATATTATATCTGAAGTAACAGTATGAGTGGCTGACATTGCAAATGTGTATTCTGATGTTAATACCATGACAATAGCAGTGGCTGACATTTCAAGAGTGGATGCTGTTGTTGATATTATATCTGAAGTAACAGTATGAGTGGCTGACATTGCAAATGTGTATTCTGATGTTAATACCATGACAATAGCAGTGGCTGACATTTCAAGATTGGATGCTGTTGTTGATATTATATCTGAAGCAACAGTACTAGCTGTTGATATTGCAGTAGCGGATGCTGATGTTGATGCTAGATCTGAAGGAACAGTATTTGTGGCTGACATTGTAGGAGTGGATGCTGATGTTAATACTATATCTGAAGTGACATTACTAGTGGCTGACATTGCTAGAATGGATGCTGATATTAATACTATATTTGAAGTAACTGTAATAGTGGCTGGCATTGCAAGAATTGATGCTGATGTTGATACTATATCTGAAATAACAGTACTTCTGGCTGACATTGCAAGAATTGATGCTGATGTTGATACTATATCTGAAGGAACTGTACTAGTCGCTGACATTGCAATAGTGGATGCTGATGGTGATACTATATCTGATGTATCAGTACTGGTGTCTAACATTGCAAGATTTGATCCTGATGATGACTCTATATCTGAAGGAACAATACTATTGTCTTATATTGCAGGATTGAATGCTGATGTTTTTGCTATATCTGAAGAAATGGTATCAGTGTTTGTCGTTGTACCTGTTTTGAACCACGATGTTAATTTTTATAGTTTTACTATTTTCTTTCTTCTCTGCAGCTGTCTGATTCTGTGTTCCACTCAAAACGTTGCGTATATTCACCTGTTAATATATATCTGAAATATTTCGTATTTATTCCCACACCGGGATGAAGGGTCATAATATATAAATGTGCTTGCAGTAAAACTTACATACGTCAGCAATGTGCTTACGTAATCAATATGTCCTTCCTTTAATTGTACGGATAGTATTTATTCTTAATACAATCTCTCTACTCTGTGCCGAGTCACAAAACTGGCGAACCCGACCTAGATCTAGATTAGTGACATAACTTGAGGTTCTGGCACTGATCTAGAGTTCTCTATGTATTGAGGTCTACAAGAGTAAATTCTCAACACTTTTTTCAACTTTCAAGTATTTAAAAGCTATACATTCATATACTCACAAATTATCAATGCCTGTAATTAATACTCCATCATGAAGTCATAATCTTAGATAACCAATACATCCTTACCGTACAAATGTTCAGTGTTGTGATTAAATCTCAGGTTCAATCACCAATAATCTATGCATAGCCCTATACCTGGGTTCAGATAAAATGCATAAATTTATCCAATAATCAATTCATTGCTATTAATAATACTACAGTAGATCTAACGTTATTTATTTATTTATTTTTTCATATTTGCATTAATCTTTAAATCTATTGTAGCAGGTTGCAATAATTCTGATTTTTTTTTTAATGTAAAATTTTTCACCCAAATTGGATGAAGAACGACATGTTTAAACAAACGCAAATACAAAGTGAGTTTTATCAAAAAAATATCTGAAGAGAAATATGAATTACTTTCCTTGTTTTTGTTTCGAAATGAACATCGAATGAAAAAATGATTTATTTTAGTTAAGACAGCTGAATTGTTTTGAAATGAAAATCAAAGCTTAAGACGAGTCCCCATTTTGTCATGGTTGCTACAAAAAGAAAGAGAGAAAGAGAGAGGGAGAGAGAGAGTGAGAGAGAAGGTGAAAGAAAAGGAGAATAAAGTAATACTATTAACGCTAGAGTTTTATAACAATAAAAATAATTTATTTACAAAAGTAAAAATATGAATATATTACATTTAAACATTCAAAGCAATATTGATTTAGTTCAGGGGAAATTTAAGAATTAAATCAAACAGAGAAAAAAAAAAGACAATATTGTCTCCAACGGAAAGTCAACAGTAGTCTTGGTCGCAAATATTAAAAGATAGAAATAAGAGATTTACCGGCAGGTCTGTGCTAGGACTGTTCGAAGACTGATTGCTGGGAGCTAGGGTCGGTTCTTTGATCTTTTCGTAATAGCGAAATTATCTGCAAGTGAACTGAAATGGCGAGAGAAACCAGACCTTCAATTTATACAGGTGGGCGACCTCTTTGAAGAAGGTCCTCGCCATTTCCGGTGTCTTTTTGGTCAAAAGGGGGCATTCTCCCATTTTCTTCTTTATTCTAGAACCGACTCAAATGAAATGGATCTTTCTATTATGACATATATTACGCCAATCGCAATAGGAGTGGCTTGTCGTAGTATTTTTTTTTTTTTTTTTTTTATACTATTTTTAGTATTTCCTAAAAAGGATGTAGTTTAAAAATAAAACAAAGCAGGTCATAACATTTCGCGTCACTTGACAGATGACGAAAGACATTTTCATGATGTATTGATAGCTTACGTGTGGATAATTTATTTTACGGAAGGAGAGAAGTGAAATTATTTAGATTTAAGTGAACACATTATTTTACCTCGTTATTTTTAAGCAAAACTTTCAGCGCTCTATTTTTTTTATTTTTTTGTACTTAGCTTTCATCTTTACATTTACGATGCTTTATGGAAAATATACTATAAAGAAATTAAAAAATAAGACTGTTGAGAGTGAGATTAAATTTCATAAGAAAGGTATCTAATTAATTCATAGGTACCTTTCTTATGAAATTTTATCAGAAGTGTACATAAAATACAAATTTAAATTTCATAAGATGATACTGATACTTGTAGGTACCCTTCTCAGTCGAAATTGAAAAATCAAATTAACTTCTTCACACGTGTTTTGCAAAAGGATATTTACGAAACTAAATGCGGCTTTTAATTAATTTTATAATATTTTCACAACCTAAACGTAAAAATCTATTATAATTAAAAAAAAATAATAATAAATAATTATATTAAAAATTCAGTATTTAAGTTAAATACTAGACAGAAACTCAATCCACGTGACGTTTTTTGTTATTGCACGCATAATACTTCCGATCTTCCGTAGATTTGATTTGCAGTCGTGTTAGTGATACAAATTATATATTTTTTCTATACTGGTGTTCGTTAGTTTGTAAGAAGATTTGGAAATTATAATCTGTAAATATATATCTACTTAACAACATTCGTTAAATTTTTCAAACTTTTCCTTAATTTTAGAAGAATTAACAACATTTAATGTAAAAATAATAAAATATTTCAGAAATAACAAATAATTGTTTTAAAAATTCATTTATCATCGAAATATCTTTTTGCTTTCAGACAATATTGTCCATATTCATTAAAATAAATAAAATCAATTAAAAGCTTTTGAAATTAAATAATATTTTTGTTTTATTGAGTTTTGTATGTTAAAATTCAAAGATGATTTTCAGGTAGAGGTGGTGCAACTAAAAAAAAAACGAAAAAACATGATATACAGTTTTCGTACAATTAGTTATTGGGGTGGGGGGTAATACATATGAAAAAATATTTTTGCCATGACTTTAAGAAAGAAAAACATATTTATAATAAGTTCCATCATTTGTGAATAGTTTCTGAAAGTTTCATTAAAATCCGACAATTATTTTTATTTTTGCAAGATTTTCAACATTAATGTCTGCCATAAAAAAAGTGCAAAAAAATTATGTTATTTTACTAGTTCCGATGATACAAAGAGAAACAAGTTTTTTTTTTTTTAATTTAGAATGTTCTAAAAACAAGGAAATTTTTAAAAAAATAATTAAAAAATACTTTGATCTTTCCTCTTAATAATATTAGGTTGGTGCAAAAATAATGACGTAATAATGTCGTTTTTTGACCTATTTTTTAACGTCAAAAAACGACATTATTATGTCATTATTTTTGCACCAACCTAATAACATAAACATTTAGACGCTAACATTTTCTTTTCGTCAAGTTTGGCGTCTTTTTCATCATGCTATACTCTGTTTTTAGTGATCACATGACGGTACCTATATGTGTGTGTGTGTTTATGCGATAAACTATAGCTGTAAGGTATGCTATATTTATGGGTTTCTGATGTCATCGGGAAGGTCGTTAATGAAGATTAAAATCAGTGTAGAACCAAGGATGGAGCCCTGTAGGACACTCACGTTAGTATGAAAGGATGTAGACAAATGGGCGTTCAAGATAACTTTGATTTCACGATTTGATAAGAACGACAAGATCAGGTCAAAAATGTGCCCGGAGATACCGTAATTTTTGAGTTTGTGGAGAAGACCTGAATGTCAAACCCTGTCAAAAGCTTTCAAGATGTCCAATCCGGGTTTCACTGTTTTTATCTCGAGCATAATAGGCTCTTTCCGCAATTATCGTCAGTACATCAGCAGTTGACCTGGAGAAATGAAAGCCATATTGCTTATCTGAGAAAAGACTCTGAGAAGAGAGATGATCAACCAATTCATCATTGATTAGAGCCTTTAGGAGTTTTCCAAAAAGATGTAGAAGGCTAATAGTCCGATAGTCGTAAGAGTCGGACAGTTCACCAGAGTTCTTAAAAACTGGAGCAACAATGACTTCGAGCAGATGAGAAAGCAGGAGGCAGTTCGTCATTTATTGTACAGTTTAGAGAAAACAGGGGCCAGATCGGGAGCTCAATTCTTAATGACTATTACAGGGATACCATCGGGTCCACATGCTTTGTGGGGTTGTGGGAATCAAGGTTAGAAATGATAGCATGGAAGAGGTTATATGCAGATTACGTAACACATAATCAGATCGAGATGGAAGTTCAGCAGTGATACTCCAGATGAGTCAAGTGTAGAGTTCAAGGAGAATTTACGAGCAAAGCATTCAGCTTTACTAGCAGAAGATGATAACACCTCAAATCGATTTGAAAGGGGAGAATAGTGATCTTGCACTTATTTAGTACCATGTTACAGAGACGCTAGTAATCACGAGAGCCAAAGTTTGTAGAGGCTATGCGGTGTCTCATTCTCTCAGCAAACAGGGACTCAGCTCCTTCGGGGACTCGTTTACATTTATTACGAGCAGTAGCGTATAGGAGCATGTTGTGACGAGAGCTGACATGTTATAGCCGGAAATAGTGATTCCTGTGTGTTATGTAAACCATGGAGAGGATTGCGGTTTCACCTGGCATTTCAGAGAAGGGATGAAAGCGGCCATGCCGGCTTTGACATAAGAAGAAACTTCAGTGGCTTAATTTTCAATGTCAGTCCAAGGGGCGTCACGAAGAAAAACCTGGAATCAGTTCCAGTCAGCCTGCTGGTAACGGAAATAGGTTTTATGGATAGGGGGTTCCTGTTTAATGGAGGCTTGGAAGGAAATATCAATGGATGCCACAGTGTGGTCCGAGTTACAAGAGGGCAGCATTGCAAAGCTCAGCAAGAGCGAGGAGAGGGGATAAGAAATAGATAAAGTAGAGAAGTATATTGCTCGGTTTGGCTAGGGAAATGAGTAGGGAGGGTCCCACGATTTGAGTGACGGATTGGGCAATGGAAAAATTTAATTTATACCGGCAGCATCAGTAAGTTTAGAATGTATCATCCACGTGTTGTAGTGAGTATTAAATCACCCAGGTCAAAGATATTCGAAGATGGATAGTTAGAATGTGCTTTTTCTGTACTGTCAGTTATTGCGTCTAATATATTGCAGTCTTGGGAAAAGTGGAAACGATAAAGGAAGAAGAGATACCTGACAGAGTTTAGTAGCGAAAGACAGAAGCAAATGAAAGAGTAATCAGTGACCTCGAGAGACAATATCCTGACTATCGGAAGATTATCCCGGATGTAAACACCAAAGCCATTCATGTGAATGCCAAAATCTTTTCAGCAAAGAAGAAGATACCCTGGAACCAAGAATTCATTGGTAGCAATGGAAGAATTCAAGTTGGTTTCACAAGGGCTAAAGATATCTGGCCACCGTTCTAGGAGAAAAGATTCTACGCTGAAGAAGTTGGAACAGATATCGCGAATACTGGAGAAAGAAAGATTGAGAGGGGTAGGTGGTTTTTTATTAGCTGGTTTCATTTTATTTCTTTTTGTTGTGATTTCCATATGTTTTGAGGAGAGAGAAAAAAGACCACCATAATTGTCACTATCTGTCGCAATACAAACAATATTTGTCAATGGCTGAGAGCAGAGCAAAATATGGCCGCGCGGCTGTCCACCAGAGATACATGCGCGACATGGCACTAAAGATACCCCGATATTATGCGACTGTTGATCAGAACAGCCTCTCTAAGCGCCACCAAAGTGTTTTTGGTCTCCTAACGACCAGTCGGAAGCGGTAGCCAGCAAACTGCCAACCCAGAACCCTCACAGGGGAAAGTCACGGCCACTGGCCAGTCTGGCCATCATAGAAACAGTTAAATCGTTGTAGTCCTGGTACAAGAAAGACAGAGAACCGGTAAACCATATTCTGAACAGGGAACAAGGGATCAACCTCTACTCCTGTTCAATAGACATGGAATGAGTACAGACCGGATGATAGCTGACCCTATCTACTCCTATTAACCTGTAAAAAGAAGCACGTGAAATACGAAAGAATTCATATTAAGTTATGACTTAGTATAAGTTCTGATGATGTCTACTACGAACTTAAAAACGGGACGGTAAAACTTAATGCATTCTTGTCGCATCAATTTTTCAGCATTTCTAAGGTAAACACATTCTAAATTAAACAAGTTGTAGGGAGGGGGCTGAATGAAAAAGTTTGATAATTAATAGCAATATGAAGAAAAATACACAAGACACAATAAAGAATAGGTGAAACCATGACAGTCTAACGCAACAAACAACAACAAAATTTCAAAGAATGATACGGATATTTAAACATCTACAACAACAAGATGACACAAGGCAATGTTATTTATGTACGGACACTACAAATGCTTCATTCCAATCTTGAACTTTGACATTTTTAAGGACACTACAGACGAACATATTTTCAATGGTGGTTTTGAGAAAAAATAATGTCTGCTCTCAAATGACATCTCGGCTTTCATCGGCTTTCATAGGTAGGTTCCTGGCCAAAGAATCACGCTTCGGACGGGTAGTAGAGGAGGTAGGTAGTGGGGTGGAGGAGCCGGAATCATTCACTAGCTATTAGTGGTAGCAGGGTGAAGGGGATCATCGACAAACAAATGCCAAATTTAAAATTTTATATATATATATATATATATATATATATATATATATATATATATATATATATATATATATATATATGGACATAGTTTAATGATGTAATACTAGCACCAAGAAAATAAAATCAAAGTTTGATTATATATTTGCAGGGGTGGGGCTTTATGGTTGTGTTACCGCAAGGAAGCGATAACCCCCACCCAAACTTAGAAACCATTGCACTACACACAGGTAATTTTTATCTGCATTTTCGGTGACCGTAACCTACGTGATAGGCGTATATAATGGATGACGTTTTGCTCTTTGTGTGGCGACAAAAGGGAAGAAATTTGGCTACATAGGAGTCTGGTCCAGGGTAAAGGAGCTCCCGTAGTCAGGCATGAATGAAAACAAAAGGTACGGTATCTAAATCTTTGTATCAGATATTTTACGGTAAGTGCTTTTTCTCTCACCATTTTGGGGTACCTTTGTATAAAAAAGAATGAATACCATTTATTTGCTGTAAAATATGTCCAGGATGATTCCCAGTGTTGCAATATTTGACTACGGTAGGCCTAATAATATTGCTCAGAAGCTGAAGTCGCATTATACATAAGGTATATGCAAAAGTCAGGTTTTTCATTAAAAAAATCCAGGTATCGCATGAAGTAGTCTTATACACGAGTATATACGGTAATCTACAGTGTTGGATTTTACGCGCTCTGCGGTTTAGTTCCTATGTTGTACTCCTAAGTTGTTGCTCGCCCTTTCCATGGAATCTAAGTTTATACTACCCAGTCCAGGGATTGAACCTCAATTACTATATCAACATATTCATGATTCGACGCTTTAATCTACTAGACTATTGTCCCGTGGAACAATCCGAGGCCTTGGAGCTTTAAACCTTATGTCATTCTATCATTATTTGCATTCAGACGAATATCCTCATCTTTGTTGTTCTTATAGCAACGTTTCGACCGTTGTGCCCTGAGACCTTCTGGCGTTTACCGATCCAGATTACCTTCAAGGAATCAATCTTTATTTACCTTCTCTACATTCAGGTTAATATCCGCATACTTGTTGTTATTATCCCAACATTTCGGCCCTCGTTCTCTCCGCTCTTCTTCAGGTGGCTGTTAATCCGGTTAACTTTCATGGCAATAAAATTTATTTACATTCGGGCTAACATCCTTATCTTCATTGTTCGTATCACAATGGTTCGGTTGTTATGCACTCCAGCCTTGTGTCTGCCAATCTGGGTAACCTTCTGGGAAGCAAACTTTATTTACATCCAGACTAATATCTTCATACTTATTGTTATTATCACAACGTTTCGGCCAATGTAATCCCTAGCCTTCTTCAGGTAATCGTCCATCCTGGTAACTATCATGACATTTCGAACTGAGCCTTTTATTTAATCTAATTTGTTTATTTGATGTTATTCAATCGTTTGTAGAATAATTGTACAGGATGAAGAGTTAAGCGTTGCCCTTTTGATCAATAATAGCGGCTATTTTACACCTGTGCGGCCATTCACTGTTATGTGATATGCTTTTGAATAAGATCTTCTGTAACATAAAAGACTTTATTCTAATTCTTTTTCATTTTGCGTTGAAAGCTCTGAACGTTAATTAATCATGACTATTATTACTCTGACGAGCCACCATATGGCTAGAAAATATACCCAGAATTCCGCCCTGTCCCCTGAGTAATGAATTGAATCAATTAACAAAAATACGCCTTCGTCTCGTTTTCAATCCGTTCCCACGTCCCAGTCGGGGAAAAAAAAAAAAAAAAAAAAAATAGAAGGGGGGTGGAGAGAAGGGGTAGTGAGGATGGAAAAAAAAAGAGATCAGTTCATGGTTCATGGCTATGGTAAAAAGCAAAAGGAGTTTCAAAAAGGCAACCGAAGGGTGTTGGTCGGAAATGTTGAGCAGAAGGGCAGGAAGGGATGATGGTGGTAGCGGGCGAATGAGGAGCTAACAAAAAAAAAAAAAAAAAAAAAAAAGGAGGAAGTTGCCCATTTCCGTTGATCTGTTGATGAAGAAACAGTTTACGAAGGAAAAAGAATGGGGATGGATCAGGCGCATTGTCACAAAACCTAAAGAGATTAATAGAAGAATTACCATTCACAGCCATGTATATGTCGAATCTGCAGCTCTCTTTCGACCAAATTAATAATATATATATATATATATATATATATATATATATATATATATATGTGTGTGTGTGTGTGTGTGTGTGTGTTACCAGGGAATGATGCCATGTCTCTAATTTGCATTTATATATATTCTATTTATTTATGTATTGCATATGATCCATTATCACAGATTTAGTGGTAAGTCGCAAACAAGACCTTTGCACGGGTTTTAAGAATGTGTGAATATATATATATATATATATATATATATATATATGAGGGGGGGGGCACGTGACCGAGTGATTAGAACGTTCGTTTTCTGACCATGAGACCCGGGGGGGTCCGAATCACATCACGGTTGATTTGTCAGGAAGTAGACTTCCTGATGTTATCAGTCGGGAGGTGGATGATCCCAGCATGTAGCACTTTTGGAAAGTGTTTGAAAACCATACCACGGGTTGGCCCAAGCCTTGTGAGTGAAATTGGGTAGACGGTGCCCTCGGGGGCCGTCGATAGCTGTGACCGAGGATTTGAGTGTGCTGGCCTTGTTCAGATAGTTGATCACGTTAGATAACACGCTCTTTCCATGAAACTGTAACTTAGGTCCGCTCAGCATAGTTGCAGTATAAACCACAAGTGGGCTATGTGGGTGTTGAACAAACAAAAATGTGCCTGAGCGAGCGTCTGCAATAAAAATTCAGTCAGAAATTTTCCGAAGTTGATTTCAGAAGAAATGTACAAGAAATATGGTCGTAGCTTTCGACTTAACAATATATATATATATATATATTTGTATGTATGTATGTATGTATGTATTGTTAAGTCGAAAGCTATGACCATATTTCTTGTACATTTCTTCTAAAATCAACTTCGGAAAATTTCTGACTGAATTTCCTCCTTGTCTGAGAGGGATAATTCGTAATTTATAAAAGTCGATCAGTGAAATTAATCTACATAAAACATCTGTCATTTTAATAATTTTTGCCTTAAAGAATATTTGTTGGCCAAATACACAGAATATATATATATATATATATATATATATATATATATATATCATTGTTATAAGTCAAATACAGAAAAATTGTTCGGAAATGGGCTGCTTATCTTTTCCAGGGGACACTCCTCCAAATTGAGTCATTTAAAAAGAAAAAGATAATAAGAAAAAAAGAAATAGTGTTCTTGAATATATTGAAATACTGGCAACTTCCGGTCTTATAAAAATCATTCTTCCGAACCTTTTATGCATATGATCATTTTATTTTGTTAGTCTTCTTGATTGTATAAAATTCCTGTGTCCTAATTTTCAGTCTTTTTCAATGGAAGAAAAACAAGGTTCTTGATAATGAATGAAGTGGTCGAAAGTAGGTCCTTGCACAAACCGGAATAAACATGAATTTCAGATAGTTTGTCTACAATGTCGATACCGATATCCAGTATCGAATTCAAAAATTGGAAAATACAATAAAAATTTAAACAGACTGATCTTGTTGGTTGAATTTAATTAGGCACATCCAAAAAATAGCTAAAAGCTGAGCATACATGATGAAAAAATGCCTAAAACTTAATAAAAACAAAGTTTTATCGTCAAAATCTTTTTACTATTAAGAGGAAAGACGTGTCGGAGTTAGCTCCTCCTTAAACCGGAAGAGAACAGGTCATTTCGACCTTGACCTTTCGGTTGTGCTCCCTACACGCTGTTAACCCGAAGTAGAGACTAGCAAGTTACCTTTTCAGTTTAGTTATATTACGAACCTAGTCGTAATATACTAGGCATTTTTAGGCCTTGGTTTTCTTTTAGCTAAGCTCTCCTAATATTTTAGATAGACTTTACTGTGTTAGCTTACCAATTCTCTTGCTGGTCTCCCTTACCACAATACAGTGACTTCTCGCTAAATTTAGGGTCGGCGACTGAAACGGTCGTTACGCAGGAATCTGGCCTCCGTGGTCAGGACGTCGACCACCGGGCTGTGTATTAAGTTACGCTCCCATTGCTTTTTGTCTTGACCATAGTTGGAAACTTTGCTTTCTCTCTCTACTTCGCCTCTTACTTCTGGCTCCTTGCCAATTCTCGGCATTCCGTCCCTACTGGCTGCCTGCACGTCGTCCATAACCTTTCCCGTACACTACGTTTGTAATTATTACGGGAGGTTACTAATATCGGACTCGATCGGCAGACACGCAACGCATGCACTGGACCCGAACAACATCGCATCGCCAGCTCCTCTTTCCTTCCCAACACGTCAAGTTGTCATCCCGGCAACGACCAACATCAACCTCAAACTACAATGACCAGCAGCAATTATCTGCAATGACCAACATCAACTTCAACTGCAACGACCAACTGCAACGACCAACAGCGATCATCTGCATAACCAGCAGCGATCACCTGTAACAACCAACCTCGACCATCAATGCCTGCACCGGAACATCTGCATCTCTACCGTTTCGACCACCTTTATTTCTTTATTACTTTTCTAGAATAAATTAGCTTATATATTATATATCCTCGCTCTGTCGTCTATGTTGTTTCACCTTGTCAGATTTAACGTCTTCGAAAATGTTAGCGGGCCTCTTGTGACCTCATAACCCTTTTGTGATACGGTGGCGCTCGAGGGGTCCGCTACAGACGAAAGGACATTTTTATTATTAAATTATAGTTTTTAGTCCTTTTTAGTAAATACATATGCCCATCCATACACATTATCAGAAAATAAGGGCCTTCCCTTAACTATTGTAAATTTAAAACGAAAGTACTTAAAAATTCAATAAAAATTTAGATATTAGATATATTTTCAAAAAACTTAACGTCCTGGGTACGACGGTAAACTGCATCCAACATCAAGGCCTCTGATCAGGAGGTTTTGAGGAGCGTGGAACCACCTCTTAATTGCTGGTGTTCCCAGGTCCATCCTGACCCAGGGTGGTAGCACCTGTTAGGGTCCCAGCTATGGGCAAATAGTGAACTCCCAGTTTTCTCCAGACCTTACACACGTCCTGGGTATGACGATAAACTACATCCGCGTCCTGTGCATGGCGATAAACTACATCTGCGTCCTGGGTATGGCGATAAACTACATCCGCGTCCTGTATATGACGATAAACTACGTCCAACAGCAAGGCCTCAGATAATGTTTTCGGGAAAATTATGATACCAGCTATACGTTTTTGAAAGAATAATGTTGCCAGCCATACGTTTTTGAAAGAATAATGTTGCCAGCCATACGTTTTTGAAAGAATAATGTTGCCAGCCATACGTTTTTGAAAGAATAATGTTGCCAGCTATACGTTTTTTGAAACAATAATGCTGTCAGCTATACGTTTTTGAAGAAAAAATGTTGCCAGCTATACGTTTTTTGAAACAGTAATGTTGCCAGCTATACGTTTTTGAAAAAAAATAATGTTGCCAGCTATACGTTTACAACCTCCATTAAATTTAAAAAATACCATATTTATTAATACTACATTGGGCCTTTTTTCACTGCAAATAAAACTGGTAGTGAAAAAGTACACCAATTGGCTATGCAAATGAATTAGTTTATTTAATATAAATAACTAACTCATGCCAGATAGAAACATTTGAAACCATTTACTTGAGTAAGAATAAACAAGCTATGGTTTAAGAACGTTATCCTGAAATTATGTTTACAAATAATATATATTTAATATATATGTGCAAACTGGATTTGGCATTAAATAACCCATAGTGGGTGATATGCCATAAAACCTCAACCAACCAACCAACCAAGCAACCAACTAACAAATAACTTAAAGATTACTGGGTATCTAAAAAATTATATAAAAAAGGCGATTAAGTCATATTCGTCAAGTAATTTTAACTGATATGTTCCCCAAATAAAATTTTACAGGAGTAGATTTTATTTTTGAAAGGTTTTTTAATAAAGAGAATTACGGTGTGCTGATATATATATATATATATATATATATATATATATATATATATGGCCACAGAGGAGCGTTCGGTTAGCAAGCTCGATTTTACTATCTTTAAACTACGATCTTCCATGATTCTCTCACATACATTCATATCTGCTCATGGCGTATCCAAATGTAAACAAATGACGTCACACATTATGAAATGGACATAGTCCGACAATTATTTTAAGACATTTTTATGTTTATACACTCTTTTTATAGATACAAATATTTAAGTAAATGCTCTGTTTTATAATAAACAGTATTAAACAACATTTACCGACCTGAATGTTCGAGAAATTCCCATAGAAAATATTCGTTCTCCGAATATATATATATATATATATATATATATATGACAGTAATTACAGTACGGTTTTATATATATATTAACACACCGTCTCCACCGCTAAATAGAGTAAGATTGATAGCGCGAGAATGGTATTTAATATATATATATATATATATATATATATATATATATATATATATATATATATAGGGTGCGATGGATAAATTATCGTCTAAATTACGCAAAAATGAAAATAACATTGCCATCTCATTTTATCAGATATATTTCCCGAAATTACATATCTTGAAATACTAAAGATTAAATTTATTCAATAAAATCGCCAATGGCTCCAGAAGATTTTGGAACTCCTGCAACTCTTCTGGGTAGTTTACTTGTTTAAGTTGGTGCGTGCTGCAAAAATTCTTGCCTTCTTTTTATCTTTGGTGTTACAAGAAATTTTGTTAGTCTCTCGCTCAACTGCGCCCAAGGTAATTGGGAGTTAGGTGGCAATATGTAAGGGGTGAAAATTATCTGAGAGCCATAAGTGGGTTCTTCTGATTATGTGACATGGGGCCGAGTCCTTTTGCCAGACACAGGATATTCCAACAGCTACCCACTTGACTCAGGGCAGCACAATCTCCCTAAGGCACTTGATGCAGGTCTCCATGTTAAGTCTGAGGTCCTCAACAACAAATTCAGGAATTCTTTTCTTATCAAAATTATCAGGATGAGTTTTCCGAGTTGTCGTACCTTCGTAATCACCATTAGACTCATTCAACACTTTCCGAATCCTCTGCATTTTCCTCAGATTGACACCCAAACATTCGGAAATGATCGTATTGGAGCTTCCGGCACGAATGCCAAGCAGTACAGCTTCAAAAATTTCTGGCGGAATAAATCGCGTTATGGCGGCCTTTTTCTCACAGAGGGTGTCCAGCTGAACCTACTATACTGTGCATTCAACAAAATAAAAATAAAATCAACGCACATGCGCGAAATGAAAAGTATAAAATGGCGACAACTTACCCATCGCACGATGTATATATATTGTCATCCACAGACAGACTGTTCGCTGTATCACAGCTCATCAGTGTGGCTAGACGTCCGGTTGCCTCTAGCTAGGATCAAAACCCGACTGAATTGGGGTCAGTCAGGGGATTCTACAACTAAGCCGTTGGCGTACGGCAGGGATGAAGGTGAATTTTAAGCGTATTTATTTTTAGATAAACACACAGTGAGAGAACTCGATTCGATTTACCGAAGAGTCTTGCATTATTAGCCGTAATAGTCACTGTTTACAAACCCACACTTCCTCCCCAGAGAGCTCAACCGAAATAAAATTTTCAGGAGCATATATATTTATGCGAAGTACCGAGAGAAATAAAAATGTGGAGTGAAAAATAAAACTTACCGTTTTATTAACATGAACAATGTAAGCGACATCAAAAACATTACATTATCATTGTATAATACTTACAAAATGTAATTGTCATTATTAGAGGTGAATTGTACCTTTAAGTCAAGCTATAGCTGCTGATTAACGCTTAAGAACTTATCTTTTCTTCCTCGTATAGTTCTTATTAAATTAGTTTAGGAGTTTGAATGTTGCTCGTGACATGCCTGTTATCATGCCTGAAGCCCTGACAAATTCTCTAGCGTGCCAAGGGCAATAACTCACCAGACTCATTTGACCGCCAGGAGAGGGATTTTATATAAAACCCTACGGCATATTAATTGAAGAGATAAGATATATCTGTATGTGTGTGAGCGTGCGTGTGTCCTATATGTGCGTGTGTGGGGGTGCGTGTGTGGGGGTGCGTGTGTGGGGGTGCGTATGCGTGTGTGTGATATGTGAATAATGCGATATAATGCCGAACAAATTATGTAAAGATGGAGTTCTTGAAAACCAGGTGAATGTGGAAACTATTTTCTGTCGTGTTGAAATTTCGCTCAAAACATAACAGAAATAATCTAAAGAAACATCGTTATTGTGGCAATTTTTTGTAAGTGTGCAATGGGTTATTTAATGCCAAATCCAGTTTGCACATATATATTAAATATATATTATTTGTAAACATAATTTCAGGATAACGTCCTTAAACCACAGTTTGTTTATTCTTACTCAAGTAAATGGTTTCAAATGTTTCTATCTGGCATGAGTTATTTATTTATATTAAATAAACTAATTCATTTGCATAGCCAATTGGTGTACTTTTTCACTACCAGTTTTATTTGCAGTGAAAAAAGGCCAAATATAGTATTAATAAATATGGTGTTGTTTAAATTTAATGGAGGTTGTAAACGTATAGCTGGCAACATTATTTTTTTTCAAAAACGTATAGCTGGCAACATTACTGTTTCAAAAAACGTATAGCTGGCATCATTTTTTCTTCAAAAACGTATAGCTGGCAACATTATTCTTTCAAAAACGTATAGCTGGAAACATTATTTTCCCGAAAATATTATCTGAGGCCTTGCTGTTGGACGTAGTTTATCGCCATACCCAGGACGCAGATGTAGTTTATCGTCATACTCAGGACGTGTGTAAGGTCTGGAGAAAACTGGGAGTTCCCTATTTGCCCATAGCTGGGACCCTAACAGGTGCTACCACCCTGGGTCAGGATGGACCTGGGAAAACCAGCAATTAAGAGGTGGTTCCACGCTCCTCAAAACCTCCTGATCAGAGGCCTTGCTGTTGGATGCAGTTTAACATCGTACCCAGAACGTTAAGTTTTTTGAAAATATTCTAAGAAATCTAATTTTTTATTGAATTTTTAAGTACTTTCGTTTTAAATTTACAATAGTTAAGGGAAGGCCCTTATTTTCTGATAATGTGTATGGATGGGCATATGTATTTACAAAAATCCGCACGTTTATGCCGAAAAAAAATTCTAAATTCTTTTTAAAATACTGCGTGTCACTGAATTATAGTAGGTTTTTACATTTGTGATCAGTAAATATAATAATTTATATTTACTGATTTAAAATTTTTTACATACCAATAAAAACATTTATTAATCAACTACGCATTCTCCATTCTTTTCAATAACTATTTCATCGTTCTGCAAACTTGTTGTGATTTTCGTAAAAGATTTTTTTCTTGGAAGAATTTTGAGAGATAGTTTTTGACTAAAAGTACAGAGTCTATTTTTTTTTTATATATATCATTTAAATTGTTCTGTCGAGACCGGAACAAATGAAAATCCGAAGAAACTAAGCCAGAAGAATGGGTGCTGGAGGGTTTCCTATTTCAAATCTTTAAGCTACTGTAATGTCTGTTTGACAACAGGCTGGAGGTTGGGGGGGGTCTTCCATTGCCGTGGGTGGGGATGGAAAATGATACCTATTCGATTTACCAAAATCGGCCGTTTTTCTTGAACCTGAGTCTCTTCAAATAGCAAATGGCAGTTGAGATATCGATTTTCAAACTCTTAGCAATCTCTTCCGTTGAAATATTCGGTTTATTCTCTACGGTGACAAACAGAGCGTTTTCATCGACGTCAGAAGGTCGGCAGAAACGTGGTTGATCGTTTTGGTTCAAATCACCCAGACGAAACCTGCCAAATTACATTTTGACTGCCGGAAGACCCAAATAAACAGTCTGAATATTTTTTGTTGTAGTTTCCGACGTTTAATTCTTTCCGAAATTCATGAAAATATTCAGAATATGACGAAAGTGCGCCTTTTTATTCTCCACCTTTAAAACGTTCATTTGTAGACAAGATTTAAAATGCATTTTAAAAATGAAAAATGTTAAAGTTTTTTGTTTAGTTTTAATTTAAATCTAATGGACTAACATTTCCAATGAGCAAAATTTTTGCTATATTTAAAACCGAATGTAAATTGGGAATGATTTTTTTTTAAATCGCTAAAATCGACCATATTGACAAATCCGTCAACACATTTTATTAAAAAAATCTTTCAAAAATAATATATACTTTTCTGAAACTTTATTTAATGAAGATTAATTAATTTAAAGTTTAATTATTCTGAATTAAAACAAATATTACTTTTAGTTTGAAATATCGCAGTAAAGCATTTTTTAACACAGAGTTGGGTGTTTTCAAGAAATATTGATATTATCTTTCGATAGATTAATGTTTGGTATTTTTAAGTCAAGGCTACATAACTGCAAACATCACAAATACAACATAAACGCTTTTTTATATAATTTTTAACCACCGAATAATCTTCAAAATGTAGGAAAATATTCTAATTAATAAGCTATTTTATTGAGTTTTAGGTATTTTGGTTTTATAGTCAAACTTACAAAGATGTTTCTTCAGGAAATGTTAGAAAATTTCCAACAAATTGTAAATTTACTATAGTTACCTGTCTTATTCTCTAATAATGACGTGTATCAAACTGGTGTACCAGACAACAGAAACTCCATCAGCTTGGGACTTTCAACAGCAACTTAAATAGATAACGAAAGTGAACACAAGACCAAAATCGGGATTTGAACTCAGCACGTCGAATTCCACTTTGAGAAAACTGTACGCTATGTACCCATCCAATATTGAATATTAAACGATTAATAAATTAATTTGGTAGTCAAGTTGCCAATCAGTTTAGGCTGGTAGCTTTGGAAGAAAATGTTAACACGTGAGATTTAACAACCAATTTTTAAAAAAGACAATTTTCCCTCGTCTTTTATCTCGTGTTAAATGCAAACGAAAAAATGGTACGTTTCTATCCCAATTTGTTTAGATCTATTAAGCTCTTTCAACCCTTTTTAATCTATGTATCTATATCAGTTTCGTCATTATCTATCTATCTATCTATCTTAGTCGGGTGATATCTTTCTATCTACCTATTCCCCGTAGCTAATGTACAAAACAAGAATTTCTGCTTTCTTTCTCCATAACTCTTTTTACTTCATCCTTTTTCTTTCCTTTCTTTGATTTCAATTCTTTCTTCTTTTTTGCCTTTTCATTTTTATTCATTGTTTTCTTAGTTTTTATTTATTTCTTATATTCTCTTCTTTCTTTTCTCTATTTTTCTCTTTCTTTTTTCTTTGCTTTCCTTCTTATTTCTTTTTAAAACTTCAGTATCATTTTCATTTCTCTGTTTACTTTTCTCCCATTTTCCATCTTTTTCGCTTTCGTTCTCTTTCTCAGCACATATAGACATTTTCTAAAAAGCCTCTTTCATTTTCTTTCTTTCATTTTTCCCCCGCGCTCTAACTATAGATTCCGTCCATTTTCTAATTTCTCTACAGCCCCTACTCACTCACTCACTCTCTCTCTCTCACTCTCTCTTTCTCACTCTCTCTTTCTCTCTCTCTCTTTCTCTCTCTCACTCTCACTCTCTCTTTTTCTCTCCCACTCTCTCTCTCTCTCTCTTTCTCTCTCTTCGTTGTCATCTAAATTTTGCCCATGTATTTTATACTGCTTCATTCTTGAAGCGATTTCCTTCTCTCTTTATTTCTTCTTTCTTTTCGCCTCGCTACGAATAAATAAATGAAAATCAAAGACACGCACCTGCTTCTGTCATCTTTTGAAAGAAACCGGGAAAACAAATGTCGCACTTTAGCGCCCGAAAAAAATGACGTCATCTTAAACAACAACAACAAAAAAAAAAAAGAAAATCTCATTTAGTGCGTCAGCTGTGGGTGTTTTAGTCATCTAAGAAGACTCGCTTATTTTTTATTTACTCATTAATGGAAGAATTTGAACGTCGCTAAGCGCAATGATAAACCACAATCGTGAACATTATTCTTTTTTCTAAAGGACAGTCACCAAAAGGAGACAACAGTTATTTAGCAAATTCATTATCTCCGGCTACTCGAGAGAAACGAAATAATTCTAAATAAAACTATAATGTTACTAGTTATATATAGGTACCTTCACAGATTCGCTAAAAACTGAGCATACCATGATGAAAAAAAATGCCCCACACTTAATAAAAACAAAGTTTTATTGGGAAAATCTTTGTTATTATGAAGAGGAAAAGACCAAGGTATTTTTTATTATTAAATTATTTTTTTTTATCCTTTTTAGAACGTTCGAAATTTTGGTTAAAATTCTTGTTTTTCTTACATCAGTGTGAACGGGAAGAGGGCAAAGATTAATATAGGAAATTTTAGCGTCTTTTTGCGGTGAAAAACACACACAAAATTCTTACAACAATCAAATAATTGTTGGATTTTAGTGAACTTTCAGAACTTATTCACAAATGAATTTAAATATTTTAGAAATATTTCTTTTGTAGATGTTTTTAACAAAATATTTTTAACAAAATATTTTTTTAATATCTGTTACACCCCATTTCCCTTATGAAATTTCGGGAAATTCATTTTTGCACTGCTTAATGTTTATATTAGTTATAAGCACAAGTCATTGGAGAATTTAAATCATCAATTCTTTTTGTATAACAAGACCCCAGTTACCAAAAAGTTTCTCGGGTTCGTAAAATAAAAAAAATCAATAAATTTGAGATATTATTCAATTAGAAAAGCTTTGAACTGCTTTTATGATTTCTATGGATATTAAAATATTAAGAAAAAAATTTTAATGAATAATTAATTTTTACAAGAATTGTTTACATTTTTTTTATTTTAATGAGAATAATTCACAAAGTTTTAAATCTTTTAAAACTCTGTCTTTAGTTGTCCAGGTTAGGTCAAATTTTTACTAAGTAAAAACTATATTTACTAATCATAAATCCAAAAAGTTATTAAAATTCAGCGAACATCAATATTTTTTAAAGAATTTTGAATTTTTTTTGTGTGTTCAAACGTGTCGATTTTTAGAAATACAGACGCCCATACGCGACATTATCTGAAAATAAGAGTTTAATAATAAAATAGCCAAAGTACCTAAAGTTCAATAAAACATTAAATTGCTGAGAATATTTTCCTACATTTTTAAGATTACTGGTAAGTTAAAAATTATATAAAAAGGCGCTCAAATTATTTGCCTTAAGTATTTTTTACATATATGTCCACCGTAGAAAAACATTTGATACACTTCTGGAGGTCAATCAAGCTGTCTACCTGTAAAAACTTTAAATAAAACTCAGTGTTAAAAAATGCACTTTTCTGATATTTTAAACTAAAAATAATATTTGTTTCAATTGAACTTTAAATCAGATAATATTCCTCAAATACAGTTTCAAATTTAATAAAGGGACTCAGTTTGCAATGTCACATATATGATGTCATTTTTTTTCGGGCGCTAAAGTGCGACATTTGTTTTCCCGGTTTCTTTCAAAAGATGACAGAAGCAGGTGCGTGTCTTTGATTTTCATTTATTTATTCGTAGCGAGGCGAAAAGAAAGAAGAAATAAAGAGAGAAGGAAATCGCTTCAAGAATGAAGCAGTATAAAATACATGGGCAAAATTTAGATGACAACGAAGAGAGAGAAAGAGAGAGAGAGAGTGAGAGAGAAAAAGAGAGAGTGAGAGTGAGAGAGAGAAAGAGAGAGAGAGAAAGAGAGAGTGAGAGAGAGAGAGTGAGTGAGTGAGTAGGGGCTGTAGAGAAATTAGAAAATGGACGGAATCTATAGTTAGAGCGCGGGGGAAAAATGAAAGAAAGAAAATGAAAGAGGCTTTTTAGAAAATGTCTATATGTGCAGAGAAAGAGAACGAAAGCGAAAAAGATGGAAAATGGGAGAAAAGTAAACAGAGAAATGAAAATGATACTGAAGTTTTAAAAAGAAATAAGAAGGAAAGCAAAGAAAAAAGAAAGAGAAAAAAAGAGAAAAGAAAGAAGAGAATATAAGAAATAAATAAAAACTAAGAAAACAATGAATAAAAATGAAAAGGCAAAAAAGAAGAAAGAATTGAAATCAAAGAAAGGAAAGAAAAAGGATGAAGTAAAAAAAGTTATGGAGAAAGAAAGCAGAAATTCTTGTTTTGTACATTAGCTACGGGGAATAGGTAGATAGAAAGATATCACCCGACTAAGATAGATAGATAGATAGATAATGACGAAACTGATATAGATACATAGATTAAAAAGGGTTGAAAGAGCTTAATAGATCTAAACAAATTGGGATAGAAACGTACCATTTTTTTCGTTTGCATTTAACACGAGATAAAAGACGAGGGAAAATTGTCTTTTTTAAAAATTGGTTGTTAAATCTCACGTGTTAACATTTTCTTCCAAAGCTACCAGCCTAAACTGATTGGCAACTTGACTACCAAATTAATTTATTAATCGTTTAATATTCAATATTGGATGGGTACGTAGCGTACAGTTTTCTCAAAGTGGAATTCGACGTGCTAAGTTCAAATCCCGATTTTGGTCTTGTGTTCACTTTCGTTATCTATTTAAGTTGCTGTTGAAAGTCCCAAGCTGATGGGGTTTCTGTTGTCTGGTACAGTTTGATACACGTCATTATTAGAGAATAAGACAGGTAACTATAGTAAATTTACAATTTGTTGGAAATTTTCTAACATTTCCTGAAGAAACATCTTTGTAAGTTTCACTATAAAACCAAAATACCTGAAACTCAATAAAATAGCTTATTAATTAGAATATTTTCCTACATTTTGAAGATTATTCGGTGGTTAAAAATTATATAATAAAGCGTTTATGTTGTATTTGTGATGTTTGCAGTTATGTAGCCTTGACTTAAAAATACCAAACATTAATCTATCGAAAGATAATATCAATATTTCTTGAAAACACCCAACTCTGTGTTAAAAAATGCTTTACTGCGATATTTCAAACTAAAAGTAATATTTGTTTTAATTCAGAATAATTAAACTTTAAATTAATTAATCTTCATTAAATAAAGTTTCAGAAAAGTATATATTATTTTTGAAAGATTTTTTTAATAAAATGTGTTGACGGATTTGTCAATATGGTCGATTTTAGCGATTAAAAAAAAATCATTCCCAATTTACATTCGGTTTTAAATATAGCAAAAATTTTGCTCATTGGAAATGTTAGTCCATTAGATTTAAATTAAAACTAAACTAAAAACTTTAACATTTTTCATTTTTAAAATGCATTTTAAATCTTGTCTACAAATGAACGTTTTAAAGGTGGAGAATAAAAAGGCGCACTTTCGCCATATTCTGAATATTTTCATGAATTTCGGAAAGAATTAAACGTCGGAAACTACAACAAAAAATATTCAGATTGTTTATTTGGGTCTTCCGGCACTCAAAATGTAATTTGGCAGATTTCGTCTGGGTGATTTGAACCAGAACGATCAACCACGTTTCTGCCGACCTTCTGACGTCGATGAAAACACCCTGTTTGTCACCGTAGAGAATAAACCGAATATTTCAACGGAAGAGATTGCTAAGAATTTGAAAATCAATATCTCAACTACCATTCGCTATTTGAACAGACTCAGGTTCAAGAAAAACGGCCGATTTTGGTAAATCGAATAGGTATCATTTTCCACCTCCACCCACAGTAATGCAAGACCCCCTCCCCCAGCCTGTTGTCAAACAGACATTACAGTAGCTTAAAGATTTGAAATAGGAAACCCTCCAGCACTCACCGCATTCTTCTGGCTTAGTTTCTTCGGATTTTCATTTGTTCCGGTCTCGACAGAACAATTTAAATGATATATAAAAAAAATAGACTCTGTACTTTTAGTCAAAAACTATCTCTCAAAATTCTTCCAAGAAAAAAATCTTTTACGAAAATCACAAGTTTGCAAAACGATGAAATAGTTATTGAAAAGAATGGAGAATGCGTAGTTGATTAATAAATGTTTTTGTTGATATGTAAAATTTTGTTTTTAATTTTCTATATGAGCACGAATGTTTACAATGGTCTAAATAATAATGATTTTAGTGATATAAGTCTTACTAATTAGCCCATAGCCCGGGGTGAGAAGATAGATTAATACCGTTTCCTAAGGGCATTTGCGCGTAAGTGAATATAACGAACCTAAGTGGAATTCGAACTCGACTCTCCGATTAACAATTCCGAGTTATTATCCATTTACAACCTGCACATCTAAGCTTACTGCATCTTGTATTCCCAAGCGGTCACTCAACTAGGTAATGACCAGTCTGACGTGGCTTAACTTCAGGGATCGTACTGGAAGCGATGTTTGAATATGATGTGGCTGTACAATAATTCATAAACTTCTCCCTACAGAAAACACGAAGTTTCTACGAAAATGACTTAATCAAACTTGTAGAACGATGGGAGAGAGTAGTTAAAAACAATGGGGACTTTTTTAGCTGATTAATAAATGTTTATTTGTGAGTATGTAAAATTTTGATTTTAATTTTCTAATTGGGCACAAACTTTTCAATGATTTAAAAATTTTCACATTCCAAGTAATTTGACCAAACTTTAAGAATTGAATTCCTGCATTTATTTTCTATATAAAGAATTTTAGTCCATTCCAATTATTCACAATCCAAAAGGTTTTTAACGTTTGTAAAGAAAGGTCGTGACTAAATTCTCCGTGTTTGTCTATTAGTTTTTAATCTGTCTGTAATTTCAATTTATTTTATGAGAAGCAGAAAACATAGCTCATAAATGTCGTCTGTTCATTCAAGATTTTTAAATTCTGTTTTCTTGTTTTGTTTATTAAAATAAAATAAATTCTTATTCAATGAGATCCAAATGTTTTTCACATTTAGTGTTAAATAATACAAATATCTAAATTTAAGTCCTTCATTCACTAATTTAAAAAAGAAGCGCTCAAATTCCTTTTCGTTCAACATTTCTCAGATCAGGAAAAAGAAAAAAATACGACACTAACGTAAGAAACAATTGGATTAACGAATTAAGATCTAAAACGGATTATGTTTATATATGAATAACTCAGTGTATTATATTTTAGTTTCAATTACCTGGAGCTTCGAATCTTACCATAGTCGATTTTTTAAGGAAGAGACTTTATGAAGACTCTGCTATTTTGTTTTTAGAGAAACCGATAATGACTGATTTCTATCCCTTGAAGAAGTCAAAAGGGAAAAGGATTATCCACTTCTTAAAGATTAAGGAATTTCGCATCCGTTTTAAAATATCAACTGACAATGAATTGACTAAAATATGGAAGCCATATATTTGGTGTCCTCCTCTAGCTTTTAAAAAATAAAAATCGAACTATTAACAAGAGCCTATCTAATAAAAATGAAAAATATAATTCTACGGCAATTCAGTTAAGCTGCAAGCAAAAGCTTTCGATTTTCTCTAAGTGTAGTGAGGAGTGTAATTGATTTTCCAGTGCTTTGATGATTTAAGTACTTTGTGGAGGACCGTTTGGGTTTGCATGTTGTTGAATTAGAAACACGTGCTGTTTATTTCCTGCTACAAGGAGATCCAACTACAAGAACAATGCCGGACTCAAGTTATGTCTAACTGAAGATGTAAAGAAGACAAACAAACAAGACCGAGATATATATATATATATATATATATATATATATATATATATAAACAAATATATGTATTAAGCAACACAATTTTACAATGGACATAGACATTAACATTTATGTGTGTGTGTGACATAAAGAGTTTGTATTTTGGTGAATGTTCGTACGTACGTGTATGCGTGTATAATGTTCATGGCGTCTCTCACAACTGGGAAAACGCGGATCTTCTAAGAGATCTTACATTGTAGTCGCTGAAATGAAGAAATGAAAAAACGAACGAGGCGAGAAGTCGCCCAGTATTTATAATTTTATAATGTAGGGAGAGCGACCCCTAGTGACAATTAGGGAATTAAGGAGGAGCTAACTCCGACAACTTAACCCCGTGTGAAATGTTTAGCGTTTGTTTACGTCTACAATTTTCCCCCATTGTTTGGATAATCTTCGCACATGAAGATGATACTTGAGTCGACAGAAATGTAGTTCTACAGAAAGATGCTGAGAATACGATGGACCGAACATGTGAGCAACGACGAATTTTAGAGAAAATAGAAACAAAAAGGACGCTTATACTTAACATCAGAAAGAGACAGTTGAAATTTCGAGGGTACATAATGAGGGCTTAGAAAATTTGACACTCACAGGATATTTTGAAGGTGGGCAAGACAGAGGAAAGCAAAATATAGCCTATCTAAGGAGCTTGTGTAAAAGGTTGGCAGAACGAGGGTTGAGGAGATAGCGAATGATCGCTCACGCCCTGAAGGGAGACAGCACATGGAGTAAAGGAAGAAAAACGAGCTAGTGTAAATGCTTACCAAAAACGGGGATAAGGAGAGATAGCAAAAAGACAAACATTGCTAAGAACTACAAGTGAGAGGAAGTTGTGGGGAATCGTGATCGCCCACGTCCTGAAGTCACACGGTACATAGAAAACGAGAAAGAAAAAGAAGGAGCTTGTATAAATGGTTAATAAAACAGGGATTAGGAGAGATAGCGAAAAGATAAAATTTACTAAGTGCTACAAATGACAGGAAATAGTGAAGAGCCATGATCGCTCACGTTTACATACACGGCACATATAAAATGAATTTTGTATGCGTGGGTGGATGTGTGTTCCATTTATTAAAAACCCACCCTCCAGTATTGGTGAAAAGTAAGAATTGGTTTATTTTAAGAAAATAATGGCTTAAAATAACTCTAACGGAATTTGAATTAAAGATTTTGTATCGTCCCGGCCTCACCGCAGAAAAAAATAAAATAACAACTAGTCTTTCCAAATTACTGTTTTATCGTCTTCGAGACGACGAGGCAACTTTAATATCGAGCCATGGATAAGCCGTTAACAAGAGAGACACCAAATCAACTTTTAAAAAATCTGTAGCTAGAATTGGCATTTTGATTTTCCAAAAAATGCCGGTTCTTTTTGATTTTCCAAAAAATGCTGGTTCGTTTTGATTTTCCAAAAAATGCTCGTTCGTTTTGATTTTCCAAAAAATGCCGGTTCGTTTTGATTTTCCACATTCTGTCATTTTATTTCTCACTTTATAATTGCCTTCATTTTGAACACTTCGAGTGATGCAATGGCTAGCAAGTTTGTTTTACCATATCAATTACTAGCGATTTCGATTCTCACTAAGTGCTCCATACTTTCAGCCTTGTGCCACGTCTAAACTCCGATTCGTAAATCACTATAATTGCCTTCATTTTTACAATTTTTATCCATAATAAATTTGCTAAGTATAAGCCATTCTTCAAAGGAATTAATAGAGGAATTTTTAAAACATGATTATTTTAGCAGCAGAAGTTTTTTTTAAAAGAAATGTTCACCCAATAAAAGACTGAAGAGTCATTCAATGTAGAAGTAGGAGAGGAAAATAAACGCAGACTTGAAAACGTTATATGAGTGTAGTACTCGGGAAAGCATCCTCGTGGGAGTCTGTTCCAAACAGCAGTGGCTTTTAGAAAGAAAGTTCATGAATGAAACTTGCTTCTTAGCAATGGACTATGAAGGGAATGAAAATGATTCACCCCTATGTACATGGCATGGCGGGTCTTAGATGTAAAGGTCTGAACTGGTGGAACTAGGGAACTATAGCTCAGAACTTTTTTTTCCTTAGAAATACCGATAGGCCTGTTGTAATAGGCACGTGCGAGAAAAGGACTATAAAGCTGGAAAATAATTCATCACTTACAAGGCCGCGTAAAAGCTTTTGAACTCTGTTGAGGCTGAAGAGAGAGGATTGAGTAACTTCGGTCTAAATATGACAATAAGACTCTATTATTTCGTTTGACATGAGTCACGTATAGATAGAACATAGCAGGGGGGGAGGAGTTCAGGTATTAGGAGCTGACCATGTTTCCAGCATCTTTAACGATTCATTGTATATATGAGTTCCACTCGAAGTCTGAGGTGAATTTCAAACTCAAAAGACGCCCAAACAAAGTGACACTGAGAACTTTGTTTCACTGCAGTTTATATATAAAAAGAGGATAACCGTTCATAGTAGAAACACAAGTTTTTCTCTGCTTCTTCTTTGATTGCTTACATGTGAACACGCACAAACATAAAATATACACAAACCTACAGCCTTTTAAATTCCATAAGTGCTAACTAGACATACCCGGTAATACATGTTAAGATGTGAATTAATCTATCATACTTTTCTGTTTAATATGATTGATTATATTTCTATATGTTAATAAATTATGAAAATACAAAATATTGTCTTTCATTGAGAATGAAAAGAGAAACAAATATTGTCGACATATCAAATTGTGTTTTATTATCTTTTTGCCGCTTGCATTTATAATCTTGCTGTTTCAAATATGAGGTTTCTAAGCTGAGTAAATGATTTTGTTTAGTGGCATATCAATATATTTATGGGTTATTTAATGTAAAAATGTAAATATTTTGTACACGATTTTATGGCTTCAAGTAAATACATTTTGAACGCAGTTGTGTGCTTCAACCAGAGATAAAATGTAATTTTGCTATAAGTATCTATTGTTGCTATTTTTTATATAAAAAAATATATTAAACATTCTATTATTTAATTGAATTTTAGGTACCTAAGTTTTATAGTCTTATTTACGGAAGAACTTATTGATGAAGTTTTAGAAAATTATCAATAAATTTTAAATTTACTATAGTTACCAATCTTATTTTCTGATAATGTCCTGTATGGACATCCGTATTTACAAAATCTATACGTTTAAACACGCAAAAAATCAAAATTCTTTGTAAAATATTGGCAGTCCATGAATTGTAGTAAGTTTTTCCATTTATGATTAGTAAATACAGATTTAATTAGCGATATCTCTTGACCGATACAATTAATACAGAATTTTAAAAGATTTGAAAATTTATAAATTATTCTAATTAAAATTTAAAACATGGAAACAATTCTTGTAAAAATTCATCATTCATCGAAATATTTTTTCATAAGACAATAGTGTCCATAATATATTTTAAATATTAAAAGCAATTAAAGTATTTTCTAATTAAATAATATCTTAGTTTTTTTTCATTTTTTTATTTTACGATTCAGAGCAGATTTTCTGTAACTGGAGGTTTCAGTTTATCAAGAAAAATTGATGATTTCAATTCTCGGAGGACGTGTCGTTATAAACAGTAAGCAGCAGCAGAGGTAAAAAAAAAATGAATTTCTCGATATTTCATAAAATTAAATAAATGTCTTTGATGTAAAAAAATTTGATAAGATTTTCTAAAAAAGGAACATTTCAAAACTGATTTCATTCATTTGTTAATAAGTCTTGAAAGTTTAATCAAAATCCAACATTTATTCGATTTTTGTAAGAATTTCCAAATCAATGTGTTTTTCCCTGTAAAAAGACACTTTCCCGTTGACGCCGTTTAACAAAAATTTTCGAAGTTTCTAAAAAGTTTTAAAATATAATTTAATAATCAAAAATCCTTTGATCTTTCAACTTAATAATAGCACAAAGATTTTGCTTTTAAATTTTTTCATCATGTATGCTCCTTTTTTAGCGAATCGTTGGAGGTACTTACAAATTAATTTTAAACTTTAAGTATCGCGTTTCTGTGGAGGTACCTATATATATATATATATATATATATATATATATATATATATATATATATATTACTTTAAAGTAACTAATAGCGATTTAGTCAAACAAACCATTATTACTGTGTAGCGAGTTTGATCCTCACTAGATGTCATATGCCAGACAATTTAGAAGTAAGTAGTCGCTCGGAATTTAATTCATATTCTGGGCGCAAAATAATTCTAAAATATTGAAATGGTAAATTCTGAGACACAGGAATTTAGGGTTCAAACGACCAGTCTCCAGCCCAGTTTCAACTGGATGAGCCACGGTATTTAGAGTCCCAGCGTTCATTCCAAAATGTACATAAGAAGATAACTTTATAAATTGACCCACCCGATCTCTGATCATCAGTAAGTTCGAGTCTGGTTTTTCTGTTATTAATGAATGGGTTAAGGGTGACCCTGGCAGCTCGTAATCTTTGCGCCACCTGACTTTGCGAGCACATTGACACAACAAACACAGCCGGCTTGAGGGTAATGGTTAGGGATCGGGCCAGTCAAACGCCACATCAAACAGAACCCAAATCTGGGGTCAGGTCGGCTCTCGACATGACCAATCTGTTCCAAAGTCTTCTTCTTCTTCTTCTTCTTCTTCTTCTTCTTCTTCTTCTTCTTCTTCGAATTCATCATCATCATCATCTTCTTCTTCTTGCCCATGCTTACTCTCCTTCCCCATCTACTACTTTTCCCCGTTATATTTCTCTCTTTTGTTCTTTCTTTCTCTTCTCCTGTTTCTTTCTTTCTTTCTTTCTTTCTTTCTTTCTTTCTTTCTTTCTTTTTCAATTATCGCTTTATTCTTAATCACTACTTTATTTTCATCTTCTAAATGTTTTTCTTTCTTTCCTTCTTTTTTTCCAAGTATCTCTTTCTTTCTAAGGTTTGTTGTTGTCTTCTTCATTTTGGAAGTAAATGGATGTGACTGGTGTCGGCCATTTTCAGACCAGAGACGACGGGCATCGTACCAAGGGATTTAATGCGTTTTTATCGCTGTTTTCTTTCTCCACCTCCTAAGATGTTGATAAAGGACCCAGAGATTACTGGCTACATCGTTTCTGTGTTTATTTTGCGGATGAAAGATCGCAGCCCCGCTTATGTACACGGCGCGTGTGTGCCGAACTTTACGCCGGTAAAACTGTGTGGATCTTTTTACTGAAGTGCGTCTGTTTGTGAACGACTTTTAAGTGTATAAGTTTTGCGCAAAGTCCATTAAACTTTGCGAATAAGTGCGTCTATACTAGACTTAGCTTGTGTGTGTTTGCGAATTTGTTGATGTAAAGTAATACATTACCATGCAATCTTAAACATAAGTTTGAGACAGAAAGATGACTGAAGATCGTGTGTATAAAAAAATAAGGCTTACGGGCACATCATGTTGAAACACCAGTTCCCGTACGATAAGCGAAGTTAAGCAACGTTGAGCCTGGTCAGTAACTAGATGGTTGACCGCTTTGGAATAGCAGCCGCTGTAAGCTTGGGTGTCCAGGTGGTGTAATTGGTTATATCACATTGGAAGAAAGGTTCTCGTACGATCATCAAAGTTAAGCAATCTCGAAACTGGTCAGTCCTTCGATGGATGAGCACTTGGAAATACCAGGGTCTGTAAGTTTCGAAGTGCGGTTGGATGACTCGGGATTTTCTGTTGGAGATTCGAATTCTAATTCTCGTTGGGTTCGTAACATTCACTTACATGCAAATACTCTTTGAACAGGTATGAATCCACCTCTTCTTCCCCCAGCTATAGGTTAATTAGTAAGGTTTGTATCACTAAACCATTAGTATTTCCCCCCCCCACACACACACACAAAATCTTACAGTCTAAAAATATTTTCTGGTAATCAGAAAAGGGTTGATAATACATAAAAAAATAAAAAATGATCAGAATGCTGGATTGCTTTGTAATCGTAATGTTAATGGTGCAAGTAGCCGTTTTCTTATAAGGAATCATCCGGCATTCATTGATTGAACAGGGAGCATTTCTCTTAAGGGAAATTTATCAATTCTTTATTATTATTATTATTATTAAAAGAGCTTTTTAAGAAATTAAACTTATCAAGTCCACTAACCGTTATCACTCTTTTCAGTATTGATGGGACTTTTCTTGCAAACCTTTTTGTTTTTTGGTAGCATGGAACGATAGCATCTTGATTATATCCCTCACTTCTCTTCTAATTACATGTGCTACGCATTTTAGTTGTTGCTGTAGTCGAAAGGGTTCAAGTGATGCCATTGATTGATTTGTATTTTTACGGCCTATCAACCTTAAAGCCAAATATATTTTCTGATTTTAAGAACATTTTGGAAATAATAATGATTCTCGAATACAAGTTCTACAAATTAACCCATAGCTGGGGGGGAGAGAAAATGTGGATTCATACCTTTCCCAATGCTATTTGCATGTATGTGAATATAACAGATTAGACTGAAATTGGAACTCAGCTCTCTAATTTGCAATTCCGAGCCATTATCCATTACACCACCCGCACATCCAAGTTTACAGCACCTGGTACTCCCAAACGGTATCCCATCTAGGTACTGACCAGAGGCTCGACGCGCTCATCAGTCAAACTCACTGACCATGATGAATCGTGTTAGGTGAAACTTTGTAGTTATTTCTTTTAATCATTTCAACCCAAACAAGGCTCTAAAGCCACTAAGACACAAGGGGGTCACCGAGTGTGAATGAATCTGAAAAAAAGAAAGCATTTTTAAGGAAAGAACAGGATAAAAATAAAAGTACAGGAATTAAGGAGACAGAAGATGATGATTGACATTGCATTTAAATTTTTGAACATGAAGATCAAATTTGATTTCTTAAATAGCAAGAACCGGGATAGAGACTCACAAGCGTGAAATGTGAGTGAAGAAAATGTCAGCATAGAATTTTAGGTTACATTTAACAATTTCAACTACAAAATGATGAGACCTAACTGCAAATCTAGTATTAGGCTTAAACTTGTAAAGTCTAGATACCAAAGAGGAACAGTCATATGAAGAATTACTATGAACAGATTTATAGAAAAGGCACAGTGAAGCTACGTAACGGCGGTGCGAAAGTGATTGTAACTGAGATACATTATAGACCCTTCTTTGAATTTTCTATCTATCTATCTCTCCCCTCCTTCTCTCTCTCTCTCTCTCTCTCTATATATATATATATATATATATATATATATATATATATATATATATATATATATATATATAATGTACGTGTGTGCACGTATGTGAAAAACAGATATTTTTAGCGTTTCTGCAGCATATAGCGACACATCGCCTTTTTTAAAGATGGTTTTTTTTTTTATATTTTTACTTGATATCTCCACAGATTCGTGGTACCTAAGGGTTAAAATTAATTTTTTTTAAATGAAAAGTTTCTCTTGAAGTTTTTATTTTAGTTTAATTTCAAGCTGATTAAACTTAATATTTCCAATAATCAAAACAATTTGCTGTATTTGAAAATTAATTTATAGTGAATGGAAGGAGTTTTCGTTTTGAAATTGTTGAATTTTTTATTTTTGCGCTATTTTTAGAGATCTGTGTCATCTAAATGTAATCCTCTTTATTAAAAATCGTCCAAAAATAAAATATACTTTTCTGAAACTTTATTTGAGTAATATTTGCTCATTTAAATTATAATTAATAAGATTTGAAATAAATATTATTTACTTTAAGTGTTGACGGATATTTTTCTACGGATGCTTTATCTGTAAAACATAATTCAAGAAAATAATGTGAGCGCCTTTTTCATATAATTTTAAGTATTCAGTAATCTTCAAAATTTAGGAAAATATTCTCCGTAATCTAATATTTTATAGAATTGTAGATATTTGGCTTTAAATTTATTATAGTTACCGCCATTATTTTCTGATAATGTCTACGAATAATCTTATCTACAAAAATTGGTAGGTTTATACACATACAAAAAAAATCAAAATTCTTTAAAGAATATTGGTGTTTGATGATTTGTACTAAGATTCATGATTAATAAATATAGTTTTGATTTGATAATATCATGTAAACAGGTGAAATTAATACAGAATTTTAAAAGGTTTTAAAACTTTATAAACTATTCTAATTATAACTTTTGAAAAAGAAAACAATTCTTGTAAAATACATTATTCATCAAAAAAAAGTTTTTTTTTATGAGAAGTGTGTCCTTAAAAGCTATTAAAAGCTTTTCTAATTAAATAATGTCTTAATTTTATTGAGTTTTTATTTGACGATTCAGTGCAGATTTTCAGTAAAGGGTGTTTTGGTTTTAGAGAAAGAAATTAATGATTTTAATTCTCCAAAGATTTCTTCTTTTAACTAATATAAATATCAAGGGAGTAAAATTTAATTTCTCGAAATTTCATAAAAATAAGTAAATGGAGCTGGGGTTACAAATGTAAAAAAATATTTTTACCAAGATTTCCTAAAAAAAAGAAAGGATTAAAAAACTGAATATAAATAATTTTAAAAATCCGCTGGTCTTTCCCCTTAATAATAACATCAAGATTTTGATGATAAAACTGTTTTTATTATGTTTGAGGCATTTTTCATCATGGTATGCTCTTTTATAGCGAATTAGTAGAGGTGCTTAATTTTAACTGACAATAAGAAGTTTTCATATTCTGGAAGTCATACAACAAATGACTAATATTGTAAAATAACTTTTTAGCGTTTTGGGAATTAAAACAGTGGTGGTATGTATTCGTAATTAATCACAAATGTTCAAGATGTGAAATTAGTAAATACTAAACACTTCATATACCTCAGTTTATAGATAAGTCATAACAAATTTATTATATGAATTAAGGAAATTGAACATAGACTAGGCAACGGGTAGTTTCGCCCAACACCGTAATTTGCTGCAAAAACAAAACATTAAGCTAAGATCTTGAGTCATGTTCTTAAATAGCCTCATCAGATTAAAAATCTCATCTAGATGTCATATATGGCCCAAAACTCGTTCAGAAATATCCAAACTGTCAGCTGCATAAAAACCTTTCTCAAATCAATGATGAGAAATGGCTTCAAGAGAGTGAAGGCTGTACGTTTCAATGATAACCATCCTTCTACGAATCACGAAGACTGGCGCTATATGATTAATAAAAAGAACTTTACCAAATAACAGAAATCATCAAAAGCTAAAACGGTTAACAGGTATAACTAGAATAGAAAATAATGACATAATCAAGATGTTGACATTCCACACTACTTCAAATAAAAGGCTAGGAAGGAAACCTCCCTCAATAATGGAAAGAGTGATAACAGCTACTGGGCTTGAGAAGAGAAAATAATGACATAATTAAGATGTTGACATTCCACACTACTTCAAATAAAAGGCTAGCAAGGAAACTTCCATCAATACTGGAAAGAGTGATAACAGCTACTGGGCTTGAGAAGAGAAAATAATGACATAATCAAGATGTTGACATTCCACACTACTTCAAATAAAAGGCTAGGAAGGAAATGTCCATCAATCCTGGAAAGAGTGATAACAGCTACTAGGCTTGAGAAGAGAAAATAATGACATAATCAAGATGTTGACATTCCACACTACTTCAAATAAAAGGTTAGGAAGGAAACTTCCATCAATACTGGAAAGAGTGATAACAGCTACTGGGCTTGAGAAGAGAAAATAATGTCATCATCAAGATGTTGACATTCCACACTACTTCAAATAAAAGGTTAGGAAGGAAACTTCCATCAATAATGGAAAGAGTGATAACAGCTACTGGGCTTGAGAAGAGAAAATAATGACATAATTAAGATGTTGACATTCCACACTACTTCAAATAAAAGGCTAGGAAGGAAACTTCCATCAATACTGGAAAGAGTGATAACAGCTACTGGGGTTGAGAAGAGAAAATAATGACATAATCAAGATGTTGACATTCCACACTACTTCAAATAAAAGGTTAGGAAGGAAATGTCCATCAATCCTGGAAAGAGTGATAACAGCTACTAGGCTTGAGAAGAGAAAATAATGACATAATCAAGATGTTGACATTCCACACTACTTCAAATAAAAGGCTAGGAAGGAAACTTCCATCAATAATGGAAAGAGTGATAACAGCTACTGGGCTTGAGAAGAGAAAATAATGACGTAATCAAGATGTTGACATTCCACACTACTTCAGATAAAAAGTTAGGAAGGAAACTTCCATCAATAATGGAAAGAGTGATAACAGCTACTGGGCTTGAGAAGAGAAAATAATGACATAATCAAGATGTTGACATTCGACACTACTTCAAATAAAAGGTTAGGAAGGAAACTTCCATCAATAATGGAAAGAGTGATAACAGCTACTGGGGTTGAGAAGAGAAAATAATGACATAATCAAGATGTTGACATTCCACACTACTTCAAATAAAAGGTTAGGAAGGAAACTTCCATCAATAATGGAAAGAGTGATAACAGCTACTGGGCTTGAGAAGAGAAAATAATGACATAATCAAGATGTTGACATTCCACACTACTTCAAATAAAGGTTAGGAAGGAAACCTCCATCAATCCTGGAAAGAGTGATAACAGCTACTGGGCTTGAGAAGAGAAAATAATGACATAATCAAGATGTTGACATTCCACACTACTTCAAATAAAAGGTTAGGAAGGAAACTTCCATCAATAATGGAAAGAGTGATAACAGCTACTGGGCTTGAGAAGAGAAAATAATGACATAATCAAGATGTTGACATTCCATACTACTTCAAATAAAACATTTGGAAGGAAACCTCCATCAATACTGGAAAGAGCAATAAGAGATACTGTACTTGAGAAACTTATTTTCCTGAAAAATTGATTTAATAGAAAGATTCTATAAATTTCAACATAGACAATAGCACTGGCGGCACGGACAGTAAATACCAGTTGATTTCTTATAAGGAAATGGCATATCTCACCATCACCATTATCAGTAAAGATATACTTCGCCTAATATACAAGATATTATTTAAATGTTCAGGGTATCTGAAAAGCACCTACTATCCGAATGCAGTATATATTCCTCTACCGTTTTTCAGGTCAATTTACGAGGGAGGATCAATAAGTCCGTAGCTTATACGTTACTAAATTTTATGAAATTGTCTCTACGCGATTATTATTTACAATGTGAAATGAAAATATACGTAACTACTCCCTTCATATTTGACAGGTAATATGCGAACATATATATATATATATATATATATATATATATATATATATATATATATATATATGGGATAACGACGATATATATTTTTTATATTATATATGAAAAACAATATTAAGGGAAAGTCGAAAAAGGATTTCGTGTGACACTTTGTCCATTGCTTAGTCCGATGAAGTCCAAAAGGTCGAAACGCGTCACACAAAACCTTTTCCACTTTGTTATACTTCTTTCCCCTGACACACAGACACACACACACACACACACACACACACACACACACACACACATATATATATATATATATATATATATATATATATATATATATATATATATATATATGTATGTATATATGTAAAATTTTTGTTCTAGTTGCAATTTATTAATACAATTTGTCAGTTTTTTGCAGTAAAATTTAAGGTAAATCCTCCTCTTATACTCAGAATTGCTTGAAAACCAAAAATCATATAGCTTTTTCTGGAATTAATTTATAGTAAATACTTATTCAATTTTTCAAAATGGGTTGAAACTAAAAGATTTATGTTTTTAAGTCTCTCCATGTGTTTTCTGTGTCGACAGTATGTGTATAAAATAGAGTACAGAATACCGACAAGTCTTCGAAGAAATATGACCAATGGAAAACAGTCGCATTGAAACTAGATTTGATTACGCGTTTCACCTTTCTAGGCTTCGTCAGATGAAAAAAATGAAAGAAAGAAATGTGTGTGTGTATTTGTGTGTATGCTTAAATAATAAATCATTTGTACTTTTTCCCACTAAGCAGGCGTTTTTCGTGAGGAAAGAAAAGAATGACTTTTAAAAGGCCGTTAATATTTATTCTGTATATATATATATATATATATATATATATATATATATATATATATATATATATATATATACCCAACGAATTAAATAATATATATGTTGGTTACACAACAAACTCACTTTCTCGACGCTTGACACTACATTTGAATGAAAACTCTAACATTTTTAGGCATTTAAAACAACATGCCTGCCCGCACACACAAGTCCGTAAAATACTTGTCGAAACACAATTATACTTCGACATGAAAACAATAGACAAAAACTAAAAATCCTTGAAGCATTATACATCAAACACTTGAAACCCAACCTAAACAAAATCAATTATGGCATCTCTACAAATATTCTTAAATATCTATAATTGGTAACAGAAGCCATTGGTTTATACCAATGGCTTACCATACTTTATACTTCTCAATTCACTCTCGTGTGGTCATGTGTGACGTCATGAGATGCGGTGCGATTTTCGTTTCTAGCGTCTTTATGCACGTGTTTATCGTTGCTTAGAAATCATTTATGTAAACAATGACAGACAATCATCACTGTCTTGTCCATATATTGTTTAATATGTTGCAATTGACATCTTTGATAATAGCTTATGTAAGCCGAAAGCTTAGATTGTATTAAAAAAATATGGATCAATATTGTCAAATTCTTTCTTCGTTCAACGATAATGTTATTAAACTTATCAGATGTTACGAAAAAATTTTACATAAAATAAATAGACAACACTTGTCGATAATATTTAATGAAACGTGTATCAATATATATATATATATATATATATATATATATATATATATATATATATATATATATATATGTCTGCAACAGGGAGCATCCTTACGTTTATGTTTTGTATTTTATCGTTATTTTTTTTATTTTTCATTGCTTTTATTATATATATATATATATATATATATATATATATATATATATATATATATATATATATATGAGACATTCTTTGTGGTTTGTGGCGTGCGTTGATACTATTGGTTGCATTGGGTTGCCTGGTTTGTTTGCTTACATATACATGCATACATACATACATACATACATACATACATACAAACATGCACTTGCATATATACACATGGACATGTACATACATATTAAAGCCATTGGGCTCTGTAGATTTTCTTTTAAATCAACCTATTCCAAATAGATTTCCATCCTTCTCTACACCAATTTGTATTCTGTAATACGCTATTATTGTTTCTGCAATGATCTGTGAAATAACGTATGGTTCCTGTTGCGAACTGCAAGATTAGCGCACTCTTTTCTTCTCAGTTAATTCTTTTTTTCTCTTCATCAGACTGGCATTTTTTTAAAATCAAAACTGGTCAAATATATTACGTTGAACCGTCAGTGCATTTCAGTATCTTTGCGGTGTTGATGTACTCTTTTTTTGAGGTTTCTGCGTGTTTCGCTGATGTCCATCAATTAGGCATTTTGTAGTCTGTTCTGAATATGCCCGCCTCTGTTCTATTATTGTTCTATTTCGTTTGATATTAATTAGATTGCTTATTATTTCAGGTGTAGTTTTCATGGATTTTATGTCAAGGCTGGACAGGTTCTTTTTTTTTCAGTGGTAGCTGTTATAGAGTTGGTAGGATTTTGCCATGGTTGTCGAGATTAGATCAGCTGTCAATTTATCGAACCGATCAGATATACTTTTAAGACAGGTGTAAATAGTCTTGTCATCAGCATAGATATGGAGTTGAGAGCTGACGAAATAAGAACATTTATGAAAATTACAATCAACATAGATGCAAGTATAGAGCGCTGGGGGCACCTGCATTTATGCGTAAAGATCTAGAACAGTGGCCATTCAAAGCAGCGTTTATTTCGTGATTTGATAAGAAAGACTGAATCAATTCAAAAATTCATCTAGAAATACCATAACCTTCAAACTTGTGAGGAATGCCTTTGAGATGTGTCCAAAGCAATAGATCGAGCTTCACCATTCTTATCTACAGCTTGATGGACTCTTTCAGTAATAATCGTTAACACATCAATAGTTGACCTACAGAAGCTAAAGCCATATTGCTTATCTGAAAGAAGGTCAATTCAGAATTAATTAGAAACTCTAGTATTTTATCAGAAATAATCAAAAGACTAATAGGCGTATAATTAGAAGAATCAGATTAGTTCATTTGAGTTCTTAAAGGCTGGAACTACAGAATTGGTTGTTTGCTTGTGTTTATTTAGCGGCATATCAAGCCGTATAGATTATTTTATACCGAAATCTAAATATGAAACTTCTAACTTTATAATTAATTCAAGAGAATGACATTATTTCATGATTAAATTTTAATTAATTAGCTGTATATTTTTTACCAAATAATCTTACAAAATTTAACGAGGAATGAAAATTTGTTTCTCTTTACAAGACATGAGATTAATCATAGCCCATTACTTTCAGCTTTTTTTGACAATTTATACCATGTTTTCAATTTTACTATAAAAATGTACTGTTGGTAAGAAGGAAGGCAAGATGCGGTAAGGCATTTATTGTAGAGTTTAGAGAGAACAGGAGACAGTTCAAGAGTACATTTCTTAAGAACTGCTGCAAGGATACTATCAAGTTCACAGGATTTGTGAGGATCCATTTTAGAAATGATTGCAGAAACCATGGACGGTGTTATATGCATATCACTCAATAGAGATTCAATTCTAAGTGAAAAGTCAAAATGTAACTGTAAGTTCTATACAGACAATGTCTTCTATCGCACTTCTCGCTAGTGGAACTCTCGTCAGGCTTCTTACTTCCCATTCAACATTGATCTTCCAAAATTGAAATGCAATGTTATCTTCTGTCTTCTTAAATCTTTTTTGTTTTTTCTCCTTAATAGTATTTTTTTCTTTTTAATATTTTCTAACACCTTGCATCTTAGTGACTTTATTGCCTTGCTTGGAGTGAAATTGTTAAAATAAAAAAATAGCTAATCCACCATCTATTGGTCATTATTAGTTAATCCAAAAATAAAGTAAAAAAAATGGCCTGTCAAACGAAACATTTGGACAAAGTGCAAGTCTCGTATGGATCGAAGTTTCGCACTAAGTGAATTTGGTATGTCCCGAAAAGGGATATATTTGTTCGAAGTAGCAAAGTGTTTGTTGACTCCTGTAACCGGGTAGGACAATCTAGCAGGTAACCGTAATGGCCTGGTCCTCATCGTAGTGGTAGGCAATAGGCGTAGGCAATAGGCATAGAAAATAGCCGTAGTCCATGTACCTCCACATCAGTCTGTATTTATGGCTGACACCAGCCAATCATATTACTGTGAGGGGGGACCCAGGTGTATGCATATTCAGTACATCAGAATTGTAACAGTCAAGTTAAACGAAATTTAAGTAGAAAAAATAACCAAAGAGTTTTGCCTTCATTCTCTCGCCGTCTCGCTGGGTAGTCTAGAACCCCAAGTGAATCGCAAGTTACGTTAAGCAAAATCAAGATAGAAATATTCTCGCTGTCTCGAACAAAGTCTCGGACGAAGCAAATTCAGAGTGAATTCTATTTAGTGGAGTCTTCTGGATGATTAAAACTAACAAGACAGCGCCCTCCTCCTCTCCCCAAATCAAATTGAACGACCCTGCCTCGTACCATATAATTCTGTTCATCCTTCCATTAGTTACTAAGTTAACTCGATCATTACCTCAGATAACTAATGGACTATTCCGTTTTGGTTGCGAGAAAAGACAGAAGAAAAAGTTATATCCGAGACACTGTTTGGCTTTAGTGAGAAAAAGAAATCAGCAATGTTACTTTTGTGCCCGCAAAAAAACAGTCAAAAGGAGAGTTTTTCCCGTGACACCGCTATCATTTTGTACTACTTTCACTCCCTCGGCAATGTTTATATACAAGATTATAAAACTATGTGAACCAAGTACAATGCCATATTTATTATTTACCTGTTATAAAGATTTATTATTTACCATTTTATAAAGAGATAAATGTGAAATAAATATTTTTATTAAAAATTAAAACTATTCCTGTAAATAAAAAATCTAATGAATAAATAGTCTTTATTATTTTGTTATAAAAAATCAAAGAAAATGTATAAATTCACTTTTATGTGTTTGGGTTTTATTAAAATTCTTATTTTCAATTTTTAAAACAACAAACATTGTCAAGGGAGTGAAAGTGGTTAAAATAATAGCGGTGTCAAGGGAAAAACACCTTTTTGACACATCGTTTTATTGCGGGCACGAAGTTTAAACATTGCCTGGAAGTAATATTACAATAAGAAAAAGAAATGTAGCGGTGACTTAAGAAAGAATTAATTAAAGGGAATATAAAGGAAGCGATAATGCTCTCAATCGTTTGGCATCTGATTCACTGAAATGGAAAACATTGCCAATTTTGAATCTTTTCATTTGTACCCTCTTACTTCTTTAAATAATGACTTGCATTCATAATTATGACTTATTGCAATATTTTGTTAAAGTTGATAATCTCAAATATTTGATGAAATAATAAAGGAAATTCCACAGTTATTTTATTGTCGTACGTGTTTATACAATCATTCAATTAAGAATTATGATTCATCAGCAAATTCAGATAGGAAATTCATTAAATTTTCACGGGAACTGCTTGTTTTAAATAATTCTTACAACTGACCTATATTTCGGTTATATAATGTTGAACTCTCAGGTCGTTTGAGGTCACCAGAATTCATCAAAAAGCACAGCATGTTATTTCCAGTTGTATGAAGTAATTTCTAGCAAAATGAAGCAAATTCTAGCAAAATGGAGTGAGATATTGAGTTTCTATGGCACCCAAAAGGTCACTAGAGGTCGTTGGATGTAGAATTTGTGGCTTTTATGATTCGGATTACAGGAAAACAATTATATTCTTGAAGGTCTTTAGAAAGAAAAACTGGACACAAATTAAATTAACTAGTCCACATTTAAGATATTAGGAAAGTATTTTTTTGGTGGGCAAAGATCATATATTTTGATAGGCAAAGATCATATTTTTTGATAGGCAAAGATCTTATTTTTTGATAGGCAAAGATCATATTTTTTGGTAGGCAAAGATCTTATTTTTGATAGGCAAAGATCATAGTTTTTGGTAGGCAAAGATCTTATTTTTTGATCAGCAAAGATCATATTTTTTGGTAGGCAAAGATCATATTTTTTGGTAGGCAAAGATCATATTTTTTGGTAGGCAAAGATCATATTTGTAGATTAGAATCCAATTTGGGTAATATCGTCCACCGCTAGGCAATTTCAACTGCTGGGTGTCCGATGAGCAAAACTGAACAGAAAATGGTGGGGGATTTGAAATTTTGGTTAGCGATATAGGATTTAACTTGAGTATTAAAAAATTACTTCAATATACGCAGTAGCCGTATAAATTAGCGTTATTTGATACACCCGCCTCTTTGCTATATTTTACTACAAGTTACTTTATTAATCAGTTACAAATTTTTACCAAACAATTTTAGTACACTTTTGAATATTTACTATACAGGTAGACTGTAGAAAGTTTTTCCATGCGAAAGTCGGCGATGACGGACAAAGGTTGCCTTCTTCAAGTGAAAACTTGTTAAAATCGAAAAATATTGATTTTTTTAAAAATAATTTTGGATGGTGGGGTCCTATTCATAATATAAATAATGTTTTCTTATCCTCTTATTCTTTCAAATTCAGTAACCCATTGTGTCTTAGTGACTTTATTGCCTTGCTCGGGATGAAATGATTAAAAACTCAATCTCTGACTTTTTAAAGAGTTATCTTTACTTCATTTTTATTTACAAATGTCAAGTTGAAAACTGTGCTTATGTCATTGATCAATGTGTTCTAAATGTATCCTTTTTCACAGTTCGTAAAATACGAAATGTGTAAAAGAGAAAGACGAAAGCGAAGCTGAAGAAAAAGAGAGAGAGGGAGAAGCAAAAAGCAGAAAGAGAATAGGAGTTGGGAGAAAGAAACAAAACTTAAAGAGGGAGAAAGGCACAAAATGTGAAGGAGAAAGAGAAAGAGAGATAGAGAAAAGTTGAAAGAATACGAGGAGGAGAGAGAAATATTGAAAGTGAAAGAGAAAGGTGAGAGAAAAACAGAAAGAGAAAAGGAGGAGGGAGGGAGAGAAAACTTAAAGGGGAAAGGAGGGGGATGATATAAAAGAAGGAAAATCAAATGAAATGGGGGTGAGATGAAAAGTAGAAAGGGGAGTGGAAATTAAGAAAGAAGAACTGAAACTGAAAGCGGAGAGAAATAGTGAGAGAGAAAGGCCGAAAGAAAAAAAGAGAGAGGTGTGAAAGGAAAGAAGACGAAAAGGGAAGAAAAAAGCTGAAAGACAAAGGGGAAGTGAGGACGAAAAAGTAGAAAGAGAAGGTGAAAGAGAAGAGAAAAAAAATAAAGTAAAAGAGGAGAGAGAGAGAGAGAGGAAGAAAAGCTGAAATAAAATAGAGAAGGCGAGGAAAGAAAAAACAAGAGAGAAGAAGAGGGGAAATTGGAACGCTGAAAGAGCAGATTACGGAGGGTATAGAAAAGCAGAAAGAAAGGGAGGAGAAAGAAAACAAATAGAAAAAGGGACAGGAGTGAGAGAGATAGAAAAGTTGAAAGAAAAAGGAGGGGTTGAAAATCTGAAGACGAAATTGTGTGTGTGTGTGTGTGTGTGTGTGTTTGTTAGAGAGAGAGAGAAAGTGAGAGAAAAGCACAGAGAGAGACAGAGAGAGAGAGAGAGAGAGAGAAACAGAGAAAAAAAAAGAGAGACTGGGGTATGCCAATCAAACAACCAGATGACGTTTAATGATATTTAAAAGATAAGTTCTACTTTTGGACATTGCTTTTATCCCTCTTTTCAACTTTGGCTATTTTAACCAACCGCCCTTTGATCCGTTCTCCATCCCCCTTCTTCTTTCCCCCTCTCTTTGATCCCCTTAGTTTTCTTTCTAACATCTCTCTTCCTCTCTCTCTCTCTCTCTCTCATTTTCTCTCTCTCTCTAACACGTACGCACGCGCACTCCCACCGAATAGAGATCAAGACTAGCAATGTCACGTGATACACTAATGGCTGACAAAAGTTTGGACAGCGCCTCTAACTTCTCTCACCAGAAAATAAAACGAAAATACTGTTCCCGCCTTTTTTTTTTTATCCTTTCCTTCGTCTTTTTCAAATTCAAGGATATTTTTTATTTTTTTATATTTTTTATTGTTGATTTGTTTTCTTGCTTCTTTTTTCCCCTCTGGACACTCGCCAGGTGGAACATTTTTTGTTTTTTGGCAAAAGGGAAAAAAATTCTCTCTCTCTCTCTCTCTCTCTCTCTCTCTCGCGCGCGCTCGCGCGCGCGTGCGCGCGCGAAAACACACATACAGATACACATACATTTTATGACTGAAAAGAACTTGTGGTATTTGCTAACCCCTCCTTTCATCTTTCCAAAACCAAAGGCATTAGAAAAGTCTAAAGAACACACACACACACATATATATATGAAAGAATTCATTCAAACGAGTTTTATTAAATTCAACCGAGGGTAGAGGGAAGAAGGATAGAAAAATAGAAAGAAAGATAATCTGAAAGAGAGAGAGTATATTTGAAAAATATCTGAGAAAGAGACTTGAGACAGATAAAGCAGAAAGGCTGTTGTACGCCAATGAAACACCCAGAGGACATTTAATATTTACTTTTGGATGTATTCTTCCTTTCTAAGTCAGTTTTTAATTTTTCATTATATCTTGCCAATTTATCAATAAACAAATCGGACTCAAATTTGCGGAGATGCTGTTCAAAATTCATATTTTACTCAACTACTCCCTCATCTTTCCATCAAAAAGTTAAGAACAAGGAAAATTTAATTTTTTAAATTAGTATTCTTACAGATTTTTCTCTTCTCTTTTTGGCCGCTAAAAATGTCGAAACTGTCCGTAATTGTTATTGTCCCAAATTGCTTTTTGTCAATTCAGTAGACATTTTGAAATTTCGGCCCGAGAAATTTTCTGCACACCATCTTATATTTTAGGAGGTTATTCGGAAAGTACCGCTGCGTTTTTAGAGACGGAATAAGAGAGAGAGAGGGGGAGGGGGAACAGAGAGAGAGAGAGAGAGAGTGAAGCTGGATGTACTGCTGGCCCTGGCTACGCCGTTGACCAAACAATATATTCATTTACTGTAATCAAATTAGCTTCAAAATTAGGTCTTCAAAGGTCGCATGATATGCGAGTATATATGGTATCTGCATTCTGTGTTGATTGCAAGTTGCAATAATATTTAAATCCATGTCGGAAGAGAGGCGAGAAAAAAAATTAAATATTGAGTAGAACAATGATTCCTGCTACAGTGTAACCCGGATATAAGAGACCCTGATATAAGAGAAACACGGATATAAGAGAGATTTTCTCTGGTCCCAAATTAGAGCCTGTGTTAATGTATATAAATTAGACCAAATCCGGATATAAGAGAAACCCGGGTATAAGAGACTTCTCCGGTCCCGACAACTCTCTTATATCCGGGTTACACTGTAGCGTGTTCGGAAAATAATTACGTTTTTCCAGAAACGCATTGATATCTATGTAACAATAAACCCTAAGAAACGGAGAAGAAAAGTGGAGGAAGGAGTAAAGACGTTGTGAAGGAGGGAAAAGATAGAAGTTAAGTAAGAAGGAAAATCGTGTTAAAGGAAAAAGAGAAGCTGGAGACATTATTCTTGGCTTGAATTTTAACTCCTTTAATGCAGCTTTATAAAATATTTTTTCTTTTGGAATGTGACGTAGGTAGGTAGGTAGGTAGGTAGGTACGTACGTACGTACGTACAATGTTACTAATGCATAAATAATAATGCATGTACATATATATAATATATATATATATATATATATGAAGAAAAATATACGGAAAAAACAAACAAAAATCCTTATATGTAATTATGCTGTTTTAATGTTACTATAATGTCAACGTCGGACGTTTCGGTCTAATAGACCATCTTCAGCACATATTCATAAAACATAATTAACATTAGACCATATTCAATTAAACATGAAAAAAACGATTATTATGTTTTATGAATATGTCCTGAAGATGGTGTATTAGACAGAAACCTCCGACGTTGACATTATATTAACATTAAAACAGCATAATTGCATATTAGGATTTTTGTTTGTTTTTCCGTATATTTTTCTTCATACTGCCGGATCTATATCCATATATTTGCTTATATATATATATATATATATATATATGTATGCATGTGTGTGTGTGTGTTGGGTACCTCGACGTGGTGTAATGATTAGCTTGTCAATTACGACGGACAGGGACTAAGCATAAACTACAAGGAGACAGGTCATCTGTAAAAGGATGTGCCCGAAATGTGATTTGCAGGTCGGGGACACTAGAATCAAGAAGACGCAGAACATGAAATATCTGGGAAGCGGACGATAAGTGCGTCACTGAGATCTGTAGACGTAGTTGGATGGCCAAAGAGGCAGAGTATTGCGAGATAGGAGGATTTCTTTGGTAACGAAGAAAAGAATACTGAGCTGTTGCGTGATATCTGTTCTTCTTTGCGGCAGCGAACGTTGGACAAAGATGAAGAAGAAAGATAGTAGCTATGGTTCTACAAAAGTATGCTAAGGATATCATGGACCGACCATGTGAGCAATGATGAGGTCATAGAGTATAAACCACCTCCTTGTTGCAACAAGGAGGAGGTTTATACTTAACACGAGGAAAAGGCAGCTGAAGTTTCTAGTACACATACTGGGGAAGGCTGTCCTGGAGAATCTGATACTCACGGGTCGAATAGACGGAAAGAGAGACAAGGTAAAACAACCCGAGACATACCTAGCGGGCTTAAGCAAGATGACAGAGAGAAGGAACTTGTTGAGAGCTGCAAGGAATACAGAGAGGTGGAGAGCCATGATCGCCTACGCCCTGAAAGGCTCATAAAAAGAAAAAGTGAGTTTGATCCTCATTGGGTGCTCCATACTTTCCGTCTTGTGCCATAGCTTAGAAAATCACAATATATATATATCTTTCTGTGTGTGTGTGCGCGCGCGTGCGTTTCTGTGTCTGCGTATGTCCATACTTGTGCGTGCGTGTATCTGTGTGTTTACATGGGAATGTCAGGATGTCTGATTTTGGGCGTATGACTGGGTGGTTGTGTGTTTATTAGTGTCTGAGTATGTATAGCTTTTGTGTGTGTATTTGTGTTTTGTGTGTGTATCTATGCATGTCAGTGTATCTTTGTGCATGCCCGCGTGTTTGCTTGCGTGTGCGTGTGTGTGTCTGTGTCTAGGGCCAAAACAGAACAAATTATAAGAAACTTAAAGTATCCAAAGAAGAAGGGGTAACGTAACTCTTATCGGCGCTGAATGTGGGCCGAATTCCAATAACCGTCACGTCAGTTACGCTTACTTGCTCACAAAAGCCCTTGAGAGAGGCACGAATCCATCTCTTTACGCCCCCGTTCAGAGAGTTATTGAAAGAAAGGTAAACTGGACTTTCTAGACTTGGATCGAATCCAATCGAGAAAGATATTTCTGAATTCAGAACCGTGGAGAATGCAACGGGGAACTACTCCACTATATTTCCAAACAAAACATGATATTAGGTTGGTGCAAAAATAATGTCGTTTTTCTTTTGAAGTTGAACGTCAAAAAACAACATTATTTTTGCACCAACCTTATAACTCATCTAAATAAATAAACGTCAAACTCTTGTTTGTCTGTGTGTCTGAAACCCGTTTAACTCGGGTCACAATTGCTCTACAGAAAGATGTTTTACCTTTTTGGAATCAGAATGGCCCCGGGAATTGAAAATCTGCCCATCACCTGGTGCTTGAAAATCTAGCATTGTGTCCGGATGAGATGGGAACAATTACAAATTTCAATTTTAAAATAAATGAAAAAAAATTACTGATTTTAAAAGTTTTTAATTTATATTGAGTTTAAAATGACACAAAAACCTTGTAAATTTAAAAAGAATTGTTTCAAATTCAATTTAAAATATCTCCAAATCTTTGTGAATTGAAGAAATCAATTTTATTTCTTCAAAATGCTATGGAATCAGAGTTAAAGTGCAGGTTTTGAAGCTCCAAGAGTTTATGATTTGAAGAACTTCATTTTCGGCCTGAATTGGAATTTCGGTTCAAATCGGAGTTTCGACCTAAATCCGTCTCTTGGTCAGAATTAGGCTTATAGCCCGAATTAGAATTAAATTGAAGTCTTGAAGTTCCATGGAGTGAATGGAGGAATTCAATGTTATTGCTTCAAAATTATCTCTGCTGTTTTCTAAGCTGAACCAGAGGTCCTAGTTTTTAGCCTGAGGCCCGATTAGCCCTCCACATGGGCAAGCTTAAAAGTTCGCACGGGGCGCGATTATAATCTTTACTTTGGACCCTTTTACATTAGTGCCTAATGAATTACGACAAAAAAGCCACTCGAAGGAGATTTGCCGACGCCTTGCTTCCTGCAATTGTTTGTTTTAAGGAACTTGAATGAAGAGGGTATTACGTGTGGGATGATTTGCATGAAGTTATCGAGATTAGCAATCATTTGTTATTTGCTGTAAAATCTTTTTGTAATCCAGAAAGAGGCACACACGTGTTTCTTTGCAGATACGTGTGTATCTGAAAGTGAGTAGTGACGATATATATATATATATATATATATATATATATATATATATATATCATAACTACTCACTTACTTTCAGATACATACATACATACATACATACATACATAAATACACACACACACACACACACATATATATATATATATATATATATATATATATATATATATATATATATATATATATATATACGGGGATACACTGTGACTAACAAATCATACTTACGTACAAATGAGTGAAAGATATGTAACTATGGTTGCAGGTATTTACCAAGTTTAGTCTGACAGGGATCGAACCTACCATATACTAATCTTCGTTTAGTTTACTAAATATCATTGTACGCCAGGCACTGTAGCAATTTAAAGCGTTTATAAAGGACTCTGTACTTATTTTTCATAACAGAACTCATAAAACCTTAAAATGTTTTCATAAGACGTTTATATGGCCGATCTTTAAGGAGTTTTCATCTCGGAATTTAAGATGTTTTCATTGCGAGACATGGAAACGTTTTCTTAATGGAGTATATCAAAGTTTAAGACGTTTTCATAGCTGAACGCATACATTTTTAAAACGTTTTCAAAGTGGGGACTTAAATTTTTTTCATTGCAGGATTTACGACATTTTTATAGAAGGACGTATAAATCGTTTAGTCGTTTTCATAAAAGGGATTTAAGACTTATTCTTAGTGACATTTACGACTTTTTCATAGAGGAATTTAATTTTTTTAAGCTGTTTTCATAGAGGGATTTAAAATTTTCCGTGGTGAGATTCACGACATTTTCATATAGGAAAAAAACATTAAGACGTTTTCAAAGAGGGGATGTAAGAGCTATTCATAGTGAGATTTACGACATTTTCATAGAGTGACTTTAAAAACCTTCAAGACCTTTTCATAGTAAAATTTACTAATTTTTCACCGAGTGACATATAAATCTTCAAATTGTTTTCATCGAGGAATTTACGACATTTTCATAGAGGGGCATAAAAACGTTTCTCTACAACACTAGAAATAATCCGCAACAGTATCCTGTTAAACACTGTTCCAATTAAAATGCTTGATACACAAATGTCATGGTCAGTTGTCTCATAAGTTGATGGCCTTCTATGTCCCAGTAAAACAGTTCTATGTGGAAGAGATTCTGCAGGTCGAAATCTGGTCCAACATATGCCGTTATTGCTCAGTGTGATAGAAATTTGGCTAGTTTGGTTGCCAAGCAATAGACTGAAGTCATGTTCATGTCTCTGAAACTAATCCTGTACCGTGTGGCAGTGGGCATTGTCCCGTTGAAAAATGTCACAAAAGACTTCTTACATAAAATAATGTACCTGGACTTCAACGATATGGACGGAGGTGGTGTGCTAAAAGTACCTTCTGTAAAAATAAGTACCTTCTAAAAATGATATGGCCCGGGTTTCAGGTACTATATGTTGTGATCCATTCCATCATTCTCCTTGGATAAAGCTATCTAAAATTGTTTTTATAGTAAAGTTCACCATGTAAAAGGCCCGGGAGTTACTCGAGGTAGATAGTTACAGTAAGAGGCAGTTTATGCGGCTTAGAATTGAACAGGTTAAGATTGTAGTGATCGAGGAAATACCCTCTTAGAAGTCAGTTCCACAGGGCTGTGGTTCGCAGGAAGAAACTGTTCGCGTAGAACTTACTTCTCACTAATGGAATATGGAGAGAATATAGGTGGTTTGCTACAATAATGAGTGTGCGTTGTTTACTTGAGCCTCAGAGGACTGGCCGTTTACAACTAACTTCAGGTTTGGTTTGGTTTATTTTGTTTTACGGCATATCAACCGCAATGGGTTATTTAATGCCGACAAGATTTTTAGGATAGGTTCGTATGAATAGAATATGTATTTTTTGCAATAATAAATTTTTCAAAAATGTATATTTGGTAATTTTTTCAAAAATGTATAGCTGCTAATATTTTTTCCAAAAAATGTATAGCTGCTAATATTTTTTTTTCAAAAATGTATAGTTTGGTTTGTATTGTTTTGTGGCATATTAACCTCAATGGGTTATTTCATGCTGACAAGATTTTTATTTCTGGTAATATTTTCTTTTTTCAAATATTTATTGCTGAGACTAATTTTTTTTTTTACAAAGTATTTCTGGTATTAAAATCTATTTTTACATTTTCATAGTCATTTTGTGGGGTCTACTATTTGCCCATGTCTGGGACCCTAACAGGTGATAGCACCTCGGGTCGGGGTGGATCAGGGAACATCAGTAATTATGTGGTGGTTCCAAGCCCCTCAAAACCTCCTGATCAGAGGCCTTGCTGTTAGACGTAGTTTATCGACTTAGCCATGAAACGGATGCAGTTTATCGTCTTACCCAGGACGACGGCAACTACCTTCAGTGACCTACCTATTAGGAAGGACTTGATAACTGAAAATACTCCTCCAGTGATTCTATAACTGGAGAGCTTGTACAGCAACTCCTTGTTGCTCAAGAGGTTGTCCCTGTTGAAGTGATCAACAGCATTCTTGTTAAATGAAATAAAAAAGTAAATAAAGAGACCAGGCCAGTAAACATTTTTAAGCATTTCAGCCCAAGCTAGGCGGGAGTGTCACTAGCACATAAGGGGTTACAGAGAGTGAAATTAAGAATAAAGAGGGGGGTGTTTGAGGAAAGGATAAAGAGATGGACGGGAATCAAGATCAAGGCATCAGAAGATGTCGATTGAAATTACATTTAAATTTTTGAAGATTAATCAGGGAAGCAAGTAAAAGGAAGGGAGTTCTACTGCCAGGAAGTGCGAGAGAAGAAGCTCTTGGAGTAGAAGAGGCAGTTACATTTAACTGTATCAATATTAAAAGGATGGAACCGATATGCCAACCTAGTAGAACGCTTAAATTCATGCAGTTGGGGTACCAGTGAAAATAGTTCGCCAGGGCAGTTGCCATGAAAATATTTGTAGAAAAGACGGAGGGAAGCCACATCACATCTGTGAGAAAGTGACTAGAGTCGAGTTGCCAGGTCAGAATTTATCAAAATGCATAATTATTGTTTAAGATAAATGTTGTACCTATAGCAAATGTAGATATAGGGATGAACACTGCATCGCAATCGTCGGTGTCATGCCTCTTGCGGTCTTCTATTTAGAGATTCTATATTTGATTTAGTAATGCTTCATACAGTCATGTTTTTGTTTGGGGTGGGGGATGCATGTGTTCCTCTGACTGTCCAGGCAGGGTGTTGTGCAAGTTGTTGGTGGCTATGTAATGGCTCAGGTTGCGTTCTCATAGATTTCGCAAAAAATTCAAGTGAAACTGGTGTCTGTCGTCGAGGACGAGTGGTGAGGTAGTTAGATTTTGTTGCAGATCCCATTGGAACCGCTTTTATTCATGCCACGTTCTTCGGTAGTGATGGTTTTGGGCGTAAGTAATATAAGACCGGTTCCAGAAACACTTGGGTGATTCTCATGCTTTTCATAAACAGATAGAGATGGAAACGGATTGAAATAGATAGAAATAAAAGTAGAAAGGGAAAGACTGGGTGAGACAGATAAATAGATTGAGAGAGAGGGAGAGGGAGAGAGACATAAGAGCAAACTGAAGTATGAACATAAGCTAGCTAGCCGAGATACAGTAAGTTGATCAAGATAAACAGTTATGAGATGTTATGATAGGTAAATTGATGGATAGATAGAGAAACAAACAGACTAATATATATATATATATATAGAGAGAGAGAGAGAGAATGAACAGACAGAGAGAAAGATGTGTAGAGATTGACATGGAGACAGACACGTATCAAAATAGGTCGATAGAGATACAAACCCTGTAATAGATAGAAACAAAGACGAACAAAGATAAAGATAAGGAGAGATTGACATATACATAGATAGATTGATAGATGATTCACTTAAAGAGAAAAAAATATGAAGAGACTGACATAGATAAGTGAATACTGAGATAGCTATGACGATAAGACAGCTAGCTAGTCAAGATAGATACGAACGCACACACACACACACACACACACACACACACACACATATATATATATATATATATATATATATATATATATATATATATATACTTAATACATCTTGTTTTCATTCTCGCGTGTTCATGTGTGACGTCATGGGCTACAGTGCGATTTTCGCTTCCAGCGTCTTATATGCACGAGTTTGTCGTTGCTTGGAAATCTTTCATGTAAACAGAAACAGACTATCATTATTGTTTTGTCCGTGTATTGCTTAATATATTGTAATGTAAATGGCATCTTTGATAATGGCTTATGTAAGCCGAAAGGTTAGATAGGATTAAAAAATATGTATCAATATTGCGATTTTCTTTCTTCGTTTAATGATAATGCTATTAAGCTTATCAGACGATATGAAAAGAATTTACATAAAATAGACAACATTTGTCTATATTATTTAATGAAACATGCATCAATGAAAAAATGCTGCCGAAATACACACACTATATATATATATATATATATATATATATATTAACATATATAATATATACAGGGTGTATCAAAAATAATTTTACAATGTTAGGGATGGGTTCCTCACATCAAAAGAAGGACAAAAGTTCATATGAACATATGTCTGCAAATTCTTCGTTTTTGAGTTAATCATTTTAAACAAAATTTGCGGTAGATGGTGCTGTGTTGCCATGTAGACTAGGTTACATTTTAAGGACCCTCCATGTGGTTCTATGAGATGTACATCATGCTGTGGTGATACCTGGATCGTCTCCGACAGCTTGTAGAATAGTATATATATATATATATATATATATATATATATATATATTCATTTCTGTAGTTTAGTGCTAGCAGCAAGCAGAAATATTTCTCCTCCCGATGATGGCCATTTCGGCCGAAACTAGTCGAGGAATCTAAATGGAATAATAATAAAAAAAAAATGAAAGAATATTAATCTACAACTCAGTGTGTCTGAAGATTTTTATTTTTTTATTGTTCAAAATATATATATATATATAGAGAGAGAGAGAGATTATGTGTAAGCGAGAGAGAGAGAGAGAGAAAATGACCGAGTAAGATCGATATGAATAGACTGTGATAGATAACTTCTATGTGCCCTGTCCCTTCAGGGCGTGTGTAATTATGGCTCTTCACAACTTCGTATCCTTTGTAGGTCTCAGTATCATTTTTCTTATCACCATTCCCCTCCTAATACCTGCTCTGTCATCCATTTAAATCAACTTGTTAGGTCAGTTACTCACTGTTTCCTTCTGCTCCTCTTTCATGTGAGTGTCACATTTCCAAGCACTCTTTCCTCATTATATGTCCTAGAAATTTCAACTTTTTGATTTTAAGTATAAGCGTCTCTTTTTGTTTCTGTTTTCCTTAAAACTTTCTCGTCACGCGCATGTTCAGTTCATGGTATTCTCAGCATCCTTCTGTAGAACTACATTTCTGTTGTCTCAAGTCTCTTTATCATTGAGGAGATTATCCAGCATTCGCTGACATATAAGAAAACCAATATTGCGTAACTGTTAACCACTGTTTTTTTTGTTTTTTTTTTTGGTGGGAAGGGGTGCATTTTCTAACGAAATTTTCTTGTTTCTTAATACTTTGCTTAGCTTTTGGAAAGCATTAATTTTTGGAAATTCATTGTGCCTTCGGATTTCGATGTCACATTTCCGTCGTCTGATAAAACACGTTCCAGCTATTTACATTTTCGTACTTGCTTGACTTTGGCATCTCTAATACACATACCCTCTTGCTGACAACCATGCATCCTATCTTAAGATCACCACAATGTAAGTCTGAATAAGTCCGGTGAGAAGATACATCCTTGTCTTACACCCTCTCTATTTTTGTGTTTTTATCAGATTCGTTTTCTCATTTGTATACACGAGGTTTGTTCCTAGTATAAGTTCTACTTTATTATAATCAAGTTTCCCTAGCAGTTGAGTTCTTTAAATAGATACCAACAGACTGTATTAGATAGATAAATAGATAATGAACAGAGAGAGAGAGAGAGAGAGAGAGAGAGAGAGAGAGAGAGAGAAATATATGAATATAGACAGATGTGTACAGGCGATGATAGGCTGCGCCTGAACTCTGAAATTTTATTCACTAATTATTTATTTTATTTTTCTCTCCTCCACCAATACGAGATAGGTTCGCCTATCATCCGGTTCACACTTCTCCTCGGTCTTTTGAATAGTAGAAGACGTTTATCCCTTGTTTCCTGGTTAGGATTGGGTTTCCAGTTCCTTCTAAAGCCTAACTGAATGTATTTCTATAGTAAAATCATTAGCAATGAATTTACATTCTATATATAATAGCTATATTGTCTCTCAATATGGCTTGTCATAATTCCTGACCACTGGCACTCCCTTTTTTTCCTGACTTTCAATGCATTGGTATAGTAAAACCATTAGCAATGGATATATATATATATATATATATATATATATATATATATAAACTCCTTTCTCGGTATGGCTTGACTTAATTACTGACCACGAATCCCTTTCTTTCTGATTTGCTATGCATTTCTATAGTAAACCAGCAATGCATTTACATTCTACTTACTACGTAGCTCTATTTTGTCATAATAATTTTAGTAGATAGTTTCACCTATCGTTTAATTTACACTCCTCCCCATTCTTTTCAACAGGAGTAGAGGTTTATCCCTTAATTCCTGTTTAGGATTGGATTTTCGGTTTCTTCTAATGCCTGCTTCAACTCTTACGTTTGCGCCTGAAATCTTAAATTTTATTTGCCATAGAATTAGCTGTTGTCTTTCCTGCTAGGTCCCAATAAGTTCATTTCTTGACCTTTCTTACGCTAATATAACTCTGCACAGAAGCCCACTAACTTGAGTGGCACTTGGTTCTTATATTGGGTGAACATTATTGAAAAAGAACATGAATAGTTTATGATATACAGAGAAAGAAAGATGAATAAACTGAGATAGATAGATAGATAGATAGATAGATAAAAAGAACAGGCTGAGATAGATGCATGCATACGACGATAAACGTGAATAGACTGGCACACGCTCGCACACACAAATACAGATATATATATATATATATATATATATATATATATATATATATATATATATATATATATATTAGGTTGGTGCAAAAATAATGTCGTTTTCTCACATATGTTACGACATTATTTTTGCACCAACCTAATATATATATATATATATATATATATATATATATATATATATATATATATATATATACATATAGAGAGAGAGATAGAGATATGAATGGAGATACGAAGGTATGTTAAAAATTATCCGCACTTTCGCCATAACTTATTTTAAGGTATGAGTGCCGATAATTTTGTACTTTCCCTCGGAGTATATGTACAGACGATGATAGACATAAATAGACAGTGATATATATATATATATATATATATATATATATATATATAGAGAGAGAGAGAGAGAGAGGATAATGGACTGACTGAGATAGTGTATTGAAAGAGAAAGATTTGGAGTAAAAGATAACGAGAGAGAGAGAGAGAGAGAGGCTCAGTGAAGTATTGAAAGGGGCAAGTCGGTGACCCAGGTACAAACATTGGTAAACACACAGCGACTAGCAGTCCGTCGTTATCGTGAAAATTTGGTTGCTTAGCTTTAAAGAGAGCGACACGGCCCAACAGACAAATTGGACAGGTAGACGAGAAAGTAAGCCGACAAAGGAACAATTATAAACTTGCAAATCTCTGCACATCAAAGAAAAAGACTTGAGCAAATGAAGTGGCAACGAGAAAGCTGACGACCATTTTAGAATTGGAAACTACAAACAATGGACTGGTTGCACACGATCATAGGTGCACGCATAATTTTGGGGTGAGTCCTGATAGTGATCCAAGCTTTATTCATCGCTTAAATATGATCAAAGAATGAAAACCTCCGAACGACAATTTAAAACCATACTAGAAAAAAAAAAAAAAAAATATATATATATATATATATATATATATATATATATATATATATATGTATACTTAATAGAAATATAAGATTTCTATTAACTATACTTATAAGAAACTATACTTGCTCGGAAAACCTTCCGTATATTGATTTGCAAATAAACAAGCCAACACCAAAGGGAAAAAAAGTTATAAAAAAAGAAAGAAACAAGAACATGTACGTTAACCGAAAATAATCGTCCAGCATACGAGTCCAAGGCCCAAAGAAAACCCGATGCGAGTATCCAAAACAACTAAATAAAGTGCTCAATACAATGAGTAGAACAGACCTACGATCCGCTTAGGTGAAACCTTGGTAGGTTTGTCTGGCTCTCTAGGTTTAACTATATATATATATATATATATATATATATATATATATATATATATATATATATATATATATTCATGAATCATTCATACAAAAAACAAATATAGAGGTTAATGATTTAAATGGCGAGAATACATCTTCGCAAACAATCTAAATAAGATACATCAACCCCGAACCTGTATATGAATGATATGATTCCCGTTTATAAATTCCAGTTGCATAAGGTCTTTTTAATTTTTTACAAGCTTTCGTCTGTTCCTACAGACATAATCAGTTATGGAAGTAGATCTTATTCTTGTTTTTACTTCTCGGTAATAAGAGGACAACGAAAATAATTATAATTGCACCTTTTAATTGAAATTTAAATAACTGATCCAACGTGCAACTTTCGGATAATAAGTGTGACATTACTGTAATTATTGAACAATATAGTTCATGCCATATTGGCGGAAAATCTACCAGTAAAAAGAATTCTCTTATTGCTATATTTGTACAAAAACGCACAACCTTAAAATTTAAATTCAAACTCAGCGTTGCGACCGCACGTTCCAAAACAATAACACATTTCTCATAGTATTTTTTCGGGTTACATCTCTATTTTCGTTGTTCTCTTATTACCGAGAAGTAAAAACAAGAACAAGATCTACGTCGATACCTGATGATGTCTGTAGGAACAGACGAAAGCTTGTAAAATATTAAAAAGACCTTATGCAACTGAAATTTATAAACGGGGATCATATCATTCATATACAGGTTCGGGGTTGGTGTATCTTATTGATATTGTTTGCGAAGATGTATTCTCGCCATTTAAATCATTAACCTCTATATTTGTTTTTTGTATGAATGATTCATGAATTTATAAATTATAATTGCACCTTTTAATTGAAATATATATATATATATATATATATATATATATATATATATATATATATATATATAGTTCGGCAGCATTTCTTCATTCAAATTTCATTGAATAATATAGACATATTGTGTCTACTTATTTTTATACTTATCCTTTCCAGTTGTCTAAACAGTTTCTTAGTTATTCTTTGATGAATTTCATATTAACATCAAGAAACTTATTAGACAACTGGGTGGTTTGGTTTCGTTTGTTTTGCCATATCAACCTCAATGGGTTATTTAATGCCGACAAGATTTTTATTGCTGGTAATATTTTTTCCAAAAAGGTATTGCTGGTAATACTTTTATCTTCAAAAATTCATTGCTCGTAATATTTTTTTTTCTTTCAAAAATGTATTGCTGGTAATATTTTTACAAAAATGTATTGCTGGTATTAAAACCTATTTTTACACTTTAATAATGTTTTGACCTCAGTTTAGGGGTTAACTATTTGCCCATAGCTGGGACCCTAACAGGTACTACCATCCCGGGTTAGGGTGGATCTGGGAACACCAGCAATTCAGAGATGTTTCCACGCTCCTCAAAACCTCATCAGAGGCCTTGCTGTTGGATGTATTTTTTCGTCTTACCCAGGACACGGATGTAGTTTATAGTCATACCCAGGACTAGAAAATTGGAAAGGATCAGTATAAAAATGTAGACATAATATGTCTATATTATTCAATGATAAACACACACACACACACACACACACACACACATATATATATAGTTATGAAAAAAAGGAAGAACTATACTTTGCCAATGCGTTTCGTCCTCTGAGGGACTTTATCAAGGCAATGTATGATCTATTATGCTGCACGTGTTTATATACAGAGGCGATGGATGTCATTGGTTTATCAAGGCTTATAAATTTGAGAATGTTTATGAACATGCATCAGGTGGTTGAAAGGTCAGTGAAAACATATGGAGGACACAAAGTGTCATAATTCAAAGTCTGGTAAAAAGTAAAGTGAGCGAGTAATAATCAATAATCTTTTGTTTTTAATGATTATTGTTTGGATTGTGAATAGATTAAAAAATAAGACAGATAAAAAATAAATGCGGTATTTAAGTTTAAAATGCATATTAAAAATTTTTCATGAATTTTTAATTTTAATTCCAAACTAAGTCATTAAATATAATATTTCTAATAAGCAAAATACTTGGTTTATTTCAAATCGAATTTAAATTGATTGGAATTGTTTTTACTTATCAGTAAAATCTATAAATCCGTTCATATTGACAGATCTGTCGACACAATATAATTATTTTTATTAAAAAGATATTTAAAAAAATAATATATACTTTTCTGAAACGTTATTTGGGGAAATTAACTTATTTAAAGTTTAATTAATCTGTATGGAAATAAATATTACTTTTAGTTTAAAATATTGCAGAAAAGCATTTTTTAAACACGGAAGTGAGGGATTTCTGACGTATTCAGTGATTTATTGACAGTCTGATGTTTAGGTAATTTAAGAAAGGGGACGGAACTGGAAGAAATTACTTGACGAATACAACGTGAACGCCTTTTTATATATTTTTTAATTACCCAGTAATCTTTAAAATTTAAGAAAATATTTTATGTAATCTAATATTTTATTGAATTTTAGGTACTTTGGCTTTATAGCCTGAGTTTTGAAAAGTCTTTTTGTAAAAAAAATGAAAATATTATCAATAAATGTTTAATTTATTGTAGGTACCTCTTTCATTTTCTGATAATGTCGTATATGGACGTCTACACGTTTATACACATACAACAAAAAAGATTTCAAGATTCTTTTTAAAATAATGGGGTTCAGTAAATTGTAGCGAGCTTTTCCTTTTACGTTTAGCTTTTTAGCGGTTTGCTTTTTTTTATGGGAAATGATGATTATTATTTATTTATCCATTTATTCTTATATTATTTATTGTTTATTACCTGATTATAATAATAATAATAATAATAATAATAATAATTATACATTTATTATCTTTATTAAAATAGGTATTTGTTTATTTTCTTTTTCACTAAGTTGTAAATATACATCGATTATTTTCTTTTTAAAATAAGTCTCATTTAGTGAGTTTACATTATTATCAATATTTAATATTTTATCATTAAGAATTATTATTTTATTATGAACGACTAATGCATTGGATTTACTAAATTCTTTGTACATTGGAATTAATAATTGTATTTTTTAACGTAACATTTTTATGAAAGAGGACGTAATTTCGAAATTGTAGCAAAAGCATGTCGAATTATTACGTTTATTTCGTTTCGTTTATTTTTGGTTAATGAGTTTTTGTATAGGCGATTTTTCGCCAGTTATTTATCATTCATTATTTATCAGACAACAATAATAAAAATGTTCTTATATATATTTGACGATAATTATATATATATATATATATATATATATATATATATATATATATATATATAATTATTTATTTAAAAATATGATTATGGAATCATATTTTAAAATAAATAATTATATTTATGCTCTACTTCTATCTATCTATCTATCTATCTATCTATCTATCTATATATATATATATATATATATATATATATATATATATATATATATACACATATAATTATTTATTTAAAAATAAGATTATGGAATCATATTTTTAAATAAATAATTATATTATATTTATGCTCTACTTTTGTATCGAGCACTATTTTTTAAAAATAATAACAAAAATACTAAAGAACTTTGGATTATTTACCTTACTAGTTCTTTCCTATTTTCTATATATTTTCATATATATATATATATATATATATATATATATAAAATATTTTTTTATATTATTTTAATATCTCTACTCGGGCGGTGTGAAAACAAACAGATAATACAATTTGTAAATAAAAAAAAAATATTAAACAAACCTATATCAGGGAAAAAAATCAATAAAAAAAGAAAAGACTAAAAACATCTGTGCCAGTTAAAAAATAATCTGCGTGTGTGTGTGGTTAAACTTTAAATTTTAATTAATTGTAATCTGATTAAGTGATCTTCATTAATATTTAGGTAAATTTTCAGATAATTCCCCCATTATTATTTTTGTAATAAAGTCTGATTATTAGAAAAATAGCAATAAAAATTGAGGTTAGGTTACCTTTTAAGAGATATTGCCAATCTTGGAGGCTCGGATACAACCTGACCGTTTGTTGGATTTCTGTTTCTGAAGTCAATCACTCACCATACGGAGAATCTTCACAGATTCATGATTGAGGCGACAAAGCTGTACCCAGGACCCAAATAAGATTGGCAATATCTCCTAAACCTTAGAGTTTTCTCAATTTTTATTGCTACCTTTGCAATAATCACGCTTTTTTACACCAGGTATAATGCATTTTTTAAAATTGGTTACTGGGACATTATCTGCAAATTTACCAATACTTCTTATATTTCAACCCCCTGTGTTAACCTTCAGGGTGGTTTCAATAATTTAGTAATTCACCCTTGGCCTGGAAGAGATCTAAAACCTTATTTGGCAACCTTCGTCATGATAGTGTTGCGATTAAAACATCTAGTCTTCTGTACTGTGAACAGGTTAATAGGAGTAGATAAATTCTCCTATCACTCGGCCAGTACTCCTTCCATGTTTATTGAACAGTAGAGGTTTATTTCTTGTTTCCTGTTTCGGATATGGTTTTCCGGTTCCTTTCTTGCATGATCATAATCATTTAATTGCTTTAACTTTTTGGTGACCTCATTGATCAGTGGCTGTGACTTTTCATTATGAGTGCACCGGGTTGACAGTTTGCTGATTGCTGCATCCCGACTCGTAGTAAGAAGCGCCAACTCTTTGGCAGCGCTTGGAGAGGATGCTTTGCTCAACATTCGCATGATATTGCGAGTATTTGTAATGTCATGTTTCTATATATAATTTCGGTGGACAATCTCGAGGTCACATTACGCTTTAGTTTTAGCCACCTTTTGACCAGTTTGTATTGCTACAAACGGTAGACAGTGATAATTATTTTAGCATTTGAAAACATAATCTTATGACAGTTACAGTTTAAAGAAATACGAGTAAACCAATAAAAAAAAATCACCTACAACCTCAACGTTTCTTTTTCCAATATTCATGGCATTCGTATTGCCAATTTCTGTAGTGTAGAATCTTTTCTCTTCAAATATTCTCCAGATGTCTTAGCACTTTGCGAAACTAATTTAAATTCTTACATAGTTTCTTTTTTGTTCCAGGACATATTCTTCTTCTTTGTTTCAGGCAAATTTCCTTTTTCCTGAAAAGATTCTAGAATACATGTGCATGGCCTTGGTGTTTATATCCTGGAAAATCTTTCAATAGAGGATTGTCTCTTGAGTCCCCGGGTGATTCTTTCATGTGCTTTCGACTTTCATTATTGCACTCTGTTAGCTATCTCTTTTTCCTTTATCGGTCCTCTTCTTTTCAGAACTGTAACATATTAGACAAAATATCTGATTATAGAAATCTCTCTCCCCACTCTCTCTCTCTCTCTCTCTAGATTCATCTGTAAATATTTTCGTGTTTGGTGATTTTAATTCTCATCATGCCAAATGTCTTAAGCAGTCTAATGTTACTGATGTTGCCGGTATTCAAATTTTCAATGTTTATATTGCTCAGTCTCTCAGTCAAATAATGGATTTCCCTACTCGTTTCCTTGATAATTCTGATCAACAAGCTTCTTTACTTGTTTTGTTCTTTACCTTCTCTCCTAAATCTTATCGAGCATTACGTCTGTCCTTTTGACAATTCGGATCACATTGTAGTATCTGTTTTAGTATCTAGTATTCTCTTGAAGGATTCCTTCTGTTACCAGCATACTGATTGGGATTAATTTCGTGACTATCTTTCGTCACTATCGTAACGCCTCTTGGATTAATATGTTTAACCTTCCTATTGCGAATTGTGCTACGAAGGATTCTTCTTGGGCTGAAGCCGATATCAATGGCTTTGTACTTTCTGGAAAATACCAGGTGAAACCACAAACTTCTTAGTTCACACCTGCCTGTTCAGCCGCTGTAACCCACAGGAATCACTTTTTTAGACTGTTCTTGCGTGATAGTTCCGATCACAACAGACGTCTGCTCTCGTAATAATTGTAAAAGTGTACCCAAAGAGATTATATCTTTGTTTGCTGAAAGACCGTATAGTTTCTAACAAATTTAGTTCTCGTGACTACTGGCGGTTTTGTAATAGTGTGTTAAATAAGATTATGTTTTCTATTCCTCCCCTTTTCACTCAGTTTGAATTGTTAACATCTTCTGCTGGTAAAGCTGATTGCTCGTAAATTCTCTTCCAATTCTACTTTTGATTCATTTGGAATATCTTTGCCTGACTTCCCACTTAGAACTGAGTCTCTATTGTGTAATATGCATATAACTCCGTCCATAGTTTCTGCTACCATCTCTAATCTGGATACCCACAAAATATGTGGACCTAGTGGTATCTCTGCAATAGTCTTTAAGAAATATGCTCCTGAACTGACTCTTGTTCTCTCTGAACTCTTCAATAAATGCCTTGTTGTTTCTTGCATTCTTGCTTGTTGGAAATCCTCTTCTGTAGTTCCAGTTTTTAAGAACTCAGGGGAAACATCTGATGTTTCTGCCAGCCTATTAGCCTTCTAACTCTTTTTGGCAAAGTACTAGAGGTTCTAATCAACTCTGAATTGGTTAAGCATCTCACATCGCTGAGTGCTTTTTTTTTCAGATAAGCAGTATCGCTTTCGCTTCTGTAAGTCAACTGCTGATGTGTTAACGGTTATCGCTGAAAGAGTCTAGAAATGGTTAAGCTCGGTTGGTTGCTTTGTATATTTCGAAGGCATTTGATGGCGTGACACGGTTGTGTTCTTCACAACTTTTAAAGTTTATGGTATTTCTGGATTAATTTTTGATCTAATTCAATTTTTCTTCTCAAATCATGGAATGAATGTTGTCCTGAACGGACCCTCAACCACTGGATGCTTTTACATTAATGCAGCTGCCCTTGGACCTATGTTGTTTCTGCTTTTCATCAACAACATTTCTGATATAATCAATTCTCAACTCGGCATATATTCTGATGACGTAACTATTTACTCCTGTCTTAATGGCAAGTCTAACCGGTTCGATAAAGCCAAATTGTCAGCTGAGTTAAAAAAACCTACAGCCTGTTGTTAACTGGGGCAAGAAATGGCTTGTTAATTTTAACGCCTCCAAAACAAAATTACTCTCTTGTAATCGCCTAAGAGAACCTTCTTGTCTTCCATCAGCATGGTTGATGCAACCTTCCAGGTGAATGGCACTTTGCGCCTTCTCAGGCTAACATTTTCCGCTGAAATGAAGTAGAAAGGTTTTATTGAATCAGTTGCTAGGTCTGCTGATCGGTAAATTAGTTCACTGTTCATTTTTTTCGCCGGAATCATTCTTACACATTTATACCATTCGTGAAGGTATTAAAGATTGCTGTCTGTGCTCACAGTTTTCTTTCTCGTACTTCTCGTTTGTAGAACACTCTTCCGGTTTTTCCTTCAATTTTGACCTTTAAAAATTTAAATGCAATGTCAATCATTATCTTCTGTTTTCTTAATCCCTGTTCTTTTATTGTTCTCTCTCATTAATAATGTTTATATTTATCTAACACTCAGTAATCGTTTGCCTTTTAGTGGCTTTATTGCTTTCCTTGGGTGAAATTATTAAAAATGAAATAACAATATCACTTGATAACTAATACAGAATTTTAAAATATTTACATTTTATAAATTATGCCAATTAAAATAATAAAAAATTAAAATAATTTTTGTAAAAACTGATTATCGAAAAATGTTTTTTGAAAACAATAGTGTCCATAATATATTTCATTCTAAAAAGCAATTAAGAGTATTTCCAGTTAAAAATACTTAGTGTTATTCCATTTTTTTATTTTACGATTTCTACAACGGCAGCTCCTATTTGACAAAAAAAAAAAAAAAAAATGATTTACATTTCCAAGATCTTGTGCTTTATAGGAAATATATTAATTAATTAATAGGAATTAAGCTATACAAAAAGGAATTTCTCGAAATTTCATATAAGTAATTTAGGGATGTTAAAAAATATTCTTACAAAAGATTTTCTAAAAACGAAATATTTAAAAAAAATGATTCCATTCATGTCTAAATAGTGAATAGTTTTTGCAAGTTTCAGTAAAATCTGACAGTTATCAGAATTTTGCATTAATTTCCAAATCAATGCGTCTTTCACCGCATAAAGTGGCTAAAATTTCCTGTACTAATTTAGGGTCCCATGTTGAGATCAGATTTAGATTTTAACCAAAATTTCCAAGGAATTAACAAGAAGGATTGGAAAAAATAATTTTTGCATAAAAAATCCTTTGGTCTTTCCTCTTAATAATAGAGTAAAGATTTTGACAAGAAAACTATTTTTATCATATTTTACCTGAATCATGTATCCTCTTTTTAGCGATTTTTTTATTATTAATGTATCAAAAAAAAAAAAAAAAAAATGGCATCGAATGATTATAATTCGTGGGATGCTACAGAGTAATTTCTTTTTTGGTAATAGACACGGTAAATTTCACTTTGATTTTTAACTTAAAGCCAAATTTTCATTTTTTAATACTTTCTATTCATTTATCAACAGAAATAAGAACCGACCTCAAGTAATTACGTCTTTTACGACATTGACAATGGTTTATGTGATACGCAAACTAACCAAAATCCTACAAGTAACACCATCTCAAGTAACACTTTCTTTTTTTTTTTCTCATTCTCTCTTTTGTCTTTCTTTCTGTTTTTCTGTCTCAACTTCGCTTGCTGTTTCTTACTCTCCTCAGCCGTTTTCTTTCTTTCTTTCTTAGATCAAGAATTTTTCATTGAAAAATTGGCACCTCGACCAAGAGAGAATTTATTTTTAAAAAATTCAGATGTTAAAGTCATTTGGCCAGATTTTGGGAATCTATCTATCTATCTATCTATCTGTATGTGTGTGTGTGTGTGTGTGTGTGTGTGAGAGAGAGAGAGAGAGAAATGTTACCCTCAAAGGTCAGAGAATTTGAGCAGAGGCCACCTACTGATTTTATTATCTCTCTAGATTATTTTACTAAGTGAGAGAATTCAGAAAAATAACACAATTTTATGACCAGAATCGTGAGTAAGTTTCTCTTCACTTTGCCGACACAAACAAACAGAGCGTTCTTTCTTCGTCAAAAAGTTAGATCTTCACGCTTCACTGCTCGTCATCTGTTTTCTTGAACTTCTTTTATGTGCCGTGTCTCTTAAGGGCATTGGAAGATCATGGCTCTCCACAACTCCCTATCCATTTTAGGAATGTTTTCTCCCTACTATACCTCCCAATCTCTATTCTGCCATCAATCCATCGGTAGTTTACCCGCTGTCTAAATCTGCATCTCTTCAATAAATCCTGTGAGTGTCAAATTCTCCGAACTCTACTATCTCATTATGTGTCCCGAAAATTTTAACTATCTCTTTTGTAATTCTAATTGTGCATTTAGCTTTGATTATCCATAGAACTTCCTCGTTGTTCGCATGCTCCGTCCATGGTATTTTCAACATACTTAACACTCTATACAAATAATTTACAAACTACAAACTGCCGTCCAAATTACTTTTCCACTTGTATATTCATGGAAATCAAGAGAACCAAACAAAGACTTCTAAATTCACACTTCAATTTACATTATTTACATTATTCGGACTATTGTCCTCATCTTTGTCGCCATATTTATTACAACGTTTCGGCCGTTGTACGTTGTATATTTTTTTACACCGCCATTACAGTATATGCCATCGGTATATTTTATTACCTTAAAATGTATTTGAAAAATTTTAATAAAACCATGACACATGAAATTGAATTTATACATTTTTCCCGAGAACTGACAACAAAAATGTTAAACACTGTTTATTTATTCAATTGTTTATTTATAAGATTATAAATTAATGATCTGTAATTAACTATAACTACATGAAAATTAAATTTTTGATTTTATTTTGCACCTAAAAAAACACGTCGCACCTTCATATGTCATGGTTTAATTAAAATTCTAACAATCAAAATTACCGAGGAAGGATACGGTAATTAGCTATGTCAAGCGAAAAACATCCTTTTGGCGTACCATTTAATCTTGCTTTTTGCTTTTAGTTTGGTTTTAAATTAAACTTTATCCATTCTTTTTGAGATTTTTCGATGAACTCGCTTAACAGTGGAATGATATTGTGGTCAGTGTTGTTTGTCACAATTTCCGTGCATTTTTTTTGTAAATATTTTTCACCATTACAGCAAGAACTTTCAAAGCTCACCGTGATAAAAACTAACGGTTCCTGTAAAATAGAGTGTATGTAGATTGCGTAATTAATTTTCAAAGGCTATTTTAAATTTGAAAAGAAACAAATAATTTTCTTTTTTTAAAAAATCCCGTTATTAAAAAGCTTGGGGTATATGTATGGGGGTAGATGGCCTTTCTTCGTTTAAAATTTCTATAAGAATATACGCGTTTTGGACGGATAGTATGAATGTAAACAAAACCCCAAATTTAATTTCTCAGGACCAAAACAATTCGGGCAACACATTAATAATGCCTATTTCTTATCGACAGGATAGAGTGGAGAACTTGGTTTTGCTCAATTTTACTGAATCTTGGTCAATTAATTCTGCATTGGAACCGTCCATAAACCCGTTTTATTGTTTTAAACATAATTCTCAACTCTTTTCCCTTTTTTTTTCATATTTTCTTAACCATTCAACCTACTCTTGTGAGAATTTTGATAATTATTATCTAATTAGTCGTTCCTCCAAATCAACATCCAGTAATTTCACGCAGTTAAACGTTTGAGCCGGATCAGTGCCCTGTTAAATTGATAGTATTTTTGTCTATAATCTCAAATTCTTTCAACAACGAAGAAAAACAAATTCTTTTCAACATTGGGCTTTAATGATGATTATGTTCTCGACAAATTTAACTTTCAGCGACAGAGTTTTGTTTCAGATGTCGACATAGGTTTTTTGTATTTTTGTCCTAAATCACAGATTCTTTCAAACAAAAATAAAATAATTAGTTTACCATCGGAGTTTTTCATTGCTAATAAGAATAAAAGAAATAGTTTCGAAATCCGTTTTTATCACTGTTAATAATAAAGATTGTATATGAGAGCAACATAAATGTCAGAGACGCTTGATGTATAATCGGCGAGCGAAGTTTAAATTTCCCCCTAGTCTGTTGCGTTCACTTTCGCACAAATACCATTTGGAAAGGCATGAATCCATCACTCTTCGCCCCAAGAATAATGAGTCCATTTGATGACCCATTCTTTACACCGATGTCCAGTGTAAAGTATGTGTGTATGTATTTTATGTATATTTATGTATATGTTTATGCATATGTGTGTGTGTGTGCACAAGGACGTAGAAATACGTAAGATTGATAAAATCATCTCGTTAGGGGATTTTAATGTTAGAACTGGAAGTAATTGGGAGACCTGGAATTACTTAGAGAATTACGGAACATATTAAATCAATAGAAACTGTCAACTGTGCACAGAATTTCAGCTTCACATTGTGTGTACACCATTCCAACACAAAGGTGGCCCTATAACGACTTGGATGCATCCAAGTTATCGTCAATGGCACCTACTAGCAATGGCGTAGCTAGAAAGGGACGGAGGAGGTGGTTCAACCCGAATGACACTTTTATGGGGGTGGCAATTTTGTGACTTCTGTAGGCTATAAGCCTGTATATGCTGTATAGAAATAAAAGTGGTTTTAATGTCGGGAAAGTAATCACAATTTTCCATTTTGCGTAACTTAAACTAGGGCATATATATTGGCCCATCTACTGTCGATAGAGCGACAATTGACAGATGAAATAGTTTTTGTCGGTGCCATTGAAAAATTTGCCAACAAAAAAAGAAGAAAAGTTACTTTTAGCATTTTAACTGCTACTGATACATTTTTGTCTGTCTAAATGATCGTTTTTTTTAAGTATGGTGTTTCATATGCAGCATCATCGTTAAAAGGTCACGTTTTTCAAGAGTTGTCGCACTTGCGCTCATAAATCTTTTAGTTTTACTTAATTAAAAAAAATAATTTGTTTTTATTTATTTTAAAATTTTTTAAAAGCTTCTTTTTTGTGAGTTATATTTTGAAAAAACGTCTGAAAAGTAACTCTTTATTTTAAAACTAATGTTTAGTTTAATTATTTTTATACTTTATTTCATTGACGTTTGAAATTAGTTTTTTTTCCCATTATATTTTTAATTGTGGTAGGTACCTCCACTTATTCTCAATACCTAAATTTTAAAAATGAATTTAAAAAACAAAAATGAAAAAGCTGATAATATTATACGAAATATTTAATTTTTTTAAATATAGAAAAATCTTTTCTCCAAATAAAAAAGTATCAACTTTTTCCCTATTTCTAAAGCAGACGCTAACACAAATGATATTCTGTAGTGAAAATGGCCGCGCTTTACTTTCAACGAAAAATGACTGAATTTTCTTTATTAGTGCGACCCCTTTTATGATAGGCCACATTTGGTCCATGATTGAGCTCAAACATTCCAAAATCTTGTCCGAGACCGGTATGCCAATAACTGTGACATGACCATCCAAACAGAACAGGAAATGCACACTCTGCTGGATAACCTGTCCCGTTCTAGCAAATATGTCGGCTTTATTATCACTCCAGACATGAGAATGGTCATGTTCCAATCCGTTCCATGTTCACCTTACATCGAACTATCAGTATTTGTGGATGGTCACAAAGTGAAGATGGTAGACAAATTCACATTGGTCGGGAGTAATATAAACGGACACTGCATTCTTGGCAATGAAATATCCACTCAGCCTGTTCATATCAAAGGTTTCCACCCAAAAAACAGATTTTCAATTGCCCATTCAATTTCTTGTTTGTAATAATAATAATAATAATAATAATAATGATAATGATCAAATGCAGAAACGATGGTAAGATAAACCTCTTCATAGGCAATACTCCGGGCCAAATAAGATGATGTAGACAAATCCCATACCCCTCAGTGGTTACTTAGTGCAGTATTAAAAGCGGAAACAGAAGTTTTTATTATTGCTACAAAGGCCCAACAATTGCTAACAAGAAATTATCAAGCAAACATACTGAAAAATTGTGTTGACTCTGAAATGCAGATTTTGTGATAAATATACAGAAATAATTGACCATTTTGTATCATGTTGCACGGTATTAGCATCCACTGAATATAAAACACGTCATCATATCGTTGGCCAATATCTGCACTGGAAAATCGACAACTTGTATGGGGGAAGAAACACTGCAAGAAATTGGTATGAACACCACGGTTACAGTCATGTAACAATTTTATGGGACTTTACAATCAAACAGAACAATCAAAGCTATTCTCCCAGAGATCGTGATCAAAGACCACAAAAACAGAATGTGTTTTCTTATTGACATGGCTCTTCCTGCAGACTGTAATGTATCGTTAAAGATCTTCAAAAAAAAGTATTAAAATGCAAGGATCTTGAAGTAGAAGTTTAAAAAATGTGGCACATAGGGAGATCAATAATTCCAGTTGTGTTTGGAGCGCCCTCTGTTTGACTGGAAAAAGTTCCGGTAGACTCATTCATGGAATAACTGGTAATTCACGTCTTAAAGAAATATGAAATATTGCTCGAAAAAATACAGCTCACATCTTAAGAAGGTTTTTATTTATGTGAAACGTGTGTGATCTTAGCTTCTACTCTTTTATTTTTTTACAAAAATGTTCAGAGGAAAATATCATGACGATATTTCTGACCTTAGGTATCTGGTTGGGGCCCGAAAGAAAATCAGTAAACAACAGAAATCAAAGGAAATACTACGATTACTATTACGAATAATAATAATAATAATAGGTAGTGCAAAAATAATGACGTAATAATGTCGTTTTTTGACGTTAAAAATAGGTCAAAAAACGACATTATTACGTCATTATTTTTGCACCAACCCAATAATAATAAGGATAATGATGATGATAAACACCGGGCATTATTCACATGCCTAATACTTTTATAAGTTGCGTTACTATCGAACCTTCATTTCACCTTTTATTCGGTGTTCCTTCCTTTCAGTTTCAATTTAATTTCAAGATAACTCGTTCTTTTTATGCAGCTCACTCCTCCCCCCTTTTTTATCTTCTCTCAATCAATTCTTTTTCAATCTCGAGTCTCTTCAACGTAAACGTTCTCTTACTCCTCTTTCAACGTTCAGATCTTCTCAATTCACCTCCAATTTGCATCCTCGTCTCTCTTTCATCCCTAAAACGACAGCCAGCAAACTGACCAATCAGCAACCAGGCTAAATTCAAACGAAATAGTGAATCTTTCTTTAGATAAATAAGTGGATGAGGACTCCCTTTGTCGGAAATGGAGTTCTAGTGCGGGAGAAATAAATCGAAGACCCCTTTCAAAGAATTGTTATGGCAGATGTAAAGAGGTGGGCAGAAAGGGTGCGTGCATATGTGAACGAAACCCCTCACCCCACCCACGAAGCAATTGTAGACGGTCGCAAAGGTGATCAGGAAACGAAGCGCCAACATTTGACCGCCATTGATAAAACCCATTGTTTTATCGAACAACAAACGAATGGAAAATGTTGAAAATCTGAAGACGCTTTCAATCTTGACAACCAATGAAGTGAGCATACCAGCACATACACGCACACAAAAACACGTACACACACGTACGCATAGGGAAACACACAGACACATACTCTCTCTACATCTATGTGTGTGTGTGTGTGAGAGAGAGAGAGAGAGAAGAATGTATCTAGGTGCGTGTATATATATATATATATATATATATATATATATATATATATATAAAATAAAAGAATAAAATGTCTATTTACAGTAAACAGTATCTGGAAGTGTGTATAAAATATTTAATATGAATACAAAGCAACAACACGTATAAAATTTCGATACATGCTTTTTCGTTGAACCGTTACATACTTTGAAACCTGATTCTAATTGCAGCGCTCTAAAAACGCTAGGATGTAGCCAACAAAATCTTGTCTACACTGAGTGCACCTAGTTCTTGATAATGACTGAAACAGTCGAAATTACATGTAGAAAAAAAAAAAAAACATCGGACAGTTTATACACAATTTTTATCCTGCTGTGCAACATCTTATTCGAAAATTGAAAAAATAAAATAAAAAAAATAGACAGACCTTTTCGGTAGAATTTAACAAAATTTGTTATATATATATATATATATATATATATATACATATATATATATATACAAGATGCTGAAGGTAACATCGATCAGCTAAGAGACAAATTTTACAAACATTAATCACACATACATACATATATATATATTGTTATTATTATTATTAATTCAATAATACTAAAGTTCGCAACCCAGAGCTCCATGTGATAACAATTATGTGCTAAGAATAAACTTAGATCATTTGTAAACATCTAAGGCGATGATAGGATGATATATGGGGTGGGCCACTGAAATTCATAATGATCACAGATTATCAGCTGATCTTTCATCCGATCTATCACTAACTTTTCATTGGGGACAAAAACTGGCTGGTGACATTCAATGCCTCGAAGACCAAACTAGTTATATTCCATCATCGCCGATCGGACCCCGAACTACCATCAGTCAGGATGAACGGATGTCCCCTCGGGAAGGCTACATGCCTTGAGAGACTATTGGGCGTTAAAAATCCCACTTGACCTCAAGTGGAACGAGCACATACGATCCATCACAAAAGGAAAAATGGTCGGTTCTCTGTACCTGACTCCTCGTGCTATCCTCTACCATTACAAAAGCCAGATGAAGTCTAAAATGGAGTACTGTTGTCATATATGGGCAAGAGCTGCCCAGTCCCCATTTTCTAATCTCTATAGACTTCAAAAGCGTCACCGCGTCCTTGTGGGTGACAAATTATTTTCTACCTTCCAACATCTCTCTTGCAACCTCTCTCTTGTAAGCAAGCTTCTGTTTATCGCTTCTTCTACGAAAAATGCTCGGATGAACTATATTCCTTGCTTCTGCCAATTCTAACCTTAACGCCTAGGACCGCCATGCCACTTACATAGTAGCAAACCACCTACTTTTCTATCGGTAAGAAATAAGTTCCACGCAAACAGCTTCTTCCCGCGAACCATTGCTCTGTGGAATCTACTCCCAAGAGGATGTTCCCCCGATCACTACAATTTGAACCTGTTCAATTCTAGGGTTAAACGTTACCTCTCCTATACGCTTCTAGTAAAAAAAAAATGACTATCCTTACTGTTAAAAAAAAGAAAAAACTTTTTCCGCCTGATGAGTATTATCAGATATTTAGACTGAAAGGTACCATAAGCAGCGGTTGGGATTGGAACTTCGATCCCTTTTTTCGTCCATCGGGGTAGATTATTCTAGTTCTACGTATCTGCAGGATGACTGAGTTATTTCTCTTTGACAGTGGTTCACCATTGTTTCAGCCTGGTATTGAACTCACAACTCTTTGGGTGTAGTTACTGGATCTAACCAACTTCTTAATCCACTGGGGCCATGTGTCCTTCAGGACATCCGAGTATGAATTTCTGGGACTTATAAACCTATTGTCTCAGCAAGCGTTATTTTTTTTTTTTTATATTTTTCCGTTATTATTTTTTTTTTTTTTTAACAGAGCTTATATTGCAATTTTTGTGACAACTGCCTGTATGTTTTAGGTGCGAAGTGGTTTTTATTCTTGATTAAGATCTGTGACAGTTTGCGTTCCGTTTCCATTATAGGATCTTTCTTTACTTTGCTGTAGCTACCATTCGCAATGTGGTCTTCCCATTTTTATGTATATGCTTTTTGTTTGCTGAGATACGTAGATGACACCTTTATACTCTGGTCGCACCAAGAAGAAGTCCAGCTCTTAATGTCCATGTGAACTCAATAAGATCATCGATACGGTTCACAATGGAGAGAGAAAACAATGTACTAATATCTCAAACAGAGACCACAAGCCCAAATTCACTGAACAATACCTCAACTTCAACTTCCACCAGCCATACTGTGTAAAGAAAGGGATTGTCCTCTACTTATAAAATCAAGCAAAAGTCATAAGAGGCGACATATGAACAAGAAATGGTCAGTATAAGCAGTACCCTGCAACGTAACAATTATTCCGGGTATATGGCAGCAGTTCCGACAAAGTAGGATAGAAGAGTACAAAAGGATAACAACACTCAGAAAACAGCTTCAATCTGCCTACACTATGCGAAGGGATTATCGGAGAAAATACAAAGGATCTGTGGTCCAACATTAGGACAATCTTCAAAAGTGGTTCAACACTTCGCAGACCCTTCTTACGAATAAGAGCCCACCCCATAGAGGAGAACATGACTAAGGACTGTATGTACGCCATCCTGTGCAGCTGTGATAAGAAATATGAAAACAGAGAAACAGGTTGCTCCCTTAAGGTAAGACTACAAGAATATTGTAAAGCGGTAACACGAGGGGAAAAAAAAATCAGGCGTAGCTGACCACATATGTGCGATGAAGTTGACAATGATAGAGAACATCACTGGAAAATACGAAAACTTAAGGAATCAGCACATTTGCAAGGCCACAAAAATCTCCTGAGCCGACCAAGCATAGAAATGAATACAATAGGAGAAAAAAGTAATAAGGAATGCTAGAAAAAAGCAATGAATAACAACACAAAAAATTGCTATATAAGCTCTGGTAAAAATATGCAATAATGATAACGGGAAAATTGCAATATGAGCACTGGTAAAAAACGATTGCTGAGATATTTGGTTTATAAGTCTCAGAAATTCAAACATAGATGTCCTTAAGGACACATGGCCGAGTGGATAACGACGTTGGTTAAATCCCGTGACTAGAGACCGAGTTCGTTGTTATATTTAATACCAGGCTACAGCAGGTGGTGAACCAAAAAACGTGGATAGTTTAAGTTAAGGGAAATAACTGAGATAGCTGGAGTAACTAGAACTATCTATCCCGGTGAACGGCATAAAGGGTTCCATTCGAAATTCCAATCACCTGAAGAAGGTCGGAGCGTACGAAACGTGAATATGGCAATGAAGATAACAGTCCGATTAAGCGAAATAATCATCTCAATAATATAGACAGACATAAGATAAAGAACAAGTAGTAAACGTTTATTAATCTAATTCCCTTTTATCGTAATTCCATTTTATAAGAATGAGAAGCGGAGAAATTTAGTATTTTCACTTTTATACTTGATTTCCATTCCTCAAGGATTCGACTCATTTTTCTATGCGAAATGTGATGACGCAAAAAAAGGTTGGGAACTTTTGCCCTAAGAAGGCTAACTCCTAAGAAGGCTAACCTGTCTACCGGTGCATAATATTCTTACTTCTTTCACTTACTCTTATTCAATAACTTCTACCTAGAGTGGCTCTTGGGCCGTGTATTAAGCGAACGATAGTATTAACAAAAAAAAAAAAATGAAGCAGAGTGAACGATAATTTAAAAAAAAAAGCAGGAGAAGTGTCGCGAGTACGCTCATATATCCACATTCAATTGTTTTCAGTCAGTTTCTTTGTTTGGAAAGAAGCTGGGTGATTGAAGGGAAACTCCACTCTACTAAATATGATGCAAAAAAGTAGGGGAGCATTACTTGTTTCTAATCCTGTCCTGTCGCTCAATTTTTCTACCTCCGCCCCACACCTTTTCTCACTCGTTGGATCATTCCACCAGGGGGCGGCACCGCCTACATTGGAAATCCCTGTTCTGCAGTGACTGGAAAAGGCTGTTGATGACAGGGCAACTGTTTAGATAAAACGCGGGGATCTAAGACTACTTCTCGGTGCCTTTCAGCCTGGTGTCGTGGAGCTGATATCCTTGTACCATCCCATTAAAACTGTAACATTACCCTTTCATGTTACGAAAGCAGCTAAATAAATTAGTTTACTTGGTTAGCTATTTAATTTATTTATTTTATCAAAAGCATGATGCGCGTGAAATGTGGCGATTAGCGAACTGAAATGGGAAATTGGCGAGCTGAGTTCGAAATCCAGCCGATTTCGTTACATTTAATTTCGCACAAATAACTTTTAGAAAGTCATAAATGTATTTCTTCTACCCTAACCCGCCAACAACGTGTTAAATAACAGGGTTGACTGGCCTTTCTTGCTTTGAGATTTTTGGCCTGAAAGTTGGTTAGAAAAATGGTGGGGGATACTACGATAGAAAATTGAGTTGCTCATTCACTTTTATGGCGTCCAAGAGAAAAGATGATAATGAAAATAACTAGGGATGGAACTAGAAGATATACTAATAGAAATACTAACGTTAACTTTAGCTGTTTCTTCATGTCGAAACATTTTATATTCACTGACCGAACAGCCAGTGCTGCTTTCGGTTGAAATCTATATAATCTTTGTATTACAAATTAACTGATTTAAAATATGGTTTCTTCGCTACACAGGAATTACCATGTTGCAAAAGCTTAATACTTCAAATTTAATTATATAATTAAATTAAAAGCATTAGTTCTGTCGCATCTTCAAAAGATGAAACAGAACTAATGCTTTTAATTTAATTATGTAATTAAATTTGAAGTTTTTAGCTTCGGTTTTTGAAACATGATAATTCCTTTGTAACGAAGAAACCATATTTTAAATCAGTTAATTTATAATATTTATGCTCTGTAAATTTACATTGAGCACTGTTTTGTAAAAATAAAAATATCAATAAGACCACCGGATTATATATCTTACTGTTCTTTCTTTTTCTTATATATATATATATATATATATATATATATATATATATAATCTTTGTATTATACTTTTTCTTCTGGAAAATGGGTTTGTGCACGAACTGTTATTTCCTTCCTAAGCTTTTGTTTGAAGTAGTGTGGACGGTCAACATTTGAATTATATTATTATCGTTACATGTTACATATCATTTTAGTTTTTGCTGGGGTTGAAAATTCTCAAGCAATGTGATTTCTGTTACCTGCTACAAATCTTTGCAATTCTGTAGTGCCAATCCAAGAGTTTCGAAGAAAAATAGTCCTAGCCAAGACCTACGTGCTTCACTCGCACGATGTCATTTTTAACCATCGTTTTGAGAAAACGGTTAAATACAACTGAATGTTTAGACATTTCTGAATGGGTATAGAGCCATACATGGCGCCTATATGAAAGTTTTGATGTAACCAGGCGCAAGAAAAAGGCTTGAGTTTTAAGTTAATGTTCTGATTTTGTAACAAGTTGCGGTGTTGGCTGAAAATACTCGTAGAGCCGCCCTTTTTATTTTAAAAAATCATTTCACCTCAATATACGCAATAAATCCTCTAAGAAGCAAGGGGTTACTGAGTGCGAAAGAATACGAGAAAAAGAGAGCATTATTAAGTAGAGAGAACAACAAATGAACAGGAATTAAAACGAGAAAAGATAACGATTGACATAGCACTTAAAACTTTTGAAGATCAAAGCTGGAAAGCAAGAAGCCAGAGTTCCACAGGCGAGAAGTGCGATAGAAGAAACTGTTAGCATAGAACTTACAATTACATCTAGCCATTTCAACTGTAATATCTAGTTCTATGCTTAAATACACAAAGTCTTGCTACTAAAAAAAGGAAAGCTTATCAGAACAGTTACTATGAATATTTATAGAAAAAGAGGAAAGTTATGGTAAGGGTGGGGCGAGAAGGTGAGAAGGCGAGATGCCAGGTCAGGACCGATAACATTGCAGATTCCTCTTTGTATAGAATCTCTAAATACATAGCAAAAGCACCAGACTAGATGTGACAGCTATATTCAAAGCCTATCCGGTGGGAGTGGGAATTATTACCACAGCTAGAAATGGAATTTTCATTTATAATCCAATAATAATACCTTAAGTCTAAAGGCATTTTGCTCAATGAAGTGAGGCTGCATTACTTGCACAAATCATATTTATTATGACTTGTAAGGTTGTAACTAAGACATTTGGCACATTTCATCGAGAAAAATACCCTTTTAGCAGAGGAATATTTGAGAGAATGACGACATAGCATAGAAGGCAGTATTTTGATACAGCTTGACCTTTGCCCTGAATTGGTTTTCGTATGGGCTATTAACAGTAGTTAAATATAAAGTACCATTCAATTTCTTGCCCGTGTTCGCTACCTCTTCGCCAAACGAAAGAAAGAAAAAAAAAGCGAGAGAGAGAGAGATAGAGAGCAAGAAAAAATTTGGAAAAGAAAGAGACACGAGAGAGTACAGAACGAAGGAGATGGAAAGAAAAAGGAACGGGACATGCAAAGAGAAAGTAAGAATAAAGTGGAAAGAATGGAAGAAAAAGACAGGAAGGAAGAAAACAAAGAAAAAATTAATAGAAAAGAAAAAGCAAAAAGCAAAATTTAGTAAAGAAGAAAGAAAGAATTGTAGAGGAGAGCAAAAGAAATAAAAGACGCCTACTGTAGTGTGATGCTCAAGGTTGTTGTCTGCGAAACAATTTACAAGTGCTGGGAGTTTAATTCATGCAAAATGCGCCACAAATATGGCCTTGTTTAACACTATGGTAAGCTCAATAATAAGTAACTATTAATGGCCATGGCTAGTAAGTGTGGGAATTACTTATGCATTTCACATTGGCGCCAATAAACGGGGTTCAATTCCAAATAACAGTTTCGAATCCTAACTTTCAAGGCAGGTAGAGACCCTATCGTCTTGAAAGATGGCGGCAACATAATCTTTATAACCTCATTAACCTCGCGTTGCACTGTGCTTGAATAACTATCTAAAAAGAAAGGAATCAAAATATAATGAGAGGTGGGAGAAAGAAAGGAAGAATTGCGGAAATGAAAAAAGAAAGAAAGAAAGAAAGCGTGAGTTGCGAAAATAAAATTTAATAAAATGTAAGAAAACAGAACGAAAAAAGAACGAAAGAGAGAGATGTGAAAAGAAAGAAAGAAAAAGTTCAGAAATAAAAATGTATAGAAAGAATGAATGAATAAAAATGAATTACAGAAATAAAAATATAATAGAAATCTGTGGAAATAAAAAAAATCAGTGTAAAGAAAGAAAGAAATAAGGACAGAAAGAAAGAAAGAAAGAAAGACAGAAAGAAAGACAGAAAGAAAGAAAGAAAGAAAGAAAGACAGAAAGACAGAAAGAAAGAAAGGAAGCTTGAAAAACTGAAAAAATGACGTCCTCCCCGACTCAAAAAAATAATTTGTTTGTTCTTTCTCCTAATGATGTATTAAAGGGTAATAACTCTTCTCGGTCGCGTTATTTTGGCTGAATAGGTCGGAAGCGGGGGGTGGATCTCTTGTTACCCATTCGCTACTTAAAATATACTTAAAACATTTTTTTTCTCTCTTCCTCTCTTCTTCAATTTTGCTTAACGCTATCAGAGTCTCTGTTGAGATAATTATGTGACATGCATTAGAAGCGGTGATTACCAAATGCATTCACCCGTGAAAGTAGTTCCTGATTGTTTAGCCGTTCGCGAAAAGGAAGCAAGCGAATAATAATAACAATAATAATAATAATGATGATGATAATGATGATGATAATAATGATGATAATGAAGATGGAAGAGTGAGGAGGAGAGGAGGAATAATAATACTAAGAAAAGAAGTTGTAGTAGTATTAGCAACAACAACAATAATAATCTGGAGATTTTAGATTCATTGCCACTCAGTCCTTATCATTAATCACTAGAAATCTAACGAGGCTGTTTGAGAGAAAGAGTGAGTGAAAAGTGAAATGGAAGAAAAGAAAGAGAAACAAAGAGAGGGAGAAACTGAAAGTAAAAGATCTACAAAGAGAGAAAACAAAGCAGAATGGAATTAAGGAAGGAAGGAAGGAAGGAAAAAAAGGGAAGGAAGGAAGGAATAAAAATGAAGATGAAGGAAGCAAAGGAGGGACTGAGGAAAGAACGGGATGTAGGAAGAAAGAAACGAAGAAAAGGAATGAATGAATCAAGAAAGAAAGAAAGAATGGAAGAAAAGAAGAAATGAAAAAAAGTATTAAAGAAAGAATGAAGAAATGAATGAAGAGAGGAAGAAATAACTAAAAGCAGAGAGGAATTAGGGAAAGAAGAAAGAAAGAAAGAAAGAAAGGAATGAAGGAATGAAAGAAAGAAGGATGAAAGGAAAGAAAGAAAAGAAATGAAAGGAAGAATTAAAGAATGAAGAAAGGAATGAATAGAAGAATGAAAAAAATGAAGAAGGAAAAGAAAACAATGAAGGAAGAAAAAGGGAATGAAGAAAGGAACACATAAAAGAATGAAGAAAGAAATGAAAGAAAAAATGAAAAGGAGAAAAGAATTAAGGAAGGCTGAAAAAAACACTAATACCAAACAAAACAAAAAGTAATAATTAATGAAAATTATAAAATTTAGCGTATTTGTAAACGTTTCCAGCATTCTTTTTCCAAAACATAAATAATAATAATAATGGTGATGATAAGATGATAATAATGATGATGATGAAGAAGAAGATGAAGAAGTAGAAGAAGAAGAAGAAGAAAAGAAGAAGAAATGATGATAATAACAACTTGGATATCTGCGGAAGAATTATCATTCAATCCATATAAATGACCACCAGACATCTAGTGGGAACATACACTATAGTCACGTTGATGTCGGAATGGGATAAGGAAAGAAAGCGAGTTTATGGCTGGGAACGAATATATATATATATATATATATATATATATATATATAGAGAGAGAGAGAGAGAAAGAGAGAGAGAAACTTAAATTTAAATTTTTAAGTTCAACGTGCACTCATGTCTTCTTCTTAAAAAGAAAGTATGGTAAAGAAAACAATTCCTTTTCTGCCAGAGAGAAGCCAGTTTTCCGTATCTGCTGACTAAGTAAATTTTAAAACAAATTGTATTTTTATTTGTTTGTGGTTCAGGAATATTCATTGTTTTTACTTTTTACTTATGTCCATAGCAGGCGTAAAAAGTAAGTTAAAACGCGTACATCCTGCCTTTTCTCGAATGAAGAAGAATTGATGCGATCCCAGTGGTTGATAAAACGGGAGCTGTCAGTTTGTAACCGGCATTAGGTTTGCCTGTTTGTAATGACGTTGAACAATTTGTTAAAGTTAAGTGGAGGGGGGGAGGTTTGTGTTGGAAGGAGATATATATATATTTTTATGATGGGTTATATTGGAGATATTATTGTCGTTACATAAGTTTTTGCGAACAGGAGATGGCGTAGTGATATATTGCGTTGTCTGCAATGCGACACATGGATCGCTAGGGACAAAGAAGTCCCTCGGAGGAGAAATGATACACGTGTTGTCTTCACCTGAAGAGCGAAAGAAAAGAGAGAGAGACAGAGAGAGACAGAGAAAGAAAGAAAGAAAGAGAGTTGTGCTCTTTCTACAGCGCCAAATAGCAAACAATGTAGTCAGACTCATCAAGATCATTATCATGAATTAGCGTCATAGGGACAGCAAATGTACTGCAGTAATGTGTATAAAGCAAAATAGCTTGACGGAGCCCACCCATTTCCAGGTTGGTTTGAATTCAGAGCTTTCCTTCTCCTAGACTGGTTGCCAACCAAGGCTATATGGCCCAACCCATCTACTTTTTTACCGATGGCTAGGAGGAGAAGAGATGGATTCAAACTATTCCCAATGGTATTTTTAGCGTGAATGAATGTAAACGAACACAACATGTCGCTCTGATTTCCAATTCCAAGCCCTTATTCATTAAGCCACCCGCATATCCAAGCTTACAGAACCCGGTACTCCAAAGCGATCACCCATCGAGGTACTCGCCAGGTTCAACGTTGCTTAACTTCCGTGGTCGTACGAGAACCGGTGTTGCAACGTGATATGGCTGTAAGCCTGTCGGCGTCGAACATTGACAATGAGTTTTTTGTTAACTTCCATGTCGAGTTATACTGATTGACAAATTTGCATCAGCGAAAGCAAAGAAAGTAAGGTTTTAGATTTAATTGCCTTTTCATCTGGCTTGACACTATCTTTGCTATCGCTTATATATATATATATATATATATATATATATATATATATATATATATATATATATATATATATCATAATGAGAAGGCACGTATACTTTCTTAATATGTATATAAAGTAAAAGTTGCAAATTAAAAAAATAATAATGTTTTTTATGAAAGTATTTATTTCTATATATATTTGATATTTCAGATTGACCTCAGTCTTTCTTCAGAAATAACTGTTTGTTTACAAGTAGCGTCCGTCGCGAGATGCGGACATCACGTGATATGGAATGCCACTGTGTTCGAATATTCTTAACGTAAATATTCAATTTGAAATATCAAATATATATATATATAAATAAATAAATACTTTCATAAAAAAAATTATTTTTTTAATTTGCAACTTTATATATATATATATATATATATATATATATATATATATATATAAAGTGAACATTGCAGTCAACACTTAGAGACGGCAGGCTGTTTCATGCTAGACGCGATTGAAGTGACTTCAATGTTCACTTTTCTATTTGCACACACTCTATCTCTTATATTGAACCCTTTTTCCCATAAATATAGCACTCCATACGAGTATATTTCGTCATTTTCGGCTTTATTCAGACTGTTGATCACGTTAGATTGTGCGTTCTCTCCCGAAAACTGTAACTAAGGTCTGCATAGTAGCAGTATAAACCACAGGTGGGCTCTGTGGGTTGTGCGTGTGTCTGTCATCGGGATTTCCACCCACCCTGGCAGACGTATATACTCTGAACCTAGCCATTACATACATACATATATATATATGTGTGTGTGTGTGTGTGTGTGTGTGTGTGTGTGTGTGTGTGTGTGTGTGTGCGTGTGTGTGTGTGTGTGTGTGATTGTGTAAGTACACAGTAATCTTAAACGTGTAAAATACTTTAAGCATTTTAATATTTTATTGAATTTTCGGTACTTTGGCCTTATTTATAAAGACGTTTGTTGTGAAATTGAAGATTACCAATAAATTTTCAATTTACTAGACGTACCTCTCTTATTGATGTCGCGTATGGATGTTATTTGTGGAAAATTAGCTGATTTAAAGTTTAATTAATCTAAATTGAAAAAAATGCTACTTCTTTTCTTAGTTCAAAATATCAGAGAAAAGCATTTTCTTAACACGGAGCAGTTTTTTTCTGACGTGTTGAGTGATTTATTGACAGCATGATGTTTGAGAAATTTTAAAAAACTCAATTAAGAAGGACAGAAATTGACGAATACAACTTGAACGCCTTTCTTTTTTTTATAGTTTTATTTTAACAACACTACTCAGTAATGTTAAGAATTTAAGAAAACATTTTGAGGTGTGTAATATTTTATATTTTTAATGAGTAAGCGGTTAGTAGGTTCGCTTTTCGACCATGAGAAACGTGTTCGAATCTCAACATTGTCGATTTGATGTTATCGGACTGGAGGGATCGATCCCAGCGTGCGGTAACTTTGAAAAAGTGCCTGAAAACCATACCACGGTTTGACCCAAAGCCTTGTGACTTTGGGTAGACGTAACTCTCGTCGATGGTTGTGCAAGCACAAAGTCACAAGTCATCATGACCGGGGGGGGGGGAGCGTGCTAGCCTTGTTCAGACTGCTGATCACGCCAGATTATGCGCCCTCTCCGAGAAAC
>OZ010588.1:108076490-108243990 GCA_963932145.1 Acanthosepion lycidas | reverse complement strand
TTTATATTTATTTATCAGAACAATTTTACGGAAAATCTATGACAAATTGGAAAAAGAATTCGGCTGACGCGATTTTAGGACTTCATCGGGCTAAAGTGATATTTATTTTGATGTGCTTACACATGTACATGAAGGAGAGGGTCTAGCCGATTTCATTTTAAATACAAAACAAACTACATGAAATTGGATTGACTATATACCCAAACACATATTTTAAAAAATTTAAGATTTAAATTTAAAATTTCAGCATCCCCTCCTCCTTCGTAATCACAGTCCGATGAATTCTTAAATCCGAGGAAGTCTTCAGTCCAATGAATTCTTAAAGCACGAAACACGTAAAACTTTTTCCACTTTATCATAGATTTCCCCCCTCTCTCTCTCACTATATATATATATATATATATGTGTGTGTGTGTGTGTGTGTGTGTGTGTGTGTGTGTGTGTGTGTGTGTGTGTGTGTGTGTTTGTGTGTGTGTGTGTGAGAGAGAGAGAAAGAAAGAAAGAGAGAGAGAAAGATTTACAATAAATTTTAAATACTAGGATCCTTACTTTGTGTTCGTCAAGTTAGCTAGACAATTTTTTATCTTTTTGTTTAACCGTATAAGGAAGACAATTTGCTGAGAATCCCTTCACCAGAAACCAAAGGTTTGTCTTTGTTTCCGGTGGTCGTTTTTCTATGATTTTTTCCGGTCACTGGAAAATCAAGGCTTAGGAAATCGCGTTGTTGTGTTTACATTTGTAGTATTGGCAATAACCTCCAGGGGGCCATAAACGTTGACCTCTCAACGACGTCTATTATAAGTCTTCACAAAACATAGTTCGGTCTTTTCCTTCTGCTTTTTTTTCCTTTGCAATGATAATCCTGTAAATTATTCACTCGGTTTATTTGAAATCTTTAGTGAAATTCTCACCGATATTGAAATTAAATATGTTTCAAGAATTCCTGGTAGTTGTCATTTTCAAATAAGGTATGATTTAATAAATGCATAGTTGAAATCCATGATCTGATATGATGTTAAAGGCCTTGTTTAATGGCAATGGTAATATTAGCCCCTTTCCTTATAAGGAAACATTCAGCATTCATTGATTGAGCAGCAAATACTGTTTTCGATTGAAATTTATAAAAACTTTCTCTTAAAATTAAGACACTTCTTTTTAGGAAAACAGGTTTGTCAAGTGCATTAGCTGTTATCGCTCTTTCCAGTATTGATGGACGGGGGGTCATTCCGAACTTTCTATTTGATATAAAATATTTACATTAGATAATGTCATTATTTTCTCTTCGAGTTACATGTGCTGTCGATTTTAGTTGTTGGTGGTGGTAGTCCGCAAATGACGGGGTTTCTGTTTTTTGGTACCAATTCTTTGTGATTCTGTAGCGTCACTCCACAAAGTTCAAAGCCGGATGATTTTTGACAAAACCGGCAAACTTTAATCGCCCAAAGCCTTTTTCACCATTGGCCTTAGGAAGCGGTTTTATACAACTGACTGTTTAGATATTTCTGAAGAGGCTTGACGCCATGTATAATATCCATATGAAAGTCTCGATCTGCCATGAGTATTTAACAACATAATGTTAATATTAATATTAGCTATTTATTCATTCAGTATTTACTGACAGAACAGCCAGTGCTATTTCTTGGTTGAAATTTACAAAATCTTTCTATTAAAACAATTTTCCAGTATTGATGGACGTTTCCTTCCTAACCTTTTGATTGAAGTAGTGTGGAATGTCAACATCTTGATTATGTCATTATTTTCTCTTCTCAACCCCAGTAGCTGTTATCACTCTTTCCATTATTGATGGAGGTTTCCTTCCTAAACTTTTACTTGAAGTAGTGTGGAAAGTCAACATCTTGATTATGTCATTATTTTCACTTCTCAAGTCCAGTAGCTGTTATCACTCTTTCCATTATTGATGGAGGTTTCCTTCCTAAACTTTTACTTGAAGTAGTGTGGAATGTCAGCATCTTGATTATGTCATTATTTTCTCTTCTCAAGTCCAGTAGCTGTTATCACTCTTTGCAGTATTCATGGAGGTTTTCTTCCTAACCTTTTGTTTGAAGTAGTGTGGAATGTCAACATCTTGATTATGTCATTACTTTCTCTTGGATTTACTTGTGTTATCCATTTTAGTTGTTGCTGTTGAAAGTCCTCAAGTGATGCGGTTTCTGTTTTATTCGCCCTTTTTAACGCCAGTCCAAAAAGATCTAAGAAGGATGGTCCTCGCCAAGACCTACAGGTTTCATTTTCTTAATGCCATTTTTAATCATTGATCTGAAAGTAGAATTCTGAACGGGTTTGGCGTATGCATGGCATCTATGTGAAAGATTAAAACTCCCACAAAGACTTGCTTAAATTCTTATCTATATAATGGGTTTTCACTTTGTACATAGCCCTATTCCGTCAGTAGTGCTTGCTATAATTCCTGACAACATCCAATATTTTTTATGATTTATAATGATTTTGTATCGTTTTTGTCGGCGTGCACAATTGGCGCCGCACCGAGAAATGTCATTTTTTCAATTCTTTTCCAATATTACTTTAAATTAAGCACTCCAGGTTACAAATATAAAAAAGTTATTAAATTTTATAAACGTTAATTAGGAATTCAGTTTGTTATGAAAATTTATTGTAAATTGATGCCCGGACCAAAATATGCTGACACCACGTTATTTATGAAAAAGTAAAACAAATAATTTTTTAAAAATTCGTAATGGCGTGTTTTATCGATAATAATAATATATTGGGGAAACAAATACAGATTACGAATTACAATTTTTACATTTTAATAAATCAGGGTTTGTTTTGTTTTGGTTTGATTTATGGCATATCAACACCTCAAACGGGTGCCGACAAATTTTTTATTGTTGCTAATATTTTTTTTTTTTTCAAAAATCTATTTCTGCTAATATTTTTTTCTTCAAAAATCTATTTCTGGTAATAATTTTCCTTCAAGTATGTTTCGCTGGTAATATTTTTTTCAAAAATGTCTTGCTGGTAACATTTTTTTTTTAAATGTGCTGCTGGTAATAATTTTTTTTACAAAGTATTTCGGGTATTAAAACTTATTTTTCACTTTGATAATGTTTTGACCCCAGTTTGTGGATTAACTATTTGCCCATATTTTTGATCCTGACAGGTGCTACCATCCAGGATCAGAGTGGACCTGAGAACACCAGCAATTATGAGGTGGTTGTATGCTCCTCAAAATATCCTAATCAGAGGCCTGGCTGTTGGGCGTAGTTTATCGTCATACCCAGGACGGTAATAAATCAAGTCGTATGGGCATATTTGTTTTGACTTCTGTGTGTAAAGGGATCAATTTACAATTAATTTACATAGCAAACTAGAGCCCCTATTAACTTTTGTAAAATATTTGTATATTAGGTTGGTGCAAAAATAATGACGTAATAATGTCGTTTTTTGACGTTTTTTTTAACGTCAAAAAACGACATTATTACGTCGTTATTTTTGCACCAACCTAATATATGATCTGGAGAGCTTTAGTGATATAAAACTTCGAAAATGAAATTATTTCTTGCCGTAGTGCCTATTGTATCTCCTTTTATACCAAGAAAATCATACAATAAAATACAATTATAAAATCGCCCTATTCTATAATTAATTCTATTAGTAATACTTGCCTCTCCACGAGGCTCTTTCTTCTTGTTTTTTTTTTAATTATATTTGTATAGTAAAATAATTAGCAATGGATATGTTTATACATAAAATAAAGCTATTCTATCATTAATACTTGCTTTATTTCTTAATGTCGAGCGTCAATATATCATTAATGTTTTTATGTAATTTGGAACCAACGTTGATTGTATTTTTTTCTTTTTTGTATAAAGGATTGATGCCATTGAGAAACTCATCTGAAGACGGTCTTTCTGAAGGAATACAGTTTATCGCTTTGATATTTATTCACACATACATATATGACGATTTACTAAAGATAGTTTAGATGTGGTATGACCAGGGCCGGTGCAAGGGTTTAGATCCCCAACCCCCACGAATTTATGATATAGAGACCCCGAATCTATTATACCCCTTCTTTACTACATCTCAGCTTTCATAAGGTAATATTCATATAATATGGAAATTTTATTGTAACCTATGCACAATGAGGGATCATATGCAATGTAGGTGAACAATTCAACTAGAAACATGGAATATAAATACAATTTATCTAAAAATACAAATTCGAAAAACGTGATATAATAGATCATTCCATCTGAAATAAAGCACGTTTTGCGGCAATTTTTAACATCATCTCGAGATTTTTCTTGTTAAAAATTTGAAGAATTTGAACACCTTCAAAATTATGAATAAAAAAAAATAATGAATTTTATATTCTGTGTTTTTCGAGACTTAACATGAACAAAACAAATTCACGGATTTGAACGAAAAACATGACGTCAAAATCTTCGGAAATTTTTCATCCTTTAATAGTTGAGTTGAGTTTAATTTGTAACGTGTATATATATATATATATATATATATATATATATATATATATATATATATATATATATATATATATATATATATATGTATAAATTCATGAATCATTCATAAAAAAAAACTTTTTTTTTGGATGAATGATTCATGAATTTATAAATTATAATTGCACCTTTTAATTGAAATTAAAATAACTGATCCAACGTGCAACTTTCGGATAATAAGTGTGACATTACTGTAATTATTGAACAATATAGTTCATGCACATTGACGGAAAATCTACCAGTAAAAAAGAATTCTCGTATTACTATATTTGTACAAAAACACACAACCTTAAAATTCAAAATTCAAACTCAGCGTTACGACCGCACGTTCCAAAACAATAAAACGTTTTTCATAGCATTTTTTTATATATATATATGTAAGTGGGAAAAAGCAAATGTTGATAAGATGGCAACGGTCATAAAGCACTGCCTGAGAATACCAATCAGGTTTGCCTCCACGTGTTCGAAGAGTGTACGCGTCGGCCCTAGGTCATAAATATAGGGAGTACCGAGTGAGGGCCGAATTCACTACTCAGTTGTTACTGATCTAGCAAGACAAACTTGCTAACCATTACACCAAGGTACCCCACACAAGTCGATATAATAACAAAGATTGTGTTAAAAAATAAATAAATAAAAATAACGGTCGTACATTTCTAGTGGATAACACTTTTCAGGCAAGCAGTTTTTGTAATTAAAATGCCCAGTCTCAAGTGATAGAGCATGAATAACAACAAATAAAATTAAATGTTCAATTTATCTTTTCGATTCGGAATTTCATGCATAGGGTTTCCAGTCGCTATGTGCCATGACAGTAAATTTGACTTTAAAAAATATATGATTTCTGCAAAGAAATTCAATTTTACTATGAAATCACCCAAAGAGTGAACACCATATCCACGATACTTTGATTTATTTAAGATAAGTTGACTATTTAAATATATATATATATATATATATATATATATATATATATATATATATATATATATATATATATATATATGTGTGCGCGCGTGTGTGTGAGTGTGTGTGTGATGAATTTTTATATATCAAGAACAATATTAGGGGAAATTGTTACTATTGTTACTACTACATCTAAAACAAGAAATGACTTAGTCAATACAAAACCAAAAATTAGCTAAAACTTGAAGGAGGAGTTTACTCGACCGCCTCTTATAATTGTCGAAAAATATATAGGAGAAACCTCAAGTAATAAATAAAAGATTAGATGAACACAAAAGGCGTTTTACAAAACAATACATCAAATGCGTTGATTGCCCACTGTAACGAAACTGGCCACAATTTTGTCATTAAAAATGCTACTCTGATCAAAGGAGAAAACAATTCTCTACGATGAAAATGTGTAGCGAGTGCCTTGATTGCAAGGCTCATCAACAGTAAATTTGCGTCTAGGCTCTTACAAAATTTCACCATTCCTGGCACAACTTCTATTATCACATTGTGGAATACCTACTAACAAAAATGATGGAAAGAAAAAGAAAAAAATCTAAATGAAATCGACTGGGTTATACATATATATATATATATATAAAATTAAAATTAAAAAAAATATTCAAAGTTCCCAGCACTCCTCATTCGTGCGCATATGTAGTTGCACCAACATAACAAATTTAGTCCAATGAAGTCCTAAAGGACGAAACGTGTCACACGAAAACTTTTTTTTACACTTTCTTAGACATTTTACACCATATATATATATATATATATATATATATATATATATATATATATATATATGAATGATATGTATATTTAGGCAGGATATCTTCATTCACGCATGCTTCATTAAATAATCTAGACATATTATGTATGTATATTTTTATAATAACCTTTTTTAGTTCTCTAATTATCTTCTTGGTGTTAAGTTGAAAATCTAGTTGAAGGCGCCATATTTTTTTGTTATCTTAAGTACTTTCCATATCCTCCGAAATCATCCTCAGGAGTGAATACGAAAGACAAAATTAATGTAACTGTAATCGTTGTGATAGTGATTTTGCAAACACGTGCGAATGCGCTCTGCTATACTTATTTTAAAATTAACTGTTGTACTTACGATATTTTCTAAACAAGCGTTCCTAATCCAAGGACAATAACTCGAGGTGGTAAAATTGCAACTTAGTAAATTTCAAAATGGTGTTAAATGTTAGTCAACACAAATACATTTTAAAACATTGCTACAATACTCATAATAAATTTTCTTCGGTGTTGGTTGGCTGCTTTTGATATAGAAGGCTTCGAGAATTTGAAGTTTTTTTTAATTATTTTCATAGTGTTTTCATATTGGTGTTGTCAACAAGTATTTTCCTGTATTGTGAAGGTGGACAGGAATGTCTCTTTAAATGTTGTGCGACAGAACTTGTATCCGACAAATGGACTGTAAGACGTCTTGATAATATTTTTGTCGTCAAGCCAATATATATACTTACTTTTTTGTCAGAGATACAATCTCCCAAAGGACATTTAAATTGGTATACAATGTTGGTCTTTTCCAAAACACTAGTTGACAGAGAACAGTTATTGCGTATAATTAAGTTGGTTTTGTTAAATTTAGTATAGTATACAATTAGTTTTATTTTTTACTAAGATCAATGGGGAATATATTAGTACTTATGCGATTTTTAGGATCTATTCATCTTATTTATAATTAGAATGCATTTGATTACGCTATAGTAGGTTGATATGTTTAGAGTTATTTGAGGAAGTATTACGTTCTTTTTGATTTATATTAATATTTCTAATGGCTCCTCTAATTTGTTCATCAACGATGTAATTAGGAAAGTTATTATTAATGAGTGTTTGTTTTATGTTTTTTTAATTCAATGTAGAAAATATTTTTTTTGTGGAAGAGTTAACTTTTTCTGAGGATGATTTCGGAGAAGATACAGCGTCTTCCTTGATGAATGTCAACTTAATATCAAGAAGAAAATTAGAGAACTAGAAAGGATTAATATAAAATAAATAGACATATGTCTATGTTATTTAATGAAATATATATATATATATATATATATATATATATATATATATATATATATAATTATAAACAGAGCATTTACTTAAATATTTGTATCTATAAAAAAATGTATAAACATAAAAATGTCTTAAAATAATTATTGGACTTTGTCCATTTCATAATGAGTGACGTCATTTGTTTACATTTGATACACCATGAGCAGATATGAACGTACGTGAGAGATTCATAGAAGATTGAAGTAAATTCGACCTCGCTAAACGAAGGCTCCTCTGTGGCCAAATCGGTTAAAGGCACGTCAAGCTAAATGACGGTTCCGTATAGGATACAGGTTCGAATCCTGTCGGAGGACGAATATTTTCTGTGAAAATTTCTCGGACATTCAGGCCTGTAAATGTTGTTTAATACTGTTTATTTTAAACAGAACATTTGCTTAAATATTTGTATCTATAAAAAGAATGTATAAACATAAAAATGTCTTAAAATATATATATATATATATAGAGAGAGAGAGAGAGAGAGAGCGAGAGACCGGAAATGAATAAAATCGTTCATTATTTGCTATTAAATGAACCATGTCACAAGCAGACAAATAAATATAGCCTAAGTGAAGCTTCGTGGGCGGTGACATATTTCCCCTTCTGGTCATCTTTGTCTTGAGAGCGTCACGGTCTGTTAAAGGCTCGTGTCACACCCATCAAAGGGGGCCTATGAATCCCATCCCACGGAGTTTCGCTTTTTTGGGGAAAGTCATGTGTGGTTGGTTTATAACAAAAGATCACGAAATTGACGAACTCCTTAGAAGAGCTTCTTCCGATATTTCTTATTTTTCAGAAAAATATTTAAAAAAGGAAGTTTGTGGATGTATAATAAAATGGTCAATGGTGGTTGATCACGCTGACGTTAGAAGATATGGAACAGCTAAAGAGTTTATTATTTAAATGACTGGGACGGTTGGGATGTTTGGTGGCCTAATCGGTAAGACTTACCGATTAGGCCCCTTCTTAGAGTCTAAGAAAAAAAAAAGCTGTAGATTCGAATCTATGATTCGTGTTTATTAAGTCGTAAATGATTTAGCAAGACAAGCTTGTTAACCATTACACCACGTCAATCTACCCTACACAAATCTAATATAATAACAAAGAATTTATTTTTTTAACACATTCAACATTATAGATAAACAATAGGAAATTTTATATAGTGTTTTTCGATACCTTGCACGAGCAAAAAAAAAAAAAAAAAAAAAATCAAACACAAGCACAGATGTGAAGAGATTAGCATTTATCTTTTAATCTAGGTACCTCCACAAAATCGCTAAAAAAAGAGCATAGCTTGATGAAAAAGACGCCAACCTTGCCGAAAACAAAATTTTATTGTCTAAATGCTTATGTTATTATTAACAGGAAAGACCAAAGATTTTTTTAATTATTTAAAAAAAATTTTCCTTCTTTTTAGAACATTCTAAATTTTGATTAAAAAAACCTTGTTTCTATTTGTATCAGCGGAACTAGTAAATAACATAGACAATTTTTAGCACGTTTTTTTGGTATGACACACATTAATTTGAAAAATCGTACAAAAATAAAAAAATAATTGTCGGATGTTAATGAAACTTTCAGGAACTATTCACACATGATCGAAATTATTATAAATATGTTTTTTTTTATTAAAGTCATGGTAGAAATATTTTTTTTAAATATTTATTACCCCCCACTCCCCATAACTAATTTTATGAAAACGCTAGAAATTCGATCGCATCGGATTTAGTGATTACAATAATTAAAAGCACAGGGCTTTGAGGAATGCGAATCATGTTTTTTTTTGTTTTTAATTGGAGCCAACGTACCTGAAAATCACCTCTGAATTGTAACATACAAAACTCAATAAAACAAAGATATTATTTAATTTCAAATGCTTTTATTTGCTTTTAGTTGTTTTTATGAATATGGACAATATTTTCTGAAAATAGAAAAAAGCTGAACATAGAATAAGCTGCGTTCGATGTAGTTTCACACAACACCGCATGTAGCTACAAAACCAAAACATTTACCTAAAAACTTGAGTCATATTGAAAAGGCTCGTCAGAAGGCGAGATTTTCATGTGTGGATGTCATGCGTGGTATTAGACTCATTCAGAAATATTTAAACTATTCGCGGTATGGAAACGTTTTCTTAGATCAATGGCTTGAAACGAATGAATTCTTATCGAACTTCGAAGACTGGCGCTACAGAATCCTAAAGAACTGTACCAAATAACAGAAATCACATCACTTGATGACTTTCAACAGCAGCAGTAATTTAAATGCGTAGCACATGTAACTCGAAGAGGAAATAAAGACATAATCAAGATATTTCACATTACATCGAGCAAAATGTTAGGAAGGAAACCTCCATCAATACTGAAAAGAGCGATAACAATTAATGAACTTGAGAAACCTATTTTCCTGAAAATTGTTTTTATAGAAAGATTTTATACAATCCAACTGAAAGTAGCATTCAATGTGTACCGATTGTTTTCCTATATGGCAACAGCTAATATTACAATTCAAACACGAGTCTCGTAACTCATTAGAGTCGTAGGGGTATTTTGGGGCAAAATAACCTAACAGAAACCAACCCTCTCCAGACTAATATTACCATTGCCATTTACTAAATTTACACCATGAAAGACCTCAACACTCTCTTTCCCTCTCTTTGTAACTTTCTCTCTCTCTCTGTAATTTTCTCTTTGTAACTCTCTCTCTCTCTACAACTCTCTTTCTCTCTTTTTAACTCTCTCTCTACAACTCTCTTTCTCTCTTTGTAACTCTCTCTCCAAAGTCATGAGATCGATAAATGTGTGTAAGTTAAAAATACTTCAAGGCAGTAAAGCCACTAAGACACAAAGGGTGTGGAAGAATTAGAAACAGAAACATTATTAATGAGCGGAGAGTGAAAAGAATAATTAGGAGGATACTGTATAGAGATTGACATTGCATTTAAATTTTTGAAGATTAAAGTTGACTGGAAAGTTTGGGGTCGGAATTCCACAAGGGAGAAGTGCGGGAAAAGAAAATGTTGCCATAGAACTTACGGTTACATCGAACTAACTCAACTATAAATTGATGAGACATCGTTGCTAGTCTAGTACTGCGCTTAAATTCATAAAGTCCGTAGCGAAGAGTTCATACGAACAATTACCATGAAAATATTTATAGAAAAGGCAAAGGGAAGCAACTTTACGAAGGTAGGAGAGTGAATGAAGCCGAGATGCCAGGTTAGGAGCAATAATATTGCTGATTCGTCATTGTATTTTATCAAGAATCTTTAAATATATAACAGATGAACCGGACCATATCTGGCAGCAATATTCTAAGCATGGACTTACAGATATGTGAGGTCGATTCTGAAGAGAGAAATTGTCTAGCAAGATACAGTGAACCAACTTTCTTAGCTGTTAACCTAGCAATGGATTCAATGTAGTTTTTTCATTTCTCGTCAGTCGAGAAGGCGCGACGAGTCTCTCTTCTGTAGGTTAGCATCAGCCATACTGATGTAAGGCAAAAAGAACTCTCTCAGATAATTAATGGAGAGCATTTTCTTTCTGCAATTTAAAAATGGAAAATGCAGACACCGAATCTCACTTTTAAAAAATGACGTCATTGATGTGTGTGTGTGTTTGTTGATCTTGAAGTTAAATCCTTGTTCAAAAGTAAAAACCTCAGTGACTCAGTAACTAATGTCGATGCTGTTACACTGAACACCCGAACCTTCGAGCAGTAGATGAAGCATATTGCCCACATAGTAATGTTCGTTCCTCGTTGAAGATTGTTTTAGCCACAAAAATGCAATACTAATTAAGTAGAGAAACTAAACCTTGATGAGCGTGGTGACTTACACTTAAAATGCGCAATCAAATTAAAATTTCCAATGAAATATAAATGCCACCTAGATGGCTGTCCGATTAGGAATGCCAGGTGCTTTAAGCTTGGATGTGCGGGTGGTGTAATGGATAATGACTCGGAATAGTTAATCGGAGAGCCGAGTTCCAATTCCAGTTGGGTCGTATATATTCACTTATGCGCATATAGCCTTGGGAAAAGTATGAATCCACCTCTTCTCCTCCCAGCTATGGGTTAATTAGTAATAATTGTATCACTAAATCATTATTAAATGAAAAAAAAAAGTTCTTAGAATCTAAAAATATTTTCTGGTTTTAAATGACCTGCAAAAGGGTTGATAAGCCGTAAAAACAAATAAATCAATCAAATATTAATGCCCTTGTTACTGTCCATGAAATAAATGTCCAACCAATTGAATAAAAAGAAGATATTGATTTGTTTTTTATGTGTTTATTATTACGTCTATTATTTTTGTCGACATCATCATCATCATCATCATCATCATCATCATCATTTCTTTATTTTTCTATTTCAGTATTTTTCTGAGACAAGATCTTAACATCTAGGAATTAAAGCAAGAACAGCGAACTTCAATCAACAGCCTTGGATATCATGCAATTTTTCTCTGATTCTAAGTGTTCATCACTTTTCGGATTCTTCTTTCCTTTCCAAAGAGGTTCCCAATTTTCTTTATCCATTCTGTTATTCATCTTTTCAAGTGCAGCAATGCCAATTGCTATGATTGTGATCTTCTTCAACTTCCAACACTTTGCGAGTAAAATTTTCAATGTGTTATAGTTGAATATTTTCTCTTCTCTTCTATTAGGTTGGTGCAAAAAAATAATGTCGTTTTCTCACATAGTAACATATGTGAGAAAACGACATTATTTTTTGCACCAACCTAACAGTTTGTCCTCCATTAATATTATTTTCGTACGCATCTAGTATAGGAAGAGAAATAGAATTTGAAAAAGGAATGAAGAAACGTAAAATTAAAATCAGTCACATATCGAGAAACAATAAGGAAGGAAAAAGACAAAGGAATTTATATCCTTAAATAAAAAAAAAAAAATATTGTCAATGTTTAACCGCCACAACCGAAAAAAAAAAAGTTTTAAAGGGACGGTTATTCCATTGACACCGCTATTACAGTAAACATTTTGACTCCTTCAGCAATGTGCCCCCTCTTTCACAAGCAACTCTCTTTTCTTCTTCTTCTTCTTCTTCTTCTTCTTGATAGTGAACATACAGTCAAAAATTACATAAATATTTTCTACAAAAACCAAATGCGCATTAACTACAAATAAAACGAATCTTCACTTAAAAATATTATAAAGAAATACGCTATCCCAATTGACCCGAATAAAAAAAAATCAAATTATCTACTACAAAAATTTTAAAGCACCTAACCTTATCCTAGAAAATGACAACACAGCAGAAAAGTCAAAATTACAACGAACGAACATTATCTATGGGGGTTGAAATTCCCCTTAAGGCCTACTGCGATACTGATCAAACCGAACTAAATAAATAATAATAATAATAATAAGGTCATGCAAAAGTTGTTGAACTCTTTCAAGGCTGGAAATTGAGGATTGAGCAGCTCTTCTCCAGATATATCAGTATTTGGTCTGACTTATAAACATAGAGAATATGGTGAAAAGAGTCGGTACTTCATAGTGCAGTACAAGAAGCTAACCATTTTCCCCCTCCTCCTCTCCTTCCATTATTTCTCCCGAATTGAGTGAACAAGAAGAAAGCATGCATCAGTTTTAAAAGCCCTTCAAAGATTATCTCGGCCAATACAGAAGATTAGGATTATAAAACTAACATTAAAAAATATTAAAACCAAAGGTTTCCAGAGTAGAGGATGCCAAGGCCAACCCATCACCATGATACCAGCCCCAGATTGAGGTGACAGTGACGATTTATGATCACTTTATTATCCTCACATTAGTGCATTACACGCAGCCATAAGAGAATAAATACATCCCCTCTGTGTACAATAAACAACAGATGAGCTCTGTGGGTATTGAACAAACACAAATGTGCTTGAGCTAGCGTCTGCAACAGGGATTGGTTATCCACCCTAACAGACAGGCATACTCGCAAACAAACGGTTAGCTATTACATATATAAAACTGCTCACTCTTTTTGAATAACCCTGTATATTATTTTGAAAATTTATTGGGCTAATTATGGATAATGATGACATGCAATGCCCTCCATCTGTTGCTTCAAAAATGCACGTTCTTCACCAATAGGTGCGCGAATTTTGGGCTATCCGGTATAAAACGCCTAATGATATATGTAAAGTGACGTAATTTAATGCAAGACAAGGTCAGTAGTATTTTGGTAACAAGAGTGCTTGTTAGATGACTATACGATTAATATTATCAATAAATAGAAGTTCCACAATACTTAGCTACGACCTACTATGAACTTCGCAGTGTTCATTCTCCTCAGGTTCCAACAAAAATATTGCATCATTGACCTTCTATATTATTCAAAATAATACAATATTCATATCGAACTCTGAGGAGCAAGAAACTTTTAGTCGGTCCTAGATAAATATTGTGAATATATATATATATATATATATATATATATATATATATATATAATAGCTAGGAAAAAGCAAAATTTATAAGGCATTTTTTTGATAAAAAAAAAAAAAGAAACAGCCGGTTTCGTCCCAGGACTTATCAAGTTTATTTTTTGGGGAATAAAAAAATATAAAAGCTATTGCTGAGCATAAATAGCAGGAAATGTGTGGTTAATTTTAATGCAAACAGACCTATAAACAGAGGGAATGCTTACTGAGTCTGAATGTTATTGGATTCTAGTTTCTTGAAATTCATTTTTTTTCCGTTCCATTCGATTCGATTCGTTAATTTAATTTACACGCTTTTATACTTTTTATTCCCAGAAAAATAAGCTTGATAAGTCCTGGGACGAAACCGGTTGTTTTTTTTTTTATAACAAAAATGCCGTATAAATTTTGCCTTTTTCTAGCTATTATTAAATTCTGTACAACAAAAAACTTATATATATATATATATATATATATATATATATATATATATATATATATATATATATGCACATTTCATTGAATACCACAGACAAGATGATTTTATTTAGTTTTTATGTAATTTCTCATGCGATCTAATAACTTTTTTCTTTTCGGATGATAAATTATATAAAAACTGTCCGAATGTTCTTTTTATCCGAGCGCTTTCGGCTATATATTTAGCCGTTTTCAAGGATTAAATATTTTAACTGTTAAATAAGAAATAGTTTGTTGTATGTATGTTTTATAAAATGTTTTTCATTTTTCAAAACACGGTCAAGATATTACATACATATAGGCTACACATACAACACGTTTGACACGAAGACTCACTCTACACTTTTCTGACAATAGCTCAATTAGATCTCATTTAAATCTTCATGGAGACCTACCGGACACTATACTTGTTGACAACACTAATATAATAGCATCATTTACATGCAAAAAAAAGGCTAAAAATAATGGAAGCCTTATTAATAAAAACAAAAACAAAAAACAAGACTTAATAATATTAACTTTGATCATGGACATAATATCTTGACCGTGTTTTAAAAAATAAATTTTTTTTATAAAACATACAATGAAATGTGCATGAAAGAAGGATTGCTGCCTAAACACACACACACACACGCACATATATGAGATAACGATATATATATTTTTATATATCAAGAACAATATTAGGGAAAATGTATGACAACGTGGAAAAAGTTTACTTGTGACGAGTTTAGTCCGATGAAATCCTAAAGGACGAAACTCATCACAAGAAAACACTTTGTTATACATTTTCCCCAACATATATATATATATATATATATATATATATATATATATATATATATATATATATATATATATATATATATATGTATGTATGTATGTATGTATGTATGTATGTATGTATGAATAAAAACAAAGGAAAACTATTCTTTATCAACGCGATGGACTTTTTCAAGACAACTGTACTTCATTTTGTCACATTTAACTAAAAATAGATTCTATTTTACAAAATCTTTAAATATTAGAACGGACAAAAATAAAAGTCAAGGTAAACTATAGAGATTGCTAATTGATGTAATTTAATGGCTAATAAACGAAAGAGTTTTTATTATTGTTATTAATTTTCTCTTTTTGGTTTCTATTTATTTATTTACTTTTTTATTAGTGTAATAATAATTATTTGTTATTTCATTTTAATTTGATAAATTATTTATCTATTTATTTATTTTAAATAATATGATTCATTTAACCGTTTTCTTTCTATTAAAAAGATATGATCATTTATGTTGGCTTGGGAAAGGAGTATACCATTTAAGAAAAGAGATATTTGAATATATAAAAGAAATAATCTAAACTACGACCTCTTCCTTTATCAATTTTGTAACAACACTAAGAAATTGATCCATGAATTTGAGAGGTTTAAAATAAAAAAAATAGACATAATATATCTATATTATTAAAAAAAAGTGCTTGAATGAAGATATGTAGCCTATATATATATATATATATATATATATATATATATATATATATATATATATCACCTATTTTTTTAAAAGTTCTCTCCAGAGGCTTCGTTAAAGTTAACTTACGCCCAAATAGCCGTGGGAAAGTATGGATCTATATCTTTCCTCCAGTAGTAGGAATTGTATCAGGAAAAAACTATTATTATTCTCAAAGAAATTGTTAAAGTCCTCAAGATATGCTTCTGTTTTAAATAACTCACAAAGGGTTGATAAGCCGTAAAAATGACCAATCAATCTTATTTTCTATAACTCTCCTAACTCCTACGTTTCCTTTTCCACAGCCAAATTCCGCTTTCTCTTCTAACTTGCTTTTCTGATGTGTACAACTGACTATTTATTCAGTTGAGATGGTGTGTGTATGCCAGCGTGCGTATGAATTCTAACTGAATGCACAGTTACTACACTGATCATATGGAGAAGTGGTGGGAATCACTAGATAGGATACACGGGTACTACACTGATCATAAGTAGAAGCGGCAGGAAAGCTACCCAGATACTTTGTTGATCGTAAATATAAGTGGCAGGGAGCGGCACGTGCTTCCTAGACAGAGCGCACAGATACTGTCCTGATCCTAGTTAAAGGTGTCATGAGGCGACATTTTGTTCTTAGAGCACAGATAATACAATCATAGACAGAGGGCACAGATACTGCACTGATCGTAGGTAGAAGTGACAGGAAGCGACACTTTGACCTTAGAGACAGCACAGATACTACTCTCATCGTATCTGCAAGTGGTAGGAAGCGACATTGTTTTCCTAGATATGATGCACAGATCGATGGTATCAGTTGCAGCAGACACTTTGCTTCTAGACAGAGCGCACAGATACTACACTGGTCGTTTGTTGAAGTGACAGGAAGGGATATTTTATTCACAGAGCGCAGATATTACACTGACCATAGACAGAAGTGTTATTTTCTCTTCAGATTCGATCGCACAGATACAACACTGATCGTAAGTCCAGGAAGCGAAATTTTGTTCTTAGAGAGAACACAGATATTGTGCACTCATCCCAGAAACAAGTGAGAGAAAACGACACTTTTTCCCTAGATATGATGCACAGATACTACACTGATCGATAGTATAAGATGCAGGAAGCGACACTAAACAGAGCGCAGAGATACTAGTTAGAATAAAATACGATCAAAGTGGCAATCAGCGACATTTGGTTCTTAGGTGGCACGCACAGACACTACACTGATCGTAGGTCTGAAATGGCAGGGAGTGACACATTTTTTTTTAATTAGACAGAGCGCACAGATACTCCGATTCTTGACAGAATCAGCACCGATCTATGCGTAAATAATCTCATAATTTATGGCGGATATATAATGCAAGGGAAGATAAATACACAAGCATTATCTTAAAACCTTTCAAACAAATTAAACGATCGCTTATAAGAGTCTATTTTTCCCATGAATTTATTTCTACTGCTTAATTTAGAGGTGATTCCATAGCTTATATCGTAAAGGCTAATTCTTTGACGTTTCTTTGGCGGTGTAAACAAAAAAGGTGACCTCGTTTTTAAATGTATTAGCGCGTTTGCATACGATGCTTGGGGATTACATTTCATCTGTTCTTCCTTTTGAAATAAATGCGCACAAGCAATGAATATTTAAATACTCTGCACACTCAATTTATTGCAGCTATTCGTTAAGTGGTGATTCAGGTGAAGGCCGTCCAAATGTGCCCGAATTAAGTAATTAATTCCGAATTAATATGGAGATGTTTTTAATATACATATTTAAAACACCTTATCGAAAAAAATAATAAACGTTAGATAACAAACCCCTTTCCTACAGATGAAACATCGCAAGTCTCACGCTACTCTATCGCTATTTCCATGGCTAATGTTTTGACGGTGTACATTTATTGGGTCCACCAGTTCCGACCTTCATAGCTAATATCTATCATGCCACGTTCACTGGAACGAATCATCTCCATTCCACTCATATCCTATTATCAAGACGTCTAGAGTCAATCGTTATCTATCCTACAGATACTCACAATCAGAACCTTGCCTCTTCCACTTACGTTCATACAAGAAGCGCTTTCAGTAACGCTCTACTTTGAGATGCTCTTGAGCCTTATATTGGTAGGATAATTAGTAAAAAGAATTTAAAAAACTTAGTTCAGCTTATGTTCAAATGAAATGAAGATGGGAAAAGACTGTGTTGAACCAATCTTCTCATTTGGAAAGGTCTACCTATTTTAAAAGGAAGCATTCGACATCTTGACTTTTACTTGGTCTGTAAGACGGGCCACTGGTACATTTCGCAAATTTGTGACTAAATCACTCAACAAAGCATTTGAGATTATATGATCGTGTGACTGTGTCTTTGTGACCGCGTACATAGATAAATATGAAATGATTGAGATAGATAGATAGATAGATAGATAGATAGATAGATAGATAGATAGATAATGACCAGACTGATATATATATATATATATATTGGAGCGGCTTGGTGAGAGTAATCGTGGCTCCAGGAGGCTCAGTCCTATGGTCAGAGAGAATTTCAGTTGAGTTCCACCACGGAATGTGGGAGTGAGCGACGCTTCTTAGAGTCTGATTTGCAATCTCTTCGTCCGGCGGAGCAGTTGGTATAGTGTTCGCTTGCCAACCTAACTGTCGGGGTTTCGATTCCCTCAGTAGTGGATGCGCACTGCTGATGAGTCCCAAATATAGGACGAAACGGCCGTCCAGTGCTTCCTGAGGTTTCTATCAGACTCGATGAATCAATTAATATATATATATATATATATATACATTCAGACAGATACGATCAAACTTAGATACATAGCTAGATAGATGTGGACAGAATAAGATACATTGTGTGTGTATGCGCGCGCGTGCGTGTGTGTGCGACAGCGAGAGAGACACACTTTTCGCTGAGGGTACAGACATTTCACTGATTTTAGGTAGAAGTCATGGGAAGCAATATATATTTGCCCTTACGTATAAAGTTTCATGCGACAACCAGGCACATGCGGGAAAATAAAGCCTACAAATACATTTATTGACCAGACATACAAAAAAACTCTCTTACGGCTCGAGAGATAACGGCTCCGTTTGGCTATCTCTGGTAATACGGCGTAACATCCAAGTAAGAAGAGGCTTTTTCTCTTCGTTAACATTTCTCTTTGTTTATAATTCTCAGTGTGTCATAGCCTATGCGGCAACACGGGCAACGTAGTGGAATATTCTCTCATTAATTCTTGCACTTGGTTAATAAACAAACACGCAGATAATCCGATTGCCGACATTTAGTAAACTTAGTTAAGTTTGGAAAAGAGTTAAATTAGGTTTCGAAATTAAGGTCATTCCATTCATTTGAGATGACTGATTAAGGGTTTTAGAACAGTGCCAAAACAATATAAAGTTTTTAAATTCAAATCTTATATTTATTCCCAAAACATTTTTTAATTCTTACTTCTTATCAATTGTGTCAGGCTTTTAATAAATGAAGCACACACACACACACACACAGACACACACACACACACACACAAAAAAAATAAAGCTTAAACACTAAGTCGATTAAACCTAATCAGAAATGAAGGTTGAAAAGCTTAAATTCATATATTTGTATAATTTTTATCTTTACATGTGAAAAACATTAATGTTCTCTTTGTAAGAACTAATTTTACTTTAATGAACAAAGCCCGATGTTGTTATTTTTATGTCAACTTTGGTTTTAAAAATAACTTGAATATACCATTAAAATCAATATTTATGTATTATTAGGTTTGACCCGTGAAAATTCCACGGTTTTCCTATTTTAATATTCTATTGAATCTTAATTCTTAAATTGATGAATGAATAAACTCATAAGTTGTACGGCAATAAAATATCCGTAGAAATTCCCTGTCGCATCGTTAAATATTTGAGCTTAACAACTTTAACAAAATATTGCAATAACAATTATAAATATGAATTCTGGTCGTTATTTTAAGAAGTAAGGGGGTACAAATGAAAAGATTTGAAATTGAGAAATTTTTCTATTTCACTAAAACAACCGCTAAACACTTTTATCTTCCCTTCTTTTTTTCATTCGTTTACTCACTGAAATCACGTAGTGTTTTTCCCTCTATTCACGCGATCAAAACTAAATAGTTAATTATTTATAAGGCATTGACAGGAGACGTTAAACACTTTTATGTTGCCTTCTTTCTTTTTTTCACTGAAACCAAGTAGTTTTTTTCCACTCTTTCCACGCAATCAAAACGGAATAGTTCATTATTTGTGAGGGATTGACAGGGCGCAACGGTTGTGCAAAATAAGAAAGTACAATTGTAATAGGATGTTTTCTACTCATCATAAATTAAATTGGGAATATATTCCTGAAAAAAAAAACGCTTTGTCAAAATGACTGTTTTTCTATTGATAATACTATTACTTTAAACTACTTATCAATTTTTACTTTTTTTAAATTTCAATAAAAACTATCGCGGAAATTGAAAACATTATCCTTTTTCTCTCCTGGTACATTTGTGTCGCAAACAATATTTGTTGTACTCATGTGAGTCAAGGTAAAAAAAAGGGACACTAAACATGATATTCAAACAAACAACAATAAATGTATTAAGAAAGTATGTTACAGAAGAATAAAAAAAGAAAACAAATCAAAGTTATCTTCCGTCTGTGTCATCTGAAGTACTTACATGCCTCGTATCTATCGAAGCGAAAAGAAACGTGTTTTGCCGCTCTTAAAGTCGAAGGCAAATGAAGAAGAGCCTTTCAAATATCACACAACCTGTGATTAATGGTCAGAGGCGGTAATCAAATCAAATACGCGCGCCTCCCCAGATTGAAAAAGATTTTCTTATGAAATCCGTTTAATGTTTAAATGTCGTGTATGACGTCACAATCTCGCCCTCAGTCACCGGGCAAGTCCGTGGTCGATCCTTACGACCAGAGTTGGTTGTCCCGATCCTCAATCCCACCCTGATTAGGTTATGTTTGTTTCAGATCACACACGGCGGGCGAAGGCCGAGTCGTATACTCAACGTCAATGATCCGGTAGTTTTGGCAAGATGACGTCAAATGGAACAAAGTAAGAGACAGCTGTGTAACCCAAGTTTATATCAAAGAATGAACGTTCTACTCAGTCAATTAACATCTAATACCCCCATGACACTATTTTTAGCCACACTCGGTAAACTGGTACAAGGCTAAAATCTGATTTCTTCATGCTGACTATTCAGTTGTATTTGGTAGTCTGGAACAAGACTGGAGACTAAGTTCTTTCTGCAGATGCTGCGCGGGTTTTTTTGCAAAGCGGGTCTTGAACCAGCTGGCAACACGTCCCTCTTGCAAACAGCACCCCAAGCTGTCTAGTTCCTTCTCGTCATTCGCCTCACCCTTTTGTGTTAATGGACCCTCACGCAAACCGGGGGAAATGACGTGGTTGGGAAATTGATTGCCTGACCAAATTTGGGGAGATCCCTACCCCGAAGAGTTATAATGGCAGATTATCGATTCGCCCAACTCCTTTCATCTCGTGTGGATGCCTCTCATCATTGCCACCCGAAGGGCGCAGGCAATTCCCCGATCTTCCATGAAATTCTACCTGGGCCTTTACCACTCTTTTTGTCTCCTGATGAAACCTGTTCCTAAAGGCTAGGCGTGGTCTAGCCCAAATTGCTAAATTCAATTATCATCCAAAATTTCCAGCAGCGGGGAATTCTTATCGCGTCCTTGAAGCCTTCGCCCGCCGTGTGTGATCTGAAACAAACATAACCTAATCAGGGTGGGATTGAGGATCGGGACAACCAACTCTGGTCGTAAGGATCGACCACGGACTTGCCCGGTGACTGAGGGCGAGATTGTGACGTCATACACGACATTTAAACATAAATCTGAGATTTGTCACCTGTCGGTTGCCTTCGCCAGCTCTTTGGTCTTTGTTTTAATAAATTTTATCGCGTCTTAGGTAGACGAAAAAGAAATATAACTACAATTCTATTCCTGCTTTCCTTTGGAAACATGTTGGTCTTAAAATCCAAATCTTATCAACTGACCGAATTTTGGCAAGATACTTGCTGTTGGCCTTCCCATTACCGACTTCGTTCAATGAGTGTCCTACTGACGCTTTATCTCGCTCCCTCGTCGGCACTTGAGGTCGTTAAAATATAATCTATTTTTCCATACGGGGTCGATTGAATACTTAAGAAAGTACTATCATTTAATATTAATTTGACCAAAAACAGCTTCTACGCTAGCTTTTTGTCAGCATCTCAACCCAGGAGTCGGGGAGAGAAAAGAAAACAAATATCCTTTCCTTTAACTTTCCTTCTCTTGATATCAGTATACTTTCAGTCTAATTGTAAAATAGCGTTTTTCTTGTTTTATTATCAATATATACTTTTAGTCTATCGAAAAACAGCGTTTCTTTTCTTGTTTTCCAGTTTATTTTTAAAATCTTTTTCCCAATTTACCAGTGCCTTCTTAATAGTGTCACATCTGCACCGTGTACGCACTTTTTGTTTCTGCTGCAGGAATTGGAATTTTAGGTGAGGCCATGATATCTATTGGCTTGCTCCGGGAGGTCTCTTTTGTTTTTCTGTGGATTTTATTCATGGCGCAAATGTAAACAGCTAGGAGAATGCTTCGGGATGCAAATTTTGTTAAGCTGATGCTGGTGAAATTGATACATAGTGTCACAGGAGATTTCGTAAGAACGTTTGAAGAGATCTGGTATGATTGTCGATTTTTCAGAGGTGCTGCTGTCTCCGGTATTATTAAATCGAACTTGCATTCTGGCTACCCCTCCACTTGAAACTTCAGTGAGTTTTTTCACATCTATTTCTGTTAACCTCTGGTGGTTGCTCCTTGTCGTGGTAGAGGGGCTTGTGTGGCTTAATGACTCAGAACAATTGTCATCGGTTCTAAACTTCTGTTAGGGCCACACTAGGAGACAAGGCCGAAGACGCGGACTCAGACTAAGCGCGATGAACTCGAAAGACCCCAACAGTGGATCAAGCGGATAATGATTGTAATACATCTCAACGGTTGAACCTGTGTATGAAGAGGGCTACGCATGACTGACATGCTACAGAAGGCGTCACTTGAAATTATAACTGATTCAACGGCAGTCCATTGCGGTTTCATAACTGGATTGTACATGTCTCATTCCATGTTTGCTAGAGAGAAAGGTCATGAAATCAAGTATGTGGGTCACTTCTTGGCAAATTCAGGTCCGCCTTAAACAAATTCACGCCTTCGGCACTTTCTTCTACTCTGATTTTTTTTCACCTTCAACCAACTCTTACAAAGCCAAACGGCGATAGGAAATTAATTACGGGAGAAGGTTTTGGTGATACTAGAAGCTTCTTGTCCAGAACCTGCACGTTGGCGGTGAATTTAGTCATCAAGGCCATCAAGGAAGCAATCAGCAATGAAGAAATTAAAATCTTGGATATGAAATAAGTCGACGACGACGATTTCTGTTAAGCCTGAGAGTGCAGTTTCATTTTGGCTGTGTACTGAAAAGAGTTGACTTCGGGGTTTGAGCGCCACCTTGTGCGTTACTGACATTTTCTTGTCTTGTCTGCGTAAGTTTCTTTGTGAATTTGGGGTGGTATCCTGCGGAAAATGAGCTGTGTTTTCTGGTTGTGAAATTATTAATGTTTTTGTTGTTGCTTCTTCATACTTGTTTGAAGAAAGTTGGTGTGTTTTTCGTTTGGTGAAAAATTTTCGTTTTCAATGTTTAATTGCTGTGTCTGACGAAAATTTCCACGTGTTGTCCGCGTTGTCATTGCTTAAATGTATTAGATCGATTCGATTCAAGTAGAAAACGTTGCGTGTATCCTGTATTTAATCTCTTTGTTTACAGGTAAAATGTTCCGTTTCCAGCATGGTCGCTATATTTTCTTCAAGTTCCAGTAATTTCTGTTAGAGTCGTGATTTTTTCTTCGGTTTGTTTTTAGGTTTGACAGTGAGAGACTAAGAGTAACAGCATTATTTGAATATTTCTATGTCTGTTGGCGGTAGAATTAAAGATGTCGGGGTCTATTAGTGGTGGTAGTCATATCAGCGGTTGCAAAGGACGTCAAAGCGTGACTGACTGAGAGAAAGAAAGGGTCAAGAAGTAGCAGTAGAAATAAAGAGAGCGTAATAGTAATATCTATAAAAAAATCATGTGTTGAATATTCCGAAAAAATTTGTTAATTCGGTGTTCTATCCTGCATGGTAGTTACTATAGCGTATAAATATGTTTGGCGTTTTCAGATTTGCGTTAGGTTTGTGTTTTGCAATCGGTAATTTTACGCTTGAAGTCGGGTGTCAAAAGGACTTTTTTCCCTTGACACCTGCTATTATTTTAACTACCATCACTCCTCGGCAATGTTTATTGTTTTAAAGAGAAATGATTAGAATTGTAATAAAACCTAAACATGTGATGAAAGTGAATTTATACATTTTTATTCTTACGAATTTACTACAAAAAATATTAAAGACTATTTATAATGTTCTTTTTTTACAGGAAAATCGTGAATTTTGTAAATCTAGTTATTATTATTATTATTATTATTATTATTATTATTATTATTATTATTATTATTTTATTTCCTTTGATTTCTGGTGTGTACGCATTTCGTTCCGAGTCCCGACCAGAGACCTAAGGTCAAAAATGGCATCATAACATTTTCCATTAAGCAATTTTGAAACAAAAACAAAACAAAACAAAACAAAACAAAACAAAAAAAACAAAAACAAAAAAACAACATATTTTACATAGATAAACCGCTTCGTAAGGTGTGGGCTGTACTCGTGAGAATATTTTTTTATAATTTTTTAAGGCATGGGCTACCAGGGATTCCTTCAATGAGTGTATTTGAATATTTTCCAATCATTCTGAGGGCTCTAACTACAATTGAAATTGTTGATGTTCTCATGTGCCACATTTTTGAGATTTCGATATCAAGGTCCTTGTATTTTGATAGCTTTTTGAAGATCTTCAAAGATACATTGCAGTCTGCAGGGCCTACCATATCAATAAGGAGACTTTTTTGTGTTTGCGGTCTCTAATAACGATATCTGGGCTATTAGCTTTGATTGTTCTCTCTGTGTGTATTGTGTAGTTCCATGAAATATTAACAGGCCCTATCTCCGTAACCGAGTCTGGGTGATGTTCATACTAATTATTATTATTATTATTATTGGTATATGTTCTGTTTCCTGCTTTGTATCCTGTAAAGCTGGGTCCAAACTATGGCCTTTTGGCTCTATAGGAAAATTTAATTGATAACACTTTTCTTAGTATATAGCATGTTCCTAGCAGGGCGATCTTCTGGGCAACCTGTATGGTGATGTTACCTGGGACACTATTAGTAAAATTGTCTGTTCCTTTTCTCACGAGGCCCAGAGCTTCGATTACTACTGGTACAGTCTCAGTCTTCATTCCTCACATCCTGTTAATCTCGGACTCGAGGTCTTTGTAATTGGACAACTTCTCGATAATTTTCATGAAGGTATTTCTCTCAGATGGCACTGCTATATCAATAAGCATACATTTCCTGAATTTCTTGTCTTTTATGATAATATCATGCGTATTGACTTTTCCCAGATAATATTTCTTTATTTTGGGTAAGTGTGTATGGTGGTCATACCATCTCTCAGTGATTTCGATTTCGATTTCGATTTCGTGCTTCTTGCATATCTTCCAGTGCACATATGTCGTCACCTCGTTATGTCTGTGGGCATATTAATTTTTTGCTATATCCGAGCATACTGAGATAATATGGTCAACAGTTTCATCATATTTTCTGTATATCCTGCATTTCGGGTTAGTTCCATCCTTGATTATGTGACAGTGATAGGGATTGGTTGCGAGGCTTTGGTCCTAAGCTGCAATAATTAGGACTTCCGTCTCAGTTCTCAACCCGGTGTTCCTCAACCACTGATGTGTTTTCTGTTGGTCCACATCTGTTCTTTGCCATGCAACGTCTTGTCCTCCCATTTTGTTTTTTGCAATTTCATTTGGCCAAGTTGTTTTGCTTTCTGTTTTACTCGTTTGGCGTAGATGGTATTCACTTCGTTTTTTGTTGGAAGGATTTCAGGTGTTTTAAGCTGTTTCTTGAAGAGTGCAGCTTCTTTCTTGATGGAGTGGATTTGGTGTTTTACTATTTGTAGGAGAGGATCATTGGTTTTTGTGAAGTAGGCTTCCAATCCGATTGTTGTAGTTTTTAGAGTTAATTCAATTTGGATTAGACCTCGACCTTCTAAAGCTCTTGGTACATACAGTCTATCAACATCTGATTTCTGCTGATGCATCCTCATTTGGGAAAGCATTTTTCTGGTCTTGGCGTCCAATCTTTTAATATCATTCAACTTCCATTTAATAATTTTGAGGCTGTATGATACTACGAGTTTAACCTTTATTTTGTTGACCCCATTAAGTTCGCTTTCTAGTATCAAATACACTCTCCTATGATATTTTGTCGGATCTTTTTATTCATAACTGAATGATGTATTCTGTCTCCTTTGTGACATAGAGAGAGAGAGAGACCCCCCAACCCGAGGTGGATTTAGTAATCAACAGTGCTAAAGAATTAGGATGATGGTGCTAATTACTTGGGTAGAAGGGATTCCAGAGTAATTCCAGAAATAAGTTTATTTTTTTCTCTTGTTTTTTTTTCTCTCTTAATAATTGTTTCTGGGGATGAGTTATTAGTTAATTAAATGTAATAATTCCAGAGTGATTAAGAGACGGATTCGTTAAAGTAAAGTTTGTGATAAATGGCGAATTGGACTTTTAGGTGGTCTGAATGGCGGAATTCAACCAGACGGGATAAGTGGTTTTGGCAAAACTTAAGTGACGGTGTCTGTGGAGGACCCAGCAGGAGGTCCGAATCCAATTTTAGTATATCTTGAAAACTGGGTTCCAGCTGAGTTTCGGGGACCGGAAAAGCTTGCATGGTGGTCAAAGGCGATTTGCATATTAACATTCGGGAGCAGTGCCTGAAGATGGTTTAGCTCCGCCTCTCTCTATATAAGCTGCCCGCACGGTTGAGTTAGTCAGATCGGAACGCGGCAGAACGCGGAAGAGACTGCTTGTTGGAATTTGCTGGTCTGGTCTGTTGGTTGTCCGATCCGAACCAAGAGATAGAAATAGAACCTGTACGAATCCAGATAACTTCGTCAACAAAGCTGTGAGAAAGCAGACTTCTATATCGTAGGGTGCAGACGAAGATGCATAAATTAGATCCACAAATTAGATCCCTTAGATCAGCCGAAATTGTTTAGGCAGAAATTTTCTTACTCTCTCTCTGTCACTTCCGACGCCAAACAAGTGAACCTCGTTACGACATTTTGTACTCGTGTAAATTCTTCGGTAGTGACATAAAAACAGTGGCCTAAAAAGGGCTCTTTGTACAGGAACCGAAAGAGTTGCTTATTTTTTTCTTTTTCATGTCTTTGCGTCTACGACAAGAAACTTTTTTTGCATGAATAGCGAGTTCCTTTCAGCTTAATACCCAGCCATTTATTCATCCTACCTCCGGATCGTTCTGAGGGATCGAAATACTAAGAGAAAACAAGAAAATGAAGAGAAAAGAAAGGTAAGTCACTTTTTGGCCCTCGGTTCACTTGTCGCACGTAAGTCTGCCAGTGTACAGTTGTTGTGTTCGATTTCTTCAACATTGCATGCTGTTCAAGTGTCGATAGTGTGTGAGGCGAGTTTTCCTTTTCTGTTGTCTCTTGTTGAATAGGGGGAAGGTAGTAGTAATCAGGCGTTAGAATGAGTGTAGCAGGTTCGGATATCACAGAAGACCAGGGAGAAGCGGGAGTTCCCGAAATTACAATGGGATTCCGCAGACTGATCGGAGGCATGAGACTGCCCTCGTTTAGGGGCGACCCAACAGAGCTGCAGGAATGGATATTGTCGATCCAAAAGAAACAAGTCGTGTATGACTTGTCGGACCAGGAGATGGTCCTACTGGCATAAGAAGCAGCGGCCGGTCCAGTGTCCAAATATGTCGGAGGGCTATATAGGGAGAACCCTGCTCTAACTTGGACAGAGCTGAAGTTTGCCCTGGTCCGACAGTACGCCAGTGAGCGCACGGCCATTGAGGCAGTTAGGAAGTTGTTCAGACTCCGGCAGGGAGATAAGGAAGCCATGGAGGATCTGGGAGAAAGAATAGCGGGCTTAGCGGCACTGGCTTTCCGGGAGCTGGCGACCCGAAACAGTGGTCCGATACAGGCCCTGTTAGCCGACGTATATATGGTTGCGTTGAGTGATAGGGAGCTGCGGGGTGACGTCCTGAAGGAAGAACCGAACCCCCTGGCCGCGGCCATTGAAGTGACTCGCAACAGTGAACGACTTTGGGACAGAATAAAGGGCAGTGTAGCCAGGACCCCAGGGGGACCAAGATAATGAAAAGGAAGGAGCAGGTTCGGGCACGGGACCCGGAAGAAGAAGTAGAGGAAAATTGGGAATTGTAGGCAGATCTGAATAAAAGAGAATGGGACTTGCGGTATGGATTCTATAAATCCACGCCAGGCTGGTATGGGCTAGTGTGCTGGACGTGTAAATACGCTGGGCACAGGGCTCGGGACTGTCCAACCTATTGGGGAGGAGACCCCAGGTCTCTGAGACCCAATTGTACGACCTGTGGCGAATACGGGCACAAAGCTCGTGGGTGTACGGTGACAGGAGACCGTAAATTAGGTATTAAGCGGACTAATGTGCTGTTACCACCCACCAGGAAAGCAAAGAGCCCGGGAAACGTCGCTGGGTCACTCGTGAAGGAGGAGGAGGCAGGGTGGCCGCAGTCCGAGCAAGACCTCTGAGATGTTGGACGTGTGGAGTGGTTGGTCATTTTCGAGCGGAGAAGATGCTGGCATTGTTGGGGTGCAGGCCACGTAAGGCGAACCTGCCCCCACAGGGGAAGGAATCCCCCAAGACGAACCGGCCGGGATAGGAATGAAATGGAGGGACAGAGGGGTAGAGAGGAAGGGCACTATCATCCAAACCCCATCCCAGGCAGAAGGGTCCCAGACGAGAAATGGGACCTCGAAGAAATAAGGAACCCACGTTGCTGGCCCCCGCCTCTCGGTGGTCCAGAAGGGAGGCGAATAGGAAAGATGGAAGGGAGGTCCGACTGTACCATTTGCTGAAGGTGGGGCCGGATCTCACCTGCAATGTCTTGCTGGGAGGCAGGAAGGTTAGGGCCCTGGTTGATACTGGAGCATCAGTATCACTGGTTAGTTCAAGGACCTACAGACAGTTAGGGAGATGGGGAAAGTTGAGGCCAGTAGATTTATCCATAAGCCAGGCCGATAGCAGTAGGATGAGGATAGAGGGCACGACATGGCTGCCGTTTCAATTAGCAAGGACTGGAGGTATCATGAAAGTGTATGTGGCACCTGACTTGGATGGGGAGAGTTGATTCTGGGGAGTGACTGGCTTAAACAGCACAAGGCTCAGATCCATTTTGACCCAGCCACACTGACCTTGGACGGGGTAGAGATACCGCGAGGAGAAGACAATTATGAGCAGCTACCTGTAGTGGCCCAGGCAGATATAGAGTTGCCCCCTAGAACCACTGTATCTGGGGAAGGCGAAGTTATAGTAGAGGGAGCCCTGAATGACGGCTTGTATCAGGTAACCCCTACGGACGTGTATGATAATAAGGAGGGAGAAGTGACAGTATGTAGTTCATTAGTGAAAGGATCAAGGACGTTCCCCTGCTTCTGACTAATTCGGCTAATAAAACCGTCAGAATAAAGCGAGGAGAAGAGTTAGCATGGGCTTGCCCCGTAAGGGAAGTCGAACAGGTGAGGTTAAGAAACGAAGATAGGTCTCGGAACAAGATAGGGATCAGCGAATTAAGGGACGAGAACATAACAGTCCTTGAATGTTATAGAAGAGAATTAAGGGGTTTGCTAAGTAGAAACCGGGAGGTATTAGCAATGACAGATAAGGAGCTAGGACAGACAGAGACAGTGGAGATGAGGATAGACAGCGGTGACAACCCACCTATCAAGTTAAGGCCATATAGAACCCCAATCCACAAAATGGAAATTAGTAGAGAAGGAAGTGAATGAGATGATGGGCTCGTGGATAATCGAGAGATCCAAATCTCCCTGGAGCTTCCCTATCGTGATAGTTGAAGAGAAAGATGGAGGGAACAGGTTTTGTGTGGATTTTCGCCAGCTGAACGCGATTACAAAACCGCTAGCAGTGCTTCTCCCCTTGATTGATGACATTTTGGCTCTCCCAGGGAAATCTAAGTGTTCTTCCACCTTGGATTTGAAATTGGGTTATTGGCAGGTGGCCTTGAACAAGGAGGACCAAGAAAAGACCGCGTTCACCTGTCACATGGGTCTTTTCAATTTTAGGGTTATGCCGTTTGTGTTGGCGAATGCCCCGGATGGGTTTAGTCAGCTCATGTCCATAGTGTTGAATGGAGACGTTTGCCATGGCATATTTAGATGATATCATGGTATTTTCAAAATCACCTGAGGAGCATTTTGAACACCTGCAGCGGGTGTTCGACCGCCTGAGGAGGCATGGCTTGAAGCTGAAGCTGTCAAAATGTCAGTTTTTAAGAGAGGAGATAAAATACCTAGGGTTCGTGATAAATAAGGACGGGATAAAGACCGACCTAGATAAGGTAGAGATAATAAGGGCCATGCTCGCGCCGAAAACTGTAAGGGAGATTAGGGGTTTTATAGTCGGTTGGTGGGTCCTCTGATAGCCCTGACGAAGAAATACGCCAGGTTTAGGTGGACGGAGGATTGCCAGCGTGCATTTGAGGCTTTAAAGGACCAGCTGACTGCCGTGCCCTTGTTAGCGTACCCAGACTTAGGTAAGCCCATGGGGCTGTCCACTGATGCTAGTGATAGGTGCATCGGAGCAGTACTCACGCAACCCTGATAAGGATGGTCCCGTACCGGCGGTGCCTGAAGAGGTACCAATCTATTTCCTTTCTCATCGGTTTTCCGAGACCGCACAAAGATGGCCGTTGATCGAAAAGGAGGCGTTCGCGATCCTGTACGCTGTGCAGAAGTTGGATTATTATTTGAACGGGGCAGTATTCACCATTAAGACAAACCACCAGCCCCTCAAATATCTGCTAGAGGCAGAATGGATGAACAAAAAGATCCAACAATCGTCGCTGAATCTAAGTGGGTACAACTGTAAAATAGAGTACCTAGCCGGGAAGGATAACACCTGTGCTAATTTGCTATCGAGGATACCGAAACAGTTGGAAACGGAGTCCATCAAATTAGAGCCATGTGTGGACGATAAGGCCTTCCAGATCAATGTAATTAACTCACACGGGTTGGAAAGGAGGCCTAATTGGGAAGATCAGGAGGCGGGTGAAACAGAGACCATTACGGACCCCCACTGGATAGATATTGTTAGGCAAAGTCAAGGGGATAGTGACATAACAGCCATTAGGTCCAGGGTAAAGGCAGTGAATACCTCCAAATATGTATTGCAGGGTGATGTGTTGTATTACCTTTCAGGAAAAGATGAAGAGGTAAGCTTGAAGATGATGATACTCGAAAAGTTGAGGTCTGAAATCTTAGACCAGTGCCATAGAAAGTTAGGACACATGAGGATTGACAAGACGTATGGGTTGATAATGAGGAATTACTATTGGCCCAAGTTGTTTAATGATGTTGTGGATTATGTAAAGAAATGTGTAACGTGCCAAGTGCAGGGTAGAGGAAGTAAGGCTGCACCGGTTTTAGAGACAGATATTCCCCACTACCCATTTCAAAAAATGAGTTTAGACATTTCAGGCCCTTATAGGCCAACTGATAGAGGGAATTGTTACATATTAAGTTTTGTGGATTGGATGACAGGTTGGCCTGAAGCATTCGCCATACCTGATAAGAAGGCGCGAACGGTGTCAGAGATAATACTTGGCGAGATATTTCCCAGGTATGGGGCTCCCGAACAGTTGGTTACAGATAACGGTTCGGAAAATGTGAATCAGGTTATGAGGGAGACGTTGGGAGAACTGAATATTCAACACATAACCACCTCTCCATAACATCCCCAGAGTAACGCTAAGGTGGAGAGATTCCATAAGACTCTTGCTGATGTGCTGGCTAAATTAGCAGAACATAATAGGGAGAATTGGGATCTGTTTTTAACCCAGGCCTTAGCAGCTGTGAGATTCTCGGTGAACGAAGCGACCAAGTTTTCCCCTTACTATTTGGTATATGGCCGGGGCGTGGTCTTACCCATAGACAACCTATTAAGGCCTAAGAGGAAATACTTACGGGAGGACCATCATAGGATAATTTTAGAGTAGCAGCAAAAAATCTTTACACAGGTGAGGAGAGGAACTCGAAGAGCCCAGAAAAAGCGAAACGATAGGATAAATAAGAATAGAGAAGAGTTTTCCTTCCAGATAGGTGACCCGGTGTATTATAAAATACACCTGAGAGACGGTAAACTGGACCAGAAATGGAGCCCCTACTATAGAATAGTAGAACAGACAGGCCCAGTGTCCTTTGTGATATGGGATCAACTGACCGGGAAAGTGAAAAGAGTACACGGAAATGACATAAAGTTAGCTGAGATAGAAGATTGGGAAGGGGGCGGCATAAAGACAAAACAGAAAAAACTGAGGAGGACCACACTGGTGGAACCAGAACCACTAGGAAGTGATATTGAAGCTAGCGAGGAGGTCGAAATTAGTCCCACTACCCTTCAGAGGCTGAGGGAGATAACTCGATCCCCGGTTGGACACCCTGAGGAAGAGAATGTTAAGCCTAGTGATAGCGGAGAAGAAGACGGATCGAGCGATTGGAATCCTGACGACGAGATTCCGTTAGCTCAATTACGTAATCAATGGCAGACTGAACAAGCGCCTGATAATGAGGAGAAGCTTCCAACGAAACTGCGATTGCGAGGAACAACGCCTTTCGAGTCGGCCGATTACATAGAAAATCTGTGCAGAGGTTGTGTTGAACGAGTGACCGTCTGGGGTCGATTGTGCAGTTGTCGTCGGCGTTACTCAGGCCGCGTAGAAGGACCCCTGCACGGACTCGGCGCTGGCAGTGGTGTGATTTGGTCCTGGATGTATCACTCCACAATGCAGCCGTCTAACGAAAAAATAAATAAATAAATGAATAAATAAATAAATAGATAATTATGTAAGATAGACTGTTCTCTCCGTCTCTTTCAGACATGGACGAAAGAAGGCCCTGGGCGCTGATGATGCTGATTTTGGCTGCTAAGGCCCTGGAGCACAGTGAAAATACCGTGTTTAAGAAGACGAGCGAGGTGATCATAACTAGATCAAAGTGTTTAATCACGTTAGTGATAGATTTACAGCCGTATGAATTGCTACTAGCCCAGTTAAGGGTCGAGGTAGATAAGTTAGAGACGGCCAGGACACAAGTCACCGGAGAGTATTCACAAGGTCTAAACTACCAGCGGGTGTTGTACTCCTTAACTAAGGAGTCCCTAATACTTGAGAGACAATGGAAGGAGATGAGCGATTATTTAAAGGGAATTAAGTTGTTGAGAACTAGACAAAAGAGGGCAGTATTACCTATAATAGGTAAGGCATTGGGTGTGTTATTTGGCACGGTGTCTGAAGATGAGATAAGATTGATCAAGAGGAAGCTGACGCAGGTAGAGCAGAGACAGCAATCGATGGCCCAGGTAGTTAAGGGAAGCGTATCGATACTTAATGTTACTAGGTTGGAAGTGGCTAAGAACAGAGAGAGTATTAATTGGTTAATTGCCTACCTACATGATCTTAGGCAAGAGCTGGTGAATGTAACCACAACTATCACAACAGAGTACCAGGTGCTGGGGGGTTTTCTTACTAAAGCATCTCCAGTTGTTAGCTATAGTGAATAGGGTGCGCCAAACCAGTCATACGTTAACAGTGCTGTTAGAACATGTGAGAGCCCAGTTGGATATGCTGTCTATGGGACACCTATCCCCGAGTATAATAACCCCAGAACGACTAAGGGCGGTACTGCTGGAAATACAGTCCAAACTCCCCCATCATCTTGGTTTGCCGGCAGACCCCACTCAACAATTATGGAAGTATTATAGTGCCTTGGAATGTGTTACCCTGTTGGAAAGAAGTAAATTGCTAGTACTGGTGTCAGTTCCCCTATTAAACCGAGACAGCACTTTCGAAGTTTACCGGGTATTAAATCTGCCCCTTCCTTACCCCAAACCAACCCCAAGGTTAGAGGCAGTGGCTAGGTACAAAGTAGAGACAGAATTCCTCGCTCTAAACATAGCCAGGACAAAATTTATGTTACTGACAAGGGAAGAAGCACAGAGGTGCGAGAATAATGCTCTGGGCTCTGCGCGTCTGCAACTCCCATTTATGTGACAGGTAGCCATGAATTGTGTGTGATAGACTTATTTAGAAAAAATAAGAAAGGAATCAGAGACGATTGCCAGGTAGAGATACTGAGTGATGTAATGCTGCCCGCAGCTGTTAGCATTGCAGACGGGATCTGGGCAGTGGCCACTCAGGGTGAAATGGAGCTCTCTAAGGTCTGCGAGAATGAGGTGACAACAACAATGAGAGTTATTCCCCACCCCCTGACCATTTTAGCCTTACCCCTTGGCTGTGGTGTACACGGGAAAACCCTATCCTTACCCCCTACTATCAAGCAGAAGAGAGATTCAAAGGGAATAAGGCGTTGTTGAAATTGGTAGGATCAAATGAAACTGGATGGGCTGAATTATGGGATCCAATTACGAAAGAGTTCCCTCAGTTTTCGTTAAGGAAAATGCTGGGGTTACTGAAACCTGTTGATAAGAATTGTTAGAATTAACTATGCTAAGCAAGCAAGACTCGGACTGGAGAGGAAAATGGTTACCATAGTAACCTGGCCAACCGTTGTGGGGATTATATTAATTATAGGTATGGTTTCTTTGAGTTGGTGGTGGTGGAAAAAGAGACAAGTGAGAATGTCGAGTGTGGAAGTTGAACTGGCAGAAAGTGAAAGTGCGGAGCGTGCTGGGAACCCAATTGCATTAGAACCTGCAGCCGATGTGGGAGGACAGCCCACAGCTGCTGTAAGAGAACTGGAACCTGTAAAAAGTCTAACGAGGCCTGTTGTGAAGATTCGAACCGGTCGTAAGACAAGGGTTTGAACAAAGGATAAGAAAGTAAATATGTAGTTGAAAGAAAAAACAATAAGTGTTAATGTTGAAAAAAAGGAGTGTTTAATTTAAAAAAAAAAATTAGTGTTTAACTTTGAAAAATTGTGTAGATACAATACATATGTAGACGAATGAAGAGACAAATGAGTTGGTGAAGATATGGGAGTATCCCAAGTAGTGAACTGGATGGAAATACCAATAGTTGTGAGATCAATGAAAACATATATTCTCATAGCAACCATTTTTTTTGTTTTTTTTTGTTTTACATGTGAAAATCTGAACAATGAACCTTATTCAGTGAAAGCACGACAATGTGCTTTATAAAGACGCTCTGAAAGGAAACAGAAAAGGACTCAGAAAACTATATCTCGAGTTCGTATTTTCTTATCTGTTCTTGTTCATGTTTTTATTTCTAGAATTGTTCGCCGTTGAAGTCAGACCGGATTGCCGGAGAACCATGAACTTCCAGGAATGACAACTGAACGACCCTGTTTCTATTATCGTCTTATTTTTGGTATGACATCTCATGTGTCATTTACTAGTAAATGACAGGTGGGTAAGAGAGGAATTGTGACATAGAGAGAGACCCCCACCCCGAGGTGGATTTAGTAATCAACAGTGCTAAAGAATTAGGATGAAGGTGCTAATTACTTGGGTAGAAGGGATTCCGGAGTAATTCCAGAAATAAGCTTATTTTTTTCTCTTGTTTTTTTTTCTTTCTTAATAATTGTTTCTGGGGTTGAGTTATTAGTTAATTAAATGTAATAATTCCAGAGTGATTAAGAGACGGATTCGTTAAAGTAAAGTTTGTGATGAATGGCGAATTGGACTTTTGTGTGGTCTGAATGGCGGAATTCAACCAGACGGGATAAGTGGTTTTGGCAAAACTTAAGTGGACGTTGTCTGCGGAGGACCCAGCAGGAGGTCCGAATCCAATTTTAGTATATCTTGAAAACTGGGTTCCAGCTGAGTTTCGAGGACCAGAAAAGCTTGCATGGTGGTCAAAGGCGATTTGCATATTAAAATTCGGGAGCAGTGCCTGAAGATTGTTTAGCTTCGCCTCTCTCTATATAAGCTGCCCGCACGGTTGAGTTAGTCAGATCGGAACGCGGCAGAACGCGGAATAGACGGCTTGTTGGAATTTGCTGGTCTGGTCTGTTGGTTGTCCTGCGTCAAGAAGACCGATCCGAACCAAGAGATAGAAATAGAACCCGTACGAATCCAGATAACTTCGTCAACAAAGCTGTGAGAAAGCAGACTGCTACATCGTAGGGTGCAGGCGAAGATGCACAAATTACTTCCCTTAGAGCAGCCGAAATTGTTTAGGCAGAAATTTTCCTATTCTCTCTCTCTCTCTCTCTCTGTCACTTCCGACCCCAAACATATGAACCTCGTTGCGACATTTGTACTCGTGTAAATTCTTCGGTAGTAACATAAAAACAATGGCCTAAAAAGGGCTCTTTGCACAGGAACCGAAAGAGTTGCTTATTTTTTTTATTTTTCATGTCTTTGCAGCTACGACAAGAAACTTTTTTTTTTGCATGAATAGTGAGTTTCTTTCAGCCTAATACCCAGCCATTTAATTCATCCTACCTCCGAATCGTTCTGGGGGATCGAAATACTGCTGTTCGGATCAAAAATTCACAACGTGGCGGATAGTGGTGGTTCCTTCACTTCACCGGGGGAGGACCGGGTGGTTTACTTTTCGGCCAGAATCACCGGAGAGACAGAGGAGTTGTAGCCGGCAGGGCTATTACGTTAGATCTTCATTAATTCCTAAGTATCTGTATGCACCATCTTGGACTAGTTTCTTAATTTTGTTCTTGATATCAAAGTCTAAATCTGTAGTTTTTGTTAGTTTATCACCTTTAGAGGTGACTTTGTCGATTCCCGAATCCATCTTAATAGCTTCGCTGAAGGTGTTGACAATGGTGAGTAGGTTTTTCTGTTGGTTGTTATCCTTAGTAAACGTTTTACGATATTCAGTATAGAACATGTGATTCGGTTTGCCATTCTGTAACTTGTATTCATATCTACTTTTGTTCAGTAGACAGCTGAGTGGCGCTAATGCAAAGCAGAAGAGGAGTAATAACAATGAATATCTTTGGAAGATCCCTCTTTAGATAATGCTCGGTCTAGGTGTTAATGACCCGTTTGTATGGTTTAGGTTTAGTGTAGTCTTCCAGTTGTTCATGCTCTCCGTTATAAGTTTGACCGTTGTGAAGCATACTCTATATTTTTAGGCTCTTCTCTATCCATGAGTGTGGTATACTGTCGAACGCCTTTCCGTAGTCGATCAGTGCTATTGATGTTTCTTTTCCTTGTTTTCACTTTCAATATTGTTTTATAGATAATTAGTTGATCCTTACACCCATAACTTCCTCTTTTACATCCCTTCTGTTCTGCTGGGAGTAAATTATTTTCCCAAGGAAGTTGTATATCCTTTCGGTTATGATAGAAGTGAGGATCTTGTACATTGTTGGTAGACAGGTGATGGGCCTATAGTTCATAGGGTATTGCGTCTCTTTTGTTTTGGGGCATTTTTCTGGTTTTATGATTATATCATTGTATGCCCGTGCGAGGTGTTGGTGGGTGGTAGATAGGTATTTTATCCCCAAATTGGCTATTCGCTCTATTCTTAGTGCCTTTCAGTTTTTGATTTTGCAGATGGCAGCGGTTGTTTCAGTTATATTGATATCCGTCCTATATGTGTGTGTTGTCCCTGCTGTTGCTTGATCCATGTAGCTCTTTCATCGTGCATTTTGCAGTTTTCCCAGATTTTACACCAGAACTTCCCGACTTCCTGGTAATTAGGAGAGTCATTTATCACTATTTTATTTTTTCAAGTTCTCCATATACTTTCTTGGTATCTTCTGTGAAGATCTTTTTTGTCAGAAGAATCCATTTCTTTTTTCATGACGACTGATTCTTTGTGCCTTCGTTTGAATTTGTTCTTTCAGATTCTCTTTAACTTTTAGTGCGTCAGTTTCATTTTGTATGTCAAGGCTTCGTTTCAGTTGTCTCCTTTTTCTTTCTTTCATTTTAGAGCTCATGTCTACTTTACTTAGAAGTGACAATTGTCCTCGTAGTATATTTATTTCGGTTTCTATTTTTTCTTTCCTGACCGGCATTTTTCTTTTTCGTTTACGTTGTGTTTTTACCTTTTCACCTCTTGTTTTTGCGATCGTTGCTGAGGTGGCGTATATAAGATGATTCATTTTTGTCAGGTTCATCCGTCTTTCCATTTCTTCCCTTATTTTTCTAATTGCTTGGTTAGCAAGATTGATGATTTCCTTCACTTGACGGTTCTTTCTTACTTTTGGAATTGTCGGCCTTTCCTTAAAAGACATTTCCTTTACATTCTCCCATTTATATAGGATATATTTTGTCATCTCTGTTTCTCTATCATATTGGTCATTAGTTTCCTCTATTTACTTGTGTAGCTCAGAGGGATTATTAGAACTGGTTTCTATTTTTTTCTCTGCGTGTGTTTTCTATGGGTTATTGGGATTTAGTCCTTCAACGTGAGGTTTAATCTATTCTTGATATTTTCTCGGATGCTTTCCAGTTCTATATTATTATTATTATTATTATTATTATTATTATTATTATTATTTCCTTTGATTTCTAGTGTATACATATTTCTTTCCGGTTTCCGACGAGAGAACTCAGGGCAGAAATAGCATCATGACATTTTCCACTGAGCATTTTTATTATTATTATTATTATTGTTGTTGTTGTTATATACCGTACTTATGAACACTAATGGGTATGTCCCAATCCTCGTAAATATGTTGGATACTATTGTAAGTGGGGGTAATATGCTCTCTAAATAGTTTACCACTGGCAGTGTGGTTTACCTACTTCACGCCGCTGGCGAGTATTGTATTTTGTTGATATTATAAAGATTATCATTTCATTTCCAACGTCCGTTTTGGTTATTCCTCATTCAGTAACCCTTTCTAGGTTATAACAATTATATATCTGTTAGCCCGGCACGCCTCAACGACAATCTAAAATTCTAAAATGCTGTGTACTTTTTATATTTGTATCGAATATTTTATACACTTTAGAAATAATAGAAATAATATTAATTTATTGTATATTATTAAACCTTTAGGTCAAATAGAGGCATGATAAAAAATGTTTAAAATCGTAATTCTCGGATACGCCTATATATATATAGTAATGAAGAGGATTTGATAATTATATTAATTGATTCATCGAGCACTGGACGGCCGTTTCGTCCTATATTTGGGACTCATCAGCAGTGCGCATCCACTACCGAGGGAATCGAAACCCCGACAGTTAGGTTGGCAAGCGAACACTATACCAACTGCTCCGCCGGGCCTCGGTGACAAAGAGATTGCAAATCAGACTCTAAGAAGCGCCGCTCGCTCCCACATTCCGTGGTGGAACTCTACTGAGATTCTCTCTGACCATAGGACTGAGCCTCCTGGAGCCACGACTACTCTCACCAAGCCGCTCCAACTGGAGCATTAGAAGCTGGTTCGAGCGATGATAAACACACATAGTAATGAGGAGGATTTGATAATTATATTAATTGATTGATCGAGTCTGATAGAAACCTCAGGAAGCACTGGACGGCCGTTTCGCATCCACTACCGAGGGTATCGAAACCCCGACAGTTAGGTTGGCAAGCGAACACTATACCAACTGCTCCGCCGTATATATATATACGGATAGAAATGTAAAAGGAAGACAGAAAACAGCCGCGCCTAAAAGATATCGACAAAAAAATAATTATAATATATATGCATTGTGAAATAAACGCATGTTATAAACCAAATTATAATGCAAAGTAAGCAATTGTGAAACTAACAAGAAATAAGAAATTTTTTCATTTGTTTCTTCATTGTTTTGCATAACCAAGGTTGCACGTTCGATAAAGTTATTGACAGACTATCCAAAACTTGTGCTATCAGCTTCTAAGGAATGTCTCCCACTTGAAGGAATATTATGCAGTGTCTGTGGTTTCAAACTTTTCTGTTTGATGAGTAATTATTAATAGCACAAAAGGATCCAGTTTTAAATTGCTCCGTGCTGATCAAACTCTCCTCCTCTTAGTGACGATCTCCAGACGAGATGTCTTCTGTGTCGAAGCGCAGAGTCTCGTCTCGGGAAACAGCTATCCGACCCAGTTTTATGCGGGGTCTGCGGGGAATTTTTGGCCGAGCCTACGGGCTCGGATACCCCACATTAAATTCGGCCTTGTGCCACATCTGACCGCGAGGAGCGGTTGGTGGATATCATGCAGTTGGAGATTCATTGTGGAATTCACTTAACTCACTTCTAACAGTTGACTACTTCTACGCGCCGCTGGCGAAACTTATATGTGTTGTTCGTGTCCTAAGTATTATCGTTCATTACCAACCTTTGTGTGATTATTCTATTCAGTAACCTTCCCTAGATTACAACATAATTCATCGGCATGGTTAGGGTTAGGGTTAGCCCTAACCCTGCCATGGCTCTTGGGCACAATCCATTGGGTTATAAATACTTGGATGAGTATCACCGCGAAATTTGTGAGTAGCGGCGCTCTATCGTGTCTATTTAGTTTATTCTGTCTAGACCTGTTGGTACAGAGGGGAGACGAGTTCATGCCTTTCCCATAGGTATTTGTACGAAAGTGAACGCTTTAAATTAGATCGGGATTGGAAGTGGGAACGACGATTTTACTCTGTGTGCCGATAACCTTTACGCTGCCTGCACAGTCGTTATACACAAATTTTTATATAAATATATACAATTTTTTTGTCAGTAAGTAAAATGAGCAAATGAATTCACAAGCCGGAGTACATAAACACAGGCACGCAGACCCGATACACGCGGAACTGAGACACAGACAGACTATTATTTCATACGCAGACAGACACAACACATACATACATACATACACCTACGAACATACCTATTTCATTCGTATTCGGCTTTTCCGTGTATCTGTGTGTCTGTCACAAAATTTCTTGAGGGTTTAAACGCATTTCAGGATGCCAGAGTTCCTCGTGACTATGTTCAGACTTCTTTGATGTTTCTTTATTTATTACTATACAATCAACTGGGGCGGCATAAGATGAAAGTATTCGAAGCGAGTTGGATGTCTTTAATTGTCTTCTGTTAGCAGCTTCAACGAGCTTTTAGTGCCGACTGCCTTTTGTACTATTAATATTATTAGCGCCAACAACAAAAACAGACAACATTAATAATATAAACACCAGCTACAACAACAGAAGCAATCGTGGCGGAGATGGTGGCGAAAGTGTAGGTGAATTTTGAGATCGTCGTGGCTACAAAAAGTAATGGCTGCCGGCAGTGAATAAGATAGGGGGCGTTCTTTCTTTCTTTCGCTGTTCTTTTTCATTGCTCTCTTTAATCCCATAGTTCGTTTTGTCTTTTCTTTTTTTTTTTTTTTAGCATTTTCTTTTTCTTTTCTTTCTAACAGACATATTTTTGGATGTTTTCATTTTGCATTGGCTATAAGCTTTATTTTTTGGTTGTTTTTGCTTGTTTTCTAACAACCAGAATTTCTCTAACTTTTTAAAATTAGCTACGTTTTTTCGTTCTTTTTTCTTTCGTTTGATTTCTTTCTATTCTTTCTTTTGTATTTTCTCTACTTATTACAATAGCCGGATTTTCCCTTTTATTTTCTTTTTTTTTTCTTTCTTTCTTTCTTTCTTTCTTTCTTTCTAACAAAACCTCATCATTTTTTGAAAATTTTTCCTTCCTATTCATCTTTTTACTTTCCTTTTTTTTCTTGATTACTTTTTCACTTTTCTTTTTCCTCTTCTTCCCATTCTTACATTTTCTTTTTTTCTTTCTTTCTTTCTAACAACACCTCATCATTTTTTCAACATTTTTCCTTCCTTCATTCATCTTTTAATTTAACTTTGTTTTTCTTGAATACTTTTCAGTTTTCTTTCTCCTTTTCTTCCCATTCTTTCTTTCTTTATTCTTTTTATTTTCTTTTCTTATTTATTATTCTTTTCACTTCGCTTTCCATATTCCTCCCATTTTTTCTTTCTTTTATGTCCGCCTTTCTTTCTTTCTTTCTTTCTAACAATACAATTTTGTCAACATTTTTCATTCCTCCCATCTTTCATATTTCTTTCATTCTCTTTTTATGCTTTTTCTTGTTTCTTATTCATTATTCATTTCACTGTTGTTTTTTTTCTATCTTTCTTTTATTCTTTTTTCTTTCTTTCTTAATATTTTAATTCTCTGTAAAAAGAATATTTTCCATTTTTTAAAACTATCCGCATCGTCTCATTCATTTGTCATTCTAAGGTATTCTTTATTCATTACATAGTTTCTTTTGATGTTCGCCTTTTCTCTTCTCAAATTTCTTCCTTTTCTTTTTCTGGCTTGTTTGCTGCCCGGAGCGCAGTAGAACACTTTTTTTCTTACAAAATAAGAACACACACGCATCGCTCACTTTTCTGAATAACTGACACTGACGGATCATTTCAGTCGAAGGTTTGGGAACATTCATACTCAGTCCTTGAGTGCAACTATTCGCGCTATCGAACAGTCAATCTCCTATCATATCATATGAATTATATCATATTATCATATTAATTATATCACAGTGATATAATTAAAGATTAACAAAAAAGAGAGAATAAAAAGGGAATTTTCGGACCTTGCAAATTATTATGATAATGATGTGATTGCCATTCAGATATATATTCAGGGCCGGCGCGTACTACCCCCGAACACCCTGACCCCCGGGTTTCAAACCTGATTGGAGGCCTTGAGCAGTGCTTTGTGACCCTCGCTATCGTATCAACAATTGTTTTTTTCTACCTACATCTATATACGTTTCAAATTAAATTAAGCACAACTGACTAATTTTCGCGTAAGTTGACTTTATTCTCGTTTTTTTTCTCGTCCAAATCCGTGAATTTGTTTTGCTCATGTTAAGTGTCGAAAAAAACACTTTACCAAATTCCCTATTTTCTCGATAATGTTGAATGTCTTAAATTCTTCAACTTTTTAACAAGAAAAATCTCAAGTTGATGTTAAAAACTGCAGCAAAACATTGTTGATTTATTTCAGAAGGCATGATGTCATAATAGATCATGCCTTCTGAAATTAATCTATATATCTATAAATGTATCTATATTTAGATACATTTTATTCATTTTCAATTGCATCTGATCCATTATTGTACATAATTAGGTTACAATCAAATTTGTATTTTATATGAATACTTAAGTACCTTATGAAAATTGAGATGTAATAGATTGGTGGGTGCGTATCATAGATTGTGGGGTTCACGAGGCCCTAGCGTCGCCCTAAATATATATTTTTAAGTTATCTTTGATACTCTTTGGAGCTGGAAGAAATACACTTTCCCCTGATTCTAAAGATACTTTCAAGTCTTGACTTTGATTTGGAAGTAATGTCATACCGACAATACGCGTTGGATTCAGATTAACGCTGACCATTACACTTTCAGTCGCAAGCTGTGAAAGGTAATTTTCAGAACTGAAATTAATCAAAAATATATCTGACGTCTTCTTCATCACAAGCGCGAATGACCAACCCTGGCTGTAATAAGAAAAATAATTAATGGCAGATAGTGTAATAAAATGGAACTAGTTAAACTATTTTCTGACAGGAGATCACATTTTGAAAATCGAACTTAATAAAGATGGCTGATTTAAGTTGAATAAAGTCTTTATTTCCTGTTCCATTTGTGTTTTGCATATTTAAAAAAAATGTCTATCTTCCTCTATACTAGGCCCTGAATTTAAGTTTTAGGAAAATGTAATTGTTGAGGGGTTCTCCCCTTTTTACACAAATGGACTCACCCAGTATATACATATACTACGGCTACGTGAAGACCCGAGAGAGCAAGACCGAAGAGACGAGACCAGAGTGACAGAGTAAAAGGTTGTAGGTAACCGGAAGAGTGGGGGTGAGGTAACAGCGTTGTAGGAGTCACAGTGAGCGAGCACGTAGACTCAGTAAGAAGTCATACAGCGATACTTCAATACCAAAGACTGTATATATATTTTGCTACTAACCCGTATTCCTGGAACTACTAACCTGCTTTACCAGTTTGTATTATTACGTTAATACATTATTTTCATATATTCATTACTGGCGTTTGTTATTTATTGGTACCGGATTTCAACCCGGAAGCCACAACAGTAATTAAGGAATTGCTTCGGGGATCATCACCATATCTTTGCCCATATCTAGGGATATCTCCTCTAGTTCTTATTTTTAGTACTGCTTAGTTATTGCTTGCTGTTTTTCTACTAAGTACACAATAACCGGCCCAGGGATTTAACCCGTAATTTGTATGTAACCCGATTCATGCGGGTTATCCCACTTGGTATGCTAAAAAAAAAAAAATCGTCCCTAGGAAAAAAAAAAAGAAAAAAGCCCATATAAAAATGTACGTTTTTCTCGCTATTCTCTTTCCTCTTTTACAGCTTTTGGCTATAAGATGTGGTCGCACGTGGGACAAAGGTGTCCCCCCACCCATCCACTGGGGCACGTTCATTTTCATGGTTTTCCTCTCTTGACTTTTGACCTCTTTCACACACGTGTCTATAGTGTAGGCCTACAGAAATTTCACACCCACAAAAAAGCATATTCTGTCGTCCTTAAATGTTTTCTTTTATTGTCATTTCAATTTCTTTTGTCACTACATGAAATTAGTTGCTGTGTGTTTTATATTGTTTTGCGATACCGATTTTTTACCTGAGCTCACATAGAATCCACAATAATTGTTACAGGATAACAACACCAAAAAGAGACATGTTTCTACCCAAATATACCAGCAATCCCACAACATTTACGAGCCAATGCTTTAATCCAATGGATTATTGTGTCTTGTTTGGAAATCTGGCCGATTAAAGAACTCTCTTGCAAACATTTATTTATCTGTTTGATTGAATGATTCGTTTTTTTACGGCTTATCAACCCATTACAGGTGATTTAAAGCCAGAAAACAGTTCTAGATTGGAAGATTTTTTTTTTTTAGATAATAATGATTTAGTGATACAAATCTTACTTAATTAACCCATAGCTGGAAGAGAGGAGGTGGAGTCATAGTTTTTCCAAGTGTATTTACGCTTAAATGAATTTAATGAACCCAACATGAATTGGAACTCGGCTCTCCGATTAACAATTCCGAGTCATTATCTCTTCTTACACAATCTGCATATCCAAGTTTACAGCACCTGTTATTCCCAAACAGTCATCTATCTCGTTACTGACCAGTCACGACGTTGCTTAACTTCGATGACTGGTATTTCAACAGGATGTGGCCGTAAGCCTAAAAATTACACGTAATAAAATTATAAAGCGAGTCTATAGCAACGATGGGTAAATTACTCCCCGTGAGCTTCGGGTGACCGGCTTTGTGATTTTATGTGGCCCACAAGAATACAACAAACATGATTTTTTAAATATCCATTAATATATTTTAGTAATTTGTTTTTGGTTGCAAAATAGTAAATTTCTTTCAAAGAGAAATAAAGACAACAAATATGCAACCCGTATACATTTTGATAGCGGACCCGAATGATAAACATTTGATAGCGGGACCCGAATTATCAAGAAACTCACTTTTTACAAAAGTAGCATTATTGCGTTATGTACTGTACCACATGTCTTCAGTGTATCATCATCGGCACAGTGTAAACTGACATAGGCAGTGGCGAATCTACTATGAAGCTAATGAAACTTACGCTTCAGGGCCCCTAATCCCAGAGGGGCGGGTCCCTGAAACAACTTTTTTAATGAGTGAATTTTTCAACAAAATTAATGTTTTTTGTAAAGTGTTTGTTATTAAAATGAGGCCATTTTCGTGATAGAATCATAAGCCAATGGGTTGAAGTAGCTAATGTCGAGCTGAAATAGACTCTAATACTCATTTCATTTGTACACTATTTATATTATACGGACTATTGTCCTCTTCATTGTTGCCATATTTATCACAACGTGTCGACCGTTGTACGCTCCAGTACAGTGGATAAAGGCGTTAGTTAGATCCAGTGACAGGACCCAAAGATTGTGAGTTGAATACATGGTTAAGGCGGTGGAGAACTTGGAGAGGGGAATTAACAGATAACTGATAACTGACATCCATTAGACATGGCACGTGGAACTAGAACAGTCTACCCCAGTGAGCGAAATAAAGAGTTCAGTTGGACATTCCAACCACCTGAAGAAGACCGGGGCGTACAACGGCCGAAACGCTGTGATAAATATGGTAACAAACATGAGGACAATAGCCCGAATAATTTAAATAGTGTACATAATACCTCATTCCAGAAATATAGACAGATACCATTTCGTTTGGTCTCGAAATTCCCCTTTAATTTGCAAAATTAAAACATTTTCTTGTGGGTACTTGCAGCGGCCGAACCCCAGCTGTGTTTTGGCAGTTCAATCCTCGTATCTATTGTTGTTGGTTTAGAAGAGGCCGCTATTTCTTTTCAAGCCTCAAGGCCCCAAAAATATAGACCTGGACATAGGGATCTAGGTGCCTGTCATAAGATGTCACATTCTGCACTTTGCTATAAACGTCTCACAAGATTTATCTAGAAGTTCTTTTGACTATAATTGGTTTTCTCAAGAGTACTAATCTCATTAATAGTAGAAAATGTATTAAACTAATTTCTGAAACATCTGTACAGCCTGTTTACATTCTGCATCTTATATGCAAATAAATTTTCAATTGACATGCGCATTATTGTTTGTTATTTATATTTTTGATGTGAAACTGAAGTTGTCATTTTGATACGGCCCTCTTTACAAATGACCAACAACGATGCGACCCTCAATGAAAAATAGGTATTTACTAAGAGTAGCGTAGCTTGTGACTGCTATTGGGAATTTAAGCATCTTAAATTTGAACGACAATTCTTTTTAAATTCTGGAGCTCTTTGGAAGTAATATAGTGTGTTTATATATATATATATATATATATATATATATATATATATATATAATTTTTATATATATCAAGAATAGTTTTGAGGGAAAAATGTTTTCGTGTAACGCGTTTCGTCCTTTGATGTGACACGAACGAGAGACAAGCTGGGAGTTTTAAATTTAAAGATGATTTTCTTTTTCATATGTGTCTTTTGGGTATATATTACATACTATATAATCTAGCTGAATTCATTTAGATTCTTTTTGTTTGTGTTTTCATTAAATATCCGGTTCCCATATAATATGATAATAGAAAATCTGACAAGAATAGTGAAACTTTGTAAGGACCTGGACGCAATTTTACTGTGGATGAAATAGTGATTAAAAGCACGTTCTAAACATTTTTGTCTTCATTTTCCCTTTTAATTAAAGTAGAATGTTTTATGTCAAAACTGTTGTCAATGACGTTACGGTGAGCAACTAATGCATTTAATGTGTTGTTTTGTAAAAGATTCCTTTTGTGTTCATATATTTCTTTTATTTAAAAAAAAAAAAAAATAAAACTCCTAGCGTCTCTCGTTCATGCGCATGTGTAGTCGCATCAACGTAAACATAACCTAGTCCGATGAAGTATTAAAGGACTAAACGAGACACGAAAACTTTTTACACTTTGTCATATATCTTCCATATATATATATATATATATATATATATATATATAGATATATATATATAAATCTAACACTTTCGGCCCGGCTCCTCAACCTCCGGCGTCTTACTCTCGGGGTTGAGGTGTCTACTCGGTCCTAACCGAATTTAAGGGAGTGGCCATAGGTCCCCTGAGCATCCATAGATTATTGGACCGGTCCACTGGTTTACTCCTGCTTCCTGCCCACGTTGTGTTTGGTTTGATCCAGAAAGCAGAAGTGATGTCCGTCCATTCACGGTCGACTGAAGATGTAGATATGGCTGCGGAGTCTGCGCTAAGAAATTTAGAATGCAGCAAAAAAAGAAAATTAATATCTGCAGAAAGCCGGACAAACATCGATTCAATGGTTGAATTGGTAATGTCTTTTATATAGCAGAAAAGAATAGTAGAGAAGAGAAACGGGTTACAGAAAAGAAAAGTAAGAGAGAGAGAGTATGTGATTATCGTGTTGTTAAATCGTCTCAGAATGATATATGACTCTTGCAATGGAGGGATAAAGATTTCTGTGCGGGCTTAAAGTTAAAGCTCGCTCGGGTCAATTCTCTCTTCTCTCTTCAAGAATTTTCTCCCGTCTGTCTTTTTTGCATAACTACGTGTTTATATAGATAAACCCGGCTGGTCATAACTGACCCTTGGCCCTACTACTTCGCACGCGACTATCACGGGGTTCTGGCTCCTTCAACCAAAACTATGTGAATTCCAAAGTTCCTACTAGCTTACTCAGCTCTATTTCAATTTTTAATCAATAAAAATTATTTCGATCATTCCCATTGTCTTCTGATGACCCAGATTCAATGGGTACAACTTCTGCCCTAGATCAGATTTCTCCATCAGTAAACAAAATGCTCTGATTTTTTTTTAAGCATTTCATCCGAAGCAAGGCGGAAAGCTACTAGGGGTTACAGAAAATTTAGAGCAAGATCAGATAGGAGTGACAGAAGCAAGGATGAGGAGGAGGGTAGTGGATAGATCAAGGCAACTGGAGATGTCGATTGACATTACACTTGAATAGCTGGAGATTATAGTTCTCAGGGAAACTGGAATAGGGAAGGAAGTTCCACAGGCGAGAGGTGCGGGACATGAAGCTATTGGAGTAGAAGAGACGGCTACATTTAGGATTTTCGACAGTAAAGGGGTGAGAGCGGGATGCCAGCCTCGTAGGGCGCTTGAATTCATGACGTCTAGGAACCAGTAAATGCAGCTCCTCAGAGCAATTTCCATGAAAGTATTTGTAGAACAGACAGAGGGAGGCGACGGCGCGTCTGTGAGAAAGTGACTGTAGACGAGATACCAGAGCAGGGCCAACTACATTGCATATCCGCCTCTGGAGCCTATCAAGAATCCCGAGGCAAACAGAAGGGGCACCAGACCATATATGGCAGCAATACTCCATGCAAGGGCGAATTGTTGATTTGTAGATCTGGAGGATCGATTCCGGGGAGAAAAATTTCCTGGTGCGGCACAGGGAGCCAACTTTCCTTGCGGTGGACGAGGCAATTGACTCAATGTATTTGTTCCATCTCAGGTCAGCAGTCAACGTGAGACCGAGCAGCCGCAGTGAGTTGCTCTCGAGAAGTTGAGCGTCAGACATTCTAATGGAGGGCAGGGAAGGATCTCTGTGGTGATTAATAGAGAGCAGTTTTGTTTTAGAAGCGTTGAAGTTGACCAGCCAATTCTTGCCCCAGTTCACAACCGATTGGAGGTCATTTTCGAGACGCACGGCCAGGTTAGTTTTGTCAGTGATACTAGATTTGTTTTTGAGTCAGGAATAAATTGTGGTGTCATCCGCGTAGATGCCAACTTGGGAATTTATGGCGTCAGGAAGGTCATTTATGTAGATAAGGAATAGAGTGGGGCCTAGGATGGAGCCTTGAGGAACACCTGCGTTCGTGGGATAGGAACTGGAGGAGAATCCGTTGAGAACGACCTTCAGTTCACGGTTTGACAAGAATTATTGTATTAGGTTATATAATCGACCTGTAATGCCATAACCCTGGAGCTTGCGAAGAAGGCCGGCATGCCAAACCCTATCAAATGCTTTGGAGATGTTTAGTGCCACGGCACGGGCTTCCCCGTTATTTTGAAGAGCTCGGTAGACAGTTTCAGTGATGGCCGTAAGCACATCAGCTGTAGATCGGGCAAAGCGGAAACCATATTGCTTGTCTGAGAGCAGATCATGGGATGTGAGGTGGTTAACCACCTCGGTATTGATTAGGGCTTCGAAGACTTTGCCGAAGAGGGGAAGGAGACTGATAGGACGGTAGTTGGAAGGGTCAGAGGGGTTGCCGGAGTTCTTGAAGACAGGAACAATCGAAGAGGACTTCCAGCAGTCAGGAAAACAAGATTCCTTGCGGCAGTAGTTGTATAGTTTAGAAAGGGCGGGCGCCAAGTCAGGCGCGCATTTCTTCAAGACAATGGCTGGTATCCCGTCTCCACCACTAGCCTTGTTGGGGTCTAAATTGGAGATAACGCCCAGTACCACAGATGGGGTTATGTTTAGTCCACTCAATATGGCCTCAGTTCTAAGAGGGAAGTCGGGTATGGGTACACCGGAAGAGTCGAGCGTCGAGTTGAATGGAAATTTCCGAGCAAAGCATTCAGCCTTGTCGGTAGAGGAGGTCAGGACTTCGAACTGGTTGAATAAAGGAGGTATAGAGGGTTTGCAATTGTCCAATACGCTCTTGCAGAGACGCCAATAATCTTTGGAGCCAAATATGCGAGATGCAATACGCTCCTTCATCCGAGCCGCAATTAGTGAATTAGCATCGTTGAGGACACGCTTACACTCGTTACGGGCGGAGGCAAAGAGACGTCTATTGCAGTCAGACATGTCGCTACGGAATAGGTGGAAGTAGCGGTTCCTATGGGCGATGGTGGCTGAGCAAGCGGCGGAGAACCAGGGGGTGGAGCGCGACTTGACCCTATATTTCCTTGATGAGATGAAAGCGTCGATTCCAACTTTAACCCAGGATGAGACCTCAGAAGCACATTCTTGTACGGGGAGCGTAAAGACTCCATCCCAGGGGACATCGCGGAGGAAATCACGGAACGCATCCCAGTCAGCTCGTTGATAGTAGAACGAAGTTCTAGTGGTAGGAGGTTCTTTATAGGGGGTGGAGTTGAAGGAGATGTTAACAGATACTACCACATGATCAGAGTTACCAAGAGGGCAGAGTTGCGTGGCGCTGCAGGACTCGGGGATGGAGGTAAAACACAGGTCGAGAAGAGAGGCTTTACCTTCCTGGTTGAAGGCAAAACGAGTGGGGAAGTTAACTATCTGTGTGAGGGAATGAGAGATTGAAAAATTGAGCGTTTGAATGCCTGCGTGGTCAGTAGTAGCATTCTCAAGCCACAAGGTGTGATGGGCGTTAAAGTCGCCAAACACAAATATGTGAGTAAACGGGTGGAGGGAGAGAGCCTTGTCTATGCTGTCAGAAATGCTATCGAGTATCGCACAGTCTTGAGAGGATGGAGAGCGGTAAAGGAAGAAGATATAGCTTACTGCATTGAGGAGAGAGAGAGTCGGAGACACATGTATGACTGGTCTGGCGATTCGAGAGAGAACTCTCTGGCCAGAGGGAGATCTTCCTTAACGTAGACACCAAGACCGTGCATGTGGGTTAGAGAGTCTTTTCTGAGGAGAGGAAGGTAGACGGGGATCGAGAGATCAGAAGAGGGGATAGACGAGACAAGGTTGATCTCACAGAGAGACAGTATATCCGGGCAGTTTGCAGGGAGGAAAGATTCCATGCTGCAGAAATTTATTCTAATGCCACGGATGTTAGAGAACGAAATGTTGAGGGGTTTAGGTGATTTTTGAGTGGCTGGTTTAGGATTACTTTTTCGGCCTTTGTAAGTCATGTGGAATTTTGGTTGGAAGATGAGAAGCCCCGAAGTAAAAGAAGCAGACAGTTATTGACCGTGACGTGGGCAGAGAGGAGCTGGCACAACCTGCATCATAATGTGGCCTCAGGGTTGCTCACCAGAGGTGACTGCAGGGACACCCCGGTATTATACAACTGTTGATCAGAGCGGCCGCTCAAGCAGCTACGCAAGAGTTAGGGCTCCTAACTACCAGTCGGAAACAGCAACCAGAGAACTATCAACCGTGTACCCTCAGAATGAAGAGGTGATGCCACAGACTGCACACATCACGGGAGAAACAGAGCTGCACTAATACAGAGGCCAGAGAAAGAAAGAGTACCGGGAACCCCTTCCTAGACAAGCAACAAGGCGTAAGCCTCTACTCATGTCCAAGAGATGGGGGAGGAGTGTTGACTGAGCGGTAGGAGAGACTACCTACTCCTATGACATATAACACAAACAAGAACGACAAAAACAGAGGGAAGGATAGGGGGGAAGGTAACAGGAAAAGAGTCCTGGTTGACACTTGGATATACCCTTTCAGAACATCAAGTTTTAAGTTTTAACTTACTATAAGTCCCATTGTCTATTCTAAAAAGAAGTTGAAGAAAATAAGGTTATCCGGATTTATTATCGCATCTAGCCAGAGACATTCAATGTTGCATTTTTCCTGATTTTTCTTTCGAATCAGGATTTCTTACTAAACTATCAAATAAGTGAGAATGATTGGGACAAAATGTGTTACTACGGTAGAGCACATTGACGAGTAGGGGGAGAGAAAATAAATAAATAAATTTAAAGATTAAAAAAGGAAAATTTAAAAATTAAAAAAAAAAATAGAAAAATGTAATTTTGCTATTCAAATCTACTCCAATTTCACTAAAAAAAAAGAAAAAATACGTGGGTGTGTGTGTTTCCCAGACTCTCTCTCTGTCATATATATATATATATATATATATATATATATATATATATATATATATATATATATATATATATATATAAGAAGTAATGTCGGAAAAATAGCCTTTTCAATAGACATATGTTTATATTATTTAATGACACATGCTGCGTATATATATATATATATTCCGACCTTACTTCTTGATTACTCTAAAGGTTATTTTTGGGGGTAGACGTGTTCGAGTTGCTAGCCTTGTTTTGTTTTCTTTTAATAGCAACTTTTGTACGCTCCAAATTGACGCTTATAGTAATAAAATATGTGTGTGTGTGTATGAGTGTGCATGAGTATATGTGTGTATTTTGTATTATTATTTCTATGCTAGTTACCTTATAGAAACTTTAAACTGACTTTAAATATCTAATGAGGCCATTGTTAGATTTATTAAACTGTAATATGTCAAGGAAATTGTTCTTCGGACTAACACTAGATTTATTAGATAAGTATAAGTATTATTTATATATTTACTAGATAAATATGGTTGAATCAGTTTATTTAGACTTTTAGATAAGTTATATACAGGAGTAGGAATTTGAGAGATTATGGAATGTAGTGTTGAGTTTAGTTTAGCGTTTCATTATAAATAGCCAGAATGATACTCACCCACAATTTCTTTGAGTTTCATTGATCCTATTTCGGCGTTATAATGTTGTTGTTTTTTAATCATTCCACCCTATGTAATACAGTAAAGTCATTAAGATACAAGGAGTTTACTGAGTGTCATAACATACGAAAAAAAGAGAAACATTACTAAGGAGCAAGAACAATAGAAGAAGAGGAATCAAGAAGGCAGTAGATAACGATTGGCATTGCAGTTGGCTGCAAAGGATGGAACCGGAAGAGAGTTGCACAAGAGAGATGTGCGATAGAAGAAACTGTTAGCATAGAACTTACGGTTGTATCTAGTCACTTCAACTGTAAATCGATGAGACCATGTCGCCAATCTAATACTGCGCTTAAATTCATAAAGTCTAGGTACCATAAGTTCATCAGCACGAAAGAATTTATAAAAATGGAGCGATGAAGGGTACGTTACAACGTTGGGGAAGAGATTGCAGCGGAGATGTCAGGTCAGGACTAATAACATTGTGGATTCTTCTTTGGATATTATCAAGAAACTATAAATATATAGCAGGTGACCCGGACCATATTTGACAGCAATATTCAAAGCATGGACCAATGGAAATACATATAAATATGTAAGATAAATTCTGGAGAGAACAAGCACGATACAGTGAACTAACTTTTTTAGCAGCAGACCTAGCAACTGATTCAGTATAATCTTTCCAATTTATATCAGTAGGGAATATTAGCACGAGAAGGCACAACGAATCACTCTCCTGAAGATTATTATTATTATTATTATTATTACTATTATTATTATTATTATAATTAGCATGCTAACGGAAGGCAGAAAAGAGTCTCTCAGATGATTAATAGAGAGAAGTTTCTTTCTGGAGGCGTTAAAATTAACAAGCCATTCCTTGCCCTAGTTAACAGCAGATTGTAGGTCAATTTTTAGATCAGCTTCAGATTTGATCTTACCGAGCCGATCAATCTTGTTAATGAGGCAGGAGTAAATAGTTGTGTCATCAGCATAGATAATTTGTTGAGAACCGTAGTCTGTAAATTAGTGACTTAAAAATATTACTACTGTTTCTTTAATTTCTTAAATTTGTCTCCATTATTTATAATGGAATGACGTTTTTTGTTATAATATCCAATGTAAATGTAATGTCAATCGCTATCTGCTGTATTCCTAATTACTCTTTTCTCTTTCCGTTTATTAGGAATGTTTTTGTTTATAATTCTTCTACACTCTGTAATTCCCCTTGTTTTACTGCCTTGCTTGAGGTGAAATCGATTTAAAAAAAAAAGTATATATATATATATATATATATATATATATATATATATATATATATATATATATATAGTCTACTTCAAACCGTTCTGGACACGGCTGTCATCAGTTCCTAAGTGTCTGTTTTGTCTAAATTGCTCAAAAATGAAAATAACACATCATATCTCATTTTAACAGACATATTTACCAAAATTACACAAGAGTAAATTCATTTAGTAAAATAACCATTGGTTTCAGTCACGGCCTCCAGACGACTTCAGAATCTCCTGCAACTCTTCTGGGCGGTTTCCTTGTTTAAGTTGGTGAATGCTGCCATAATCCTTGCCTTCAGTTCATCTTTGGTATGACAAGAAGTTTTGTTGGTGTCTCGCTCAACAGGGCCCCACGCATAATCAAGGGGGTTGCAGTCTTGGGAGTTAGGTGGCCAGATGTAAGGCGTGATGTTGTCACAGAAATTGTCTGACAGCCATGACTGGGCTTTCTTGCTTGAGGCAATAGAAACAAAAAAAGAGTACTGAACTGCAATATAATATGAATCCTCTTCTGTGGCAGTGAATAATGGAAAATTTCCTCACAGATGAAGAGGAGGCTTGAGGCATTGGAAACAAAAAAAGAGTACTGAAATGCTATGTAATTTGAATCCTTCTATATGGCAGTGAATACTGGACAATTTCCTCACAGATGAAGAAGAGGCTTGAGGCATTAGAAACAAAAAGAGAGAACTGAACTGCTTTGTAATATCAATCCTCCTATGTGGCAGTGAATACTGGACAATTTCCTCACAGATGAAGATGAGGCTTGAGGCAATAAAAACAAAAAGAGAGTACTGAACTGCTATGTAATATGAATCCTCTTCTTTGGCAGTGAATAATGGACAATTTCCTCACAGATGAAGAGGAGGCTTGAGGCAATAGAAACAAAAAAAGAGTACTGAACTGCTATGTCATAGGAATACTCCTATGTGGCAGTGAATAATGGACAATTTCCTCACAGATGAAGAGGAGGCTTGAGGCAATAGAAACAAAAAGAGAGAACTGAAATGCTATGTAATATGAATCCTCCTATATGGCAGTGAATACTGGACAATTTCCTCACAGATGAAGATGAGGCTTGAGGCAATAGAAACAAAGAAAAGAGTGCTGAACTGCTATGTAATATCAATCCTCCTATATGGCAGTGAATACTGGGCAATTTCCTCACAGATGAAGAGGAGGCTTGAGGCAATAGAAACAAAAAGAGAGTACTGAACTGCTATGTAATATCAATCCTCATATGTGGCAGTGAATAATGGACAATTTCCTCACAGATGAAGAGGAGACTTGAGGCAATAGAAACAAAAAGAGAGAACTGAAATGCTATGTAATATGAATCCTCCTATATGGCAGTGAATACTGGACAATTTCCTCACAGATGAAGAGGAGGCTTGAGGCAATAGAAACAAAGAAAAGAGTGCTGAACTGCTATGTAATATCAATCCTCCTATATGGCAGTGAATACTGGACAATTTCCTCACAGATGAAGAGGAGGCTTGAGGCAAATGAAACAAAGAAAAGAGTGCTGAAATGCTATGTAATATCAATCCTCCTATATGGCAGTGATTACTGGACAATTTCCTCACAGATGAAGAGGAGGCTTGAGGCAATAGAAACAAAAAGAGAGAACTGAAATGCTATGTAATATGAATCCTCCTATATGGCAGTGAATACTGGACAATTTCCTCACAGATGAAGAGGAGGCTTCAGGCAATATAAACAAAGAAAAGAGTGCTGAACTGCTATGTAATATCAATCCTCCTATATGGCAGTGAATACTGGACAATTTCCTCACAGATGAAGAGGAGGCTTGAGGCAATAGAAACAAAAAAAGAGTACTGAATTGCTATGTAAGATCAATCCTCCTATATGGCAGTGAATACTGGACAATTTCCTCAAAGATGAAGAGGAGGCTTGAGGCAATAGAAACAAAGAAAAGAGTGCTGAACCGCTATGTTATATCAATCCTCCTATATGGCAGTGAATACTGGACAATTTCCTCACAGATGAAGAGGAGGCTTGAGGCAATAGAAACAAAAAGAGAGTACTGAGCTGCTATGTAATATGAATCCTCTTCTGTGGCAGTGAATAATGGAAAATTTCCTCACAGATGAAGAGGAGGCTTCAGGCAATAGAAACAAAGAAAAGAGTGCTGAACTGCTATGTAATAACAATCCTCCTATATGGCAGTGAATACTGGACAATTTCCTCACAGATGAAGAGGAGGCTTGAGGCAATAAAAACAAAAAAAGAGTACTGAACTGCTATGTAATATCAATCCTCATATGTGGCAGTGAATAATGGACAATTTCCTCACAGATGAAGAGGAGGCTTGAGGCAATAGAAACAAAAAGAGAGTACTGAACTGCTATGTAATATGAATCCTCTTCTGCGGCAGTGAATAATGGACAATTTCCTCACAGATGAAGAGGAGGCTTGAGGCAATAGAAACTAAAAAAGACTACTGAACTGCTATGTAATATGAATACTCCTATGTGGCAGTGAATAATGGACAATTTCCTCACAGATGAAGAGGAGGCTTGAGGCAATAGAAACAAAAAGAGAGTACTGAGCTGCTATGTAATATGAATCCTCTTCTGTGGCAGTGAATAATGGAAAATTTCCTCACAGATGAAGAGGAGGCTTGAGACATTGGAAACAAAAAAAGAGTACTGAACTGCTATGTAATATGAATACTCCTCTGTGGCAGTGAATAATGGACAATTTTCTCACAGATGAAGAGGAGGCTTGAGGCAATAGAAACAAAAAGAGAGAACTGAAATGCTATGTAATATGAATCCTCCTATATGGCAGTGAATACTGGACAATTTCCTCACAGATGAAGATGAGGCTTGAGGCAATAGAAACAAAGAAAAGAGTGCTGAACTGCTATGTAATATCAATCCTCATATGTGGCAGTGAATAATGGACAATTTCCTCACAGATGAAGAGGAGGCTTGAGGCAATAGAAACAAAAAGAGAGTACTGAACTGCTATGTAATATCAATCCTCATATGTGGCAGTGAATAATGGACAATTTCCTCAAAGATGAAGAGGAGGATTGAGGCAATAGAAACAAAAAGAGAGTACTGAACTGCTATGATATATGAATCCTCCTCTGTGGCAGTGAATAATGGACAATTTCCTCACAGATGAAGAGGAGGCTTGAGGCAATAGAAACAAAAAGTGACTACTGAACTGCTATGTAATATGAATCCTCTTCTGTGGCAGTGAATACTGGACAATTTCCTCACAGATGAAGAGGAGGCTTGAGGCAATAGAAACAAAAAAAGAGTACTGAACTGCAATATAATATGAATCCTCTCCTGTGGCAGTGAATAATGGACAATTTCCTCACAGATGAAGAGGAGGCTTGAGGCATTGGAAACAAAAAAAGAGTACTGAAATGCTATGTAATTTGAATCCTCCTATATGGCAGTGAATACTGGACAATTTCCTCACAGATGAAGAGGAGGCTTGAGGCAATAGAAACAAAAAAAAGAGTGCTGAACTGCTATGTAATATCAATCGTTCTATATGGCAGTGAATACTGGACAATTTCCTCACAGATGAAGAAGAGGCTTGAGGCATTAGAAACAAAAAGAGAGCACTGAACTGCTTTGTAATATCAATCCTCCTATGTGGCAGTGAATAATGGACAATTTCCTCACAGATGAAGAGGAGGCTTGAGGCAATAGAATCAAAAAGAGAGTACTGAACTGCTATGTAATATCAATCCTCCTATATGGCAGTGAATACTGGACAATTTCCTCACAGATGACGAGGAGGCTTGAGGCAATAGAAACAAAAAGAGAGAACTGAAATGCTATGTAATTTGAATCCTCCTATATGGCAGTGAATAATGGACAATTTCCTCACAGATGAAGAGGAGGCTTGAGGCAATAAAAACAAAAAGAGAGTACTGAACTGCTATGTAATATGAATCCTCTTCTGTGGCAGTGAATAATGGACAATTTCCTCACAGATGAAGAGGAGGCTTGAGGCAATAGAAACAAAAAAAGAGTACTGAAATGCTATGTAATATGAATACTCCTATATGGCAGTGAATACTGGACAATTTCCTCACAGATGAAGATGAGGCTTGAGGCAATAGAAACAAAAAAAGAGTACTGAACTGCTATGTAATATCAATCCTCCTATATGGCAGTGAATACTGGGCAATTTCCTCACAGATGAAGAGGAGGCTTGAGGCAATAGAAACAAAGAAAAGAGTGCTGAACTGCTATGTAATATCAATCCTCCTATATGGCAGTGAATACTGGACAATTTCCTCATAGATGAAGAGGAGGCTTGAGGCAAATGAAACAAAGAAAATAGTGCTGAAATGCTATGTAATATCAATCCTCCTATATGGCAGTGAATACTGGACAATTTCCTCACAGATGAAGAGGAGGCTTGAGGCAATAGAAACAAAAAGAGAGAACTGAAATGCTATGTAATATGAATCCTCCTATATGGCAGTGAATACTGGACAATTTCCTCACAGATGAAGAGGAGGCTTGAGGCAATATAAACAAAAAAAGAGTACTGAACTGCTATGTAAGATCAATCCTCCTATATGGCAGTGAATACTGGGCAATTTCCTCACAGATGAAGAGGAGGCTTGAGGCAATTGAAACAAAAAAAGAGAACTGAAATGCTATGCAATATGAATCTTCCTATATGGCAGTGAATACTGGAAAATTTCCTCACAGATGAAGATGAGGCTTCAGGCAATAGAAACAAAGAAAAGAGTGCTGAACTGCTATGTAATAACAATCCTCCTATATGGCAGTGAATACTGGACAATTTCCTCACAGATGAAGAGGAGGCTTGAGGCAATAAAAACAAAAAAAGAGTACTGAACTGCTATGTAATATCAACCCTCATATGTGGCAGTGAATAATGGACAATTTCCTCACAGATGAAGAGGAGGCTTGAGGCAATAGAATCAAAAAGAGAGTACTGAACTGCTATGTAATATCAATCCTCCTATGTGGGAGTGAATACTGGACAATTTCCTCATAGATGAAGAGGAAGCTTGAGGTATTAGAAACAAAAAGAGAGTACTGAACTGCTATGTAATATCAATCCTCCTATGTGGCAGTGAATACTGGACAATTTCCTCACAGAGGAAGAGGGGGCTTGAGGCAATAGAAAGAAAAAGAGACAACTGAACTGCTATGTAATATCAATCCTCCTATATGGCAGTGAATAATGGACAATTTCCTCATAGAGGAAGCGGGGGCTTGAGGCAATAGAAACAAAAAGAGAGCACTGAACTGCTATGTAATATCAATCCTCCTATATGGCAGTGAATAATGGACAATTTCCTCACAGATGACGAGGAGGCTTGAGGCAATAGAAACAAAAAGAGAGAACTGAAATGCTATGTAATTTGAATCCTCCTATATGGCAGTGAATAATGGACAATTTCCTCACAGATGAAGAGGAGGCTTGAGGCAATAAAAACAAAAAGAGAGTACTGAACTGCTATGTAATATGAATCCTCTTCTGTGGCAGTGAATAATGGACAATTTCCTCACAGATGAAGAGGAGGCTTGAGGCAATAGAAACAAAAAAAGAGTACTGAACTGCTATGTAATATGAATACTCCTATATGGCAGTGAATACTGGACAATTTCCTCACAGATGAAGATGAGGCTTGAGGCAATAGAAAGAAAAAAAGAGTACTGAACTGCTATGTAATATCAATCCTCCTATATGGCAGTGAATACTGGGCAATTTCCTCACAGATGAAGAGGAGGCTTGAGGCAATAGAAACAAAAAGAGAGTACTGAACTGCTATGTAATATCAATCCTCATATGTGGCAGTGAATAATGGACAATTTCCTCACAGATGAAGAGGAGACTTGAGGCAATAGAAACAAAAAGAGAGAACTGAAATGCTAAGTAATATGAATCCTCCTATATGGCAGTGAATACTGGACAATTTCCTCACAGATGAAGAGGAGGCTTGAGGCAATAGAAACAAAGAAAAGAGTGCTGAACTGCTATGTAATATCAATCCTCCTATATGGCAGTGAATACTGGACAATTTCCTCATAGATGAAGAGGAGGCTTGAGGCAAATGAAACAAAGAAAATAGTGCTGAAATGCTATGTAATATCAATCCTCCTATATGGCAGTGAATACTGGACAATTTCCTCACAGATGAAGAGGAGGCTTGAGGCAATAGAAACAAAAAGAGAGAACTGAAATGCTATGTAATATGAATCCTCCTATATGGCAGTGAATACTGGACAATTTCCTCACAGATGAAGAGGAGGCTTGAGGCAATATAAACAAAGAAAAGAGTGCTGAACTGCTATGTAATATCAATCCTCCTATATGGCAGTGAATACTGGACAATTTCCTCACAGATGAAGAGGAGGCTTGAGGCAATAGAAACAAAAAAAGAGTACTGAACTGCTATGTAAGATCAATCCTCCTATATGGCAGTGAATACTGGGCAATTTCCTCACAGATGAAGAGGAGGCTTGAGGCAATTGAAACAAAAAAAGAGAACTGAAATGCTATGCAATATGAATCTTCCTATATGGCAGTGAATACTGGAAAATTTCCTCACAGATGAAGATGAGGCTTCAGGCAATAGAAACAAAGAAAAGAGTGCTGAACTGCTATGTAATAACAATCCTCCTATATGGCAGTGAATACTGGACAATTTCCTCACAGATGAAGAGGAGGCTTGAGGCAATAAAAACAAAAAAAGAGTACTGAACTGCTATGTAATATCAATCCTCATATGTGGCAGTGAATAATGGACAATTTCCTCACAGATGAAGAGGAGGCTTGAGGCAATAGAATCAAAAAGAGAGTACTGAACTGCTATGTAATATCAATCCTCCTATGTGGGAGTGAATACTGGACAATTTCCTCATAGATGAAGAGGAAGCTTGAGGTATTAGAAACAAAAAGAGAGTACTGAACTGCTATGTAATATCAATCCTCCTATGTGGCAGTGAATACTGGACAATTTCCTTACAGAGGAAGAGGGGGCTTGAGGCAATAGAAAGAAAAAGAGTCAACTGAACTGCTATGTAATATCAATCCTCCTATATGGCAGTGAATAATGGACAATTTCCTCATAGAGGAAGCGGGGGCTTGAGGCAATAGAAACAAAAAGAGAGCACTGAACTGCTATGTAATATCAATCCTCCTATATGGCAGTGAATAATGGACAATTTCCTCACAGATGACGAGGAGGCTTGAGGCAATAGAAACAAAAAGAGAGAACTGAAATGCTATGTAATTTGAATCCTCCTATATGGCAGTGAATAATGGACAATTTCCTCACAGATGAAGAGGAGGCTTGAGGCAATAAAAACAAAAAGAGAGTACTGAACTGCTATGTAATATGAATCCTCTTCTGTGGCAGTGAATAATGGACAATTTCCTCACAGATGAAGAGGAGGCTTGAGGCAATAGAAACAAAAAAAGAGTACTGAACTGCTATGTAATATGAATACTCCTATATGGCAGTGAATACTGGACAATTTCCTCACAGATGAAGATGAGGCTTGAGGCAATAGAAAGAAAAAAAGAGTACTGAACTGCTATGTAATATCAATCCTCCTATATGGCAGTGAATACTGGGCAATTTCCTCACAGATGAAGAGGAGGCTTGAGGCAATAGAAACAAAAAGAGAGTACTGAACTGCTATGTAATATCAATCCTCATATGTGGCAGTGAATAATGGACAATTTCCTCACAGATGAAGAGGAGACTTGAGGCAATAGAAACAAAAAGAGAGAACTGAAATGCTAAGTAATATGAATCCTCCTATATGGCAGTGAATACTGGACAATTTCCTCACAGATTAAGAGGAGGCTTGAGGCAATAGAAACAAAGAAAAGAGTGCTGAACTGCTATGTAATATCAATCCTCCTATATGGCAGTGAATACTGGACAATTTCCTCATAGATGAAGAGGAGGCTTCAGGCAAATGAAACAAAGAAAATAGTGCTGAAATGCTATGTAATATCAATCCTCCTATATGGCAGTGAATACTGGACAATTTCCTCACAGATGAAGAGGAGGCTTGAGGCAATAGAAACAAAAAGAGAGAACTGAAATGCTATGTAATATGAATCCTCCTATATGGCAGTGAATACTGGACAATTTCCTCACAGATGAAGAGGAGGCTTGAGGCAATATAAACAAAGAAAAGAGTGCTGAACTGCTATGTAATATCAATCCTCCTATATGGCAGTGAATACTGGACAATTTCCTCACAGATGAAGAGGAGGCTTGAGGCAATAGAAACAAAAAAAGAGTACTGAACTGCTATGTAAGATCAATCCTCCTATATGGCAGTGAATACTGGGCAATTTCCTCACAGATGAAGAGGAGGCTTGAGGCAATTGAAACAAAAAAAGAGAACTGAAATGCTATGCAATATGAATCTTCCTATATGGCAGTGAATACTGGAAAATTTCCTCACAGATGAAGATGAGGCTTCAGGCAATAGAAACAAAGAAAAGAGTGCTGAACTGCTATGTAATAACAATCCTCCTATATGGCAGTGAATACTGGACAATTTCCTCACAGATGAAGAGGAGGCTTGAGGCAATAAAAACAAAAAAAGAGTACTGAACTGCTATGTAATATCAATCCTCATATGTGGCAGTGAATAATGGACAATTTCCTCACAGATGAAGAGGAGGCTTGAGGCAATAGAATCAAAAAGAGAGTACTGAACTGCTATGTAATATCAATCCTCCTATGTGGGAGTGAATACTGGACAATTTCCTCATAGATGAAGAGGAAGCTTGAGGTATTAGAAACAAAAAGAGAGTACTGAACTGCTATGTAATATCAATCCTCCTATGTGGCAGTGAATACTGGACAATTTCCTCACAGAGGAAGAGGGGGCTTGAGGCAATAGAAAGAAAAAGAGACAACTGAACTGCTATGTAATATCAATCCTCCTATATGGCAGTGAATAATGGACAATTTCCTCATAGAGTAAGCGGGGGCTTGAGGCAATAGAAACAAAAAGAGAGCACTGAACTGCTATGTAATATCAATCCTCCTATATGGCAGTGAATAATGGACAATTTCCTCACAGATGAAGAGGAGGCTTGAGGCAATAGAAACAAAAAGACAGAGCTGAAATGCTATGTAATATGAATCCTCCTATATGGCAGTGAATAATGGACAATTTCCTCACAGATGAAGAGGAGGCTTGAGGCATTAGAAACAAAAAGAGAGCATTCAACTGCTATGTAATATCAATCCTCCAATGTGGCAGTGAATAATGGAGAATTTCCTCACAGAAGAAGAGGAGGCTTGAGCATTAGAAACAAAAAGAGGGCACTCAACTTCTATGTAATATCAATCCTCCTATGTGGCAGTGAATAATGGACAATTTCCTCACAGATGAAGAGGAGGCTTGAGGCAATCGAAACAAAAAGAGAGCATTGAACTGCTATGTAATATCAATTCTCCTATGTGGCAGTGAATACTGGACAATTTCCTCACAGATGAAGAGGAGGCTTGAGGCAATAGAAACAAAGAAAGTGTACTGAACTGCTATGTAATATCAATCCTCCTAAATGTCAGTGAATGTTGCGCAATTTCTTCATCGATTATCAAGAGACTTGAAGCAACAGTAATGTTATACAGAAGGATGCTGAGAATATTATAAGCTGAAAATGTGTGCAAGAAAATTAAAATAATGGAAACAAAATGAAGATTTTCGTTTATTATCAAAAAGAGGCTACTGAAATTTCTAGGGCATAAAAGAAAGACGGTTTGGAAAATGTGATACTCACAAGACATATTGAATGCAAGAGGGATAAAGGAAAGCAACGCATACCCTGTCTAAGGAGCTTATGTAAATGGTTGGCAAATCAGGGTTTAGAAAGGATAGCGAAGTGACAAATGTTGCTAAGGGCGACACAGAACCGGATGTTGTAGAGGCAGGATGCTACCTCTCGTTGGGCTAGGAAAACGCGATGATAATTCGTAAATTGTAAGGAAAGTCGACGCATAATGGGAGCTTATACTTATAATCAGAAAGAGAAAATTGAAATTTATGGGATACACAGTGAGAAAAGATGGTTTGGAGAATTTGATACTCACAGGTCTTATTGAAGGCAAAAGGGAAACCTACCTAACAAGCGTGTGTTAATGGATGCCAGATCAAGGAGTGAGAGGCATAATAAAAATACAAAAATATCCAGCTCTGACAAATGCTCAGCAAACGTTTTAGCCCCCATTGACGCCTCAGAACATTCCCTAGTCAGTGTCCAGATTAACTCCAAACCAATGACATCTCCTGTCTTAACGTTCCATAAAACGGAGGCAGCCTGGGACAGCTTTCGGTTCTATATAGCGAAAACTCCCCTCCGAACCATGTTTAGATATGCTGCCCCCAAAACTGCTGACCGATTCTCCGAATGAATCCTTTCTAGAATGGATTGTTTTCTACCGACCAAAAAATTCCAGCCAAAACCAAACAGTCTGTCCTGATTCACCCCTGAATACACTGCAGTCATAGTTCACCGGAACAACTACTTCAAAATCTATCACAATCAGTGATGTAGTCTGGCCCGCCCGCGATCGCTGAAAGAAAATCTTGGAAAACGCAAAGTGCAGCTAAGCGGGACCTGTCGAGGCCAAGGTTGAAAAGAAACAAATTGAATCTCGCGAACTCTGGAAGGTCACCAACCAAATTATAAACAGGGGCAAAGCCAATGTGCCCACTATTATAAATAGCCCAGAGATGATATCATACTCAACCGACAAGGCAAAGCTCTTCGCCTCCATCTTTGCCTCAAACTCAACGTTAGATGACAAAAGCCATCCTCTCCACAACTTCCCACCTCTCACGGAGCACAATCTCAGTAATATATTCATTTCAGCAAGTCTATAGACTTATCAGAAGCCTCAACCCCCTAAAATCCACTGGCCCAGAGAAAATTCCAGTGTTCGTCCTTAAGAATATCAACCTAGAATTATTCCCTAGTAAAGTTATTTAAATGCTACTTGAAGGATAAATCTTTCCCAATTATGTGGAAGGTAGCAAGCGTATCCCAGGTCTTCAAGAACGCGGGTAACGGATCCTCCACCCTCCATTAGACACCTCAGTATCATCAGTAAGCTTCTTTGTAGGCTTAAGCAACAAAAAGGTCGTCAAGCACTTGGATAGGAGCAGCAACTTGTGCGACGAGTAGTATTGATTTAGATCAGCCCGATCCATTGTTGATGTCCTAACTACCATTACACACACAATTAGTGGGGCCCTTACACACATCGCAAGGACTATAGCATTAGATATCTCGAAGGCCTTCGACAAGGTGTGACACAAAGTTTTGCTACACAAACTTTCCAACTATGGAATCACTGGAACGGTTTTCTCTATTATAAAATCCTTTCTAACAGGTAGATCCCTGAAGGAAGATATTAACGGCCAGTCTTCCGAGGCCCTTTGCAAGAGCCAGAACAGGACAAAAATGGAGTACTGTTGTCATATTTAGGCAGGAGCGCCCAGACCTCACTTTCAAGTCTTGACCGAGTTTAAAAGCGTCTTCGAGTCCTTGTTGGAGAAGAATTATTTTCCACACTCTAACCCCTGCTCTCACAGGCAGGGTGTGGAGAACCTCTCACTGTTCTATCGCTACTAGCATAGAAAGTGCTCGGACGATCTGCATCTCTTGATTTCACCGGGTCTGACTTTCACGTCTGGGACCCGCCATGCCATTTACATAGTAGCAAATCACCCTCATTCTCTCCGTATTCTATCGACAAGAAAGAAGTTCCACTCAAACAACTTCTACCCGCGAACCACTGCCCTATGGAACAGACTCCCAAGTAGATGTTTCCCCTATCACTACAATCTTAAACTGTTCAAGTCTAGAGTCCGCCGTTATCTTCCCCTCCTATCCATATAAACTACCCCTTAACGTCATCCTCTACCTCGAGTGGCTCCCGTGCCTTGTACAGAGTGAACCTTAATGTAAAAAAACATCGCTAAGAGCTACAAAGGATAGGAAGTTGTAGAGAGCCATGATCGCCCACGCCCTGATATGGCTTATATGGCAATGTTTAAACTCATGTATGGCAATAGAAACTGGATGATTCAAGATTTAAGACAAACAAGATCTGGTTCTACAGAAAAGTGTTGAAAATATCATAGACGAAACATTTGACAAATGAGGAAGTTTTAATGACAACTACAAAGAAGTTCATTTGGTAATAATCTGAAATTCATTGGAGAAACATCACAAGTTGAGTAGCCTTAAATTTTTATTTTGGCTTTAAGAAAAATTTTTAACGTTATACTAGCGTGGGACTTAGCGATTAAAATGAGCAGTTGATTTACCTATGTCAAAAAGTTTAATGAAGGATGATGATGACCAGGAAACACAAAGGAAATTTTAACAAAACAAGGTAAGGAATTTATTCACGAATTTACATGCTTGAAGTAATGTCACTAGAATATAAAGAAGAATTCTTACAGTTCGTAATTGTATTGTAATGAAGAGGAAATGTTCATTACAACATATTAAATGTTCTGACACAAAATAATATAAAATGCTTGACAAAGGTAACAGAATTCGTTACTCACCGGAGGGATATATGACTTACATATGTTCAAAAGTAGACAAAGAGTGATAGTTTGAAATACTTAGCTTTCTTGGATTGTTGAGAGAAAATTCTTTGAAGAGCCACATTCTGGTTAGAGGCCGATAATATAAATGGTGTGTAATTTTACACAGGCAAGTACTTCAACCCTGGTCGTGAGGAACTGAAACGAAACCATTCACATGACTTCAGAAACTTTTCTTCGATTAATTTAACCTTTTTCCTCGTTTTATATCAAAAAGGATTTCGCGTAGGCTCGTTACTTCTTTCCCTCTTCTTGGCTGAGCGGCTAATTTCTGTGAAGGTAATTTTTATTGGTATAAAAACAATGAAAGGAGTGGGAGAAGAGAGTTGTTATTTTGCATTCACTTTAACGAGAATGTAGTTGTTGAAGATCAGAAACTCTATAGGTCTGAGGATGAAGCCCTAGGTGGCCCCCTGCATTAATGTGAAATTAACTAGAAGCCTGTCCATTCAACACGTCCTTCTTTACACGATTTATTAGGAACCCATCTGTAATATTTTAAAGAACGAAGTTCAAAAACAGACCTCGAATATATTTATGACTCAACCTAATATAACAAGATTGATTGATGGATTGATTTTTTTACGGCCTATCAACCTTCTGCAGGTTATTTAAAGCCAGAAAATATTAGATTGCATGAATTTGGGTGAGGCAATCTAGTCCTACGAATTAAACTATAGGTAGGGGGAGAATATGTGGATTCCTACCTTCCCCAAGGATATTTTCACGTAAGTGAATATAATGAACCTGACTGGAATTGGAACTCGACTCTCCAAATCCGAGCCGTTATCCACTACACAATCCGCACATCCAAGCTTACAGCACCTATATTTCCAAGCGGTCAACGATCTACCTATCGACCAAGCTCGACGTTGCTTAACTTCGGTGATCATACGGGAACTACTGCTTCAACGTGATGTTTTTTAATCATTTCACCCCAAGCGAGGCGATAATGCAACTAAGACGCAAGGGGTTACCAGGAGTGAAAGAGAATGAAGATGATTTGTAACGCTGATCCTCTCTAACGGTGTCAGTTGTAACGCGATCTCTGGTCAAGGCGTCCATGTGACACCGTATCCTAACCCGACTGGTCTGACGTCATCCACAAGACTGGCCGTTGGCCCTGTATGGTCCAGTATTACAGGTTAGACCTAAGTCTCCGGTTTCAAATGCCAATTTGATTCCACTCGTCAGCCACGTTGTGATTTTTGATCCTGGCGAGTAGTCATCGGGTCGTAGAATTCCGAAAGCTCTTCGTTGGTTTACCTGCAAGCTTGTTGGGTGAGAATCGGGTTAACCGCAAATAAACATGGCCAAGTCGATCCGAGTTTAGAGGGACAGACATTATATATATATATATATATATATATATATATATATATATATATATATATATATATATCATCAACTATACATATAATAATACAATTCTCGTGGCAAAAAGTTGAATGTCTCTTGTATATGAACGATGATCAACCAAATAAAAGAAAATACTTCGTTAATTTCGTTAAAGGAGAGAGGTGGCTTCGTTTTAACCCTTTTTGGTCTGTTCTTAGCGTAACTACTACAACCGTCGATGTTCACGTTTTCAGTAGTAGTAATAGTAGTAGTCATATTAGTGGTAGCAGGAGCAGCGATACTTATATCAACAGCACATTTTAGTGGCCGCTTTGTTCCAATCTCTGACGTGACTTCCTCACTATCTCTAACTTAACTCTGCTCTGTTCTGCTCAGGTCTGCTCTCCTAACAACCCAACTCTTTATATAGAGAACTGGTGATGTATTTGTTTTTCTAATGCGAACGTACTGACATACTTTTATTAGGAACGAGTTCGACCTATTTCCCGACACACTTCTAAATTAAAACTTCGCACTCGCATTGCCATTGTTTAAGTTTATTAATAGCTCTAAGCAATTTTGGTAAGCTTTACATAGATTCATACTGTCTTGTTATCGATAAAATTAACCTTCAGATCAAGACGTTCTGAATTCTATTTTCTATTAATAATCTGATATCTTTTGTACGCTTAAAGAGAAAAAAAGATTATATTTCGTTTTCTAAATAAAATTTGCAACATTTACATTTCAAAGACTTTGCAACATTTTTAACATCTTCGTTCTTTTGAAAACGCCTTTTTACTGTTTTACAGCATATTCTCTTTTATTATCATCATTATTATTATTATTATTTCGGGGTGATATTAGCCCCCACCACAGATTTAGAAGGAGCCGAAAACCCAGTTCTAAACAGGGAACAAAGGATAAACATCTACTACTGTTCAAAAGACTAGGGAGGAGTGTGAACCGGACTATAGGCGAACCTATCTACTCCTAATAAAGGTAAAAATAAATAAATAGCAAATACAATTTCAGAGTTCAGTTGGAGATATTTAAAGAGTTAAAGTAGACTTTAGAAGGAACTGATTCTAAACAAGAAACAAAGGACAAACCTCTACTCCTGTTCAAAATACGGGGAAGGAATAAAACTAAAAGAAAACTAAAAGAAGTAAAGCTAAAAATCAATGACTTTAATTAAAATATTTTAACAAAATCAAGAATATTTCCATGATGTCTTGACAATTGGAAATATACAGTACTTCTTCGATTAACCGAGCATTCTGGAAAAGAGGTTGAAAAAATGTGATCCAATTATTTAAAAATTCCGTATAATTGAATACCTAAGTTATTTAAAAAGAATGAAGAAAAAAGTCATTTTCCGAAATAAATTTATATATCTTCAAATAATATTTTCAAACACTTTTGTCCAGTTTATTTTTATGAAAAAATGAGTCAATTTTTGTGTTTCCAGTTGCCCTTGCCATAACTCCCGAAACTAAATTAAATTAGATGTATTTGTAAGAACAGCATCTGAGAGTTGCATAACCCATAATCCATAATCTTAGATGTGACCAAGCTGTGATAATATTTATACTACTAGCAGGCTTCGCAAAGAAAAACATATTCACTACTTGAAATCTTTGAAACAAAAATTTTAAATAAATATTTCATTCATAAATTGGCTTGTTATAGTTAAGGAAAGTTTTACAAATAGATGGCAACTTGTTGAAGGACAAGTAAAATGCAAATTTCACTTTTCTGAATTATATAAGACGATATTTCTAAACAGAACTATTTTTGATATGAAAATCAAAACAATCCTCGAATAAAAAAAACAGTAGTAAAGGACAGTTAATTAATGAAATAAACTTTTTAAAATCAATATGCAAATTAGTTAAACCTGAAGAGTGATAGTGCCTAGACGTAGATAATATATAATACAGATACTGAGCCTTTAGGGCGTAAATTGCTATAAAATAGAACTTGTGCTTTGATCTTCAGAATTTTAAGCTAGCTGCAATTTGGGATACAAAAGTAAAATAAGAGTTAGTATAATATATTAATATATATTTTTTACCTCGCATAATCAGGCAACCCTGAATCTGAGCTCAACGAAAATCGTTCCCTGCCTGACTTTTCTAGGGCTTTTGAATGAGCTATGAATCATTGAAATCGGACCAGTGGAAGCGGAGGAGTTGCTTGGACGCACAAACACTGTACTTTATATATAAGATGTATGAAAACAACGAGGAAATGATCAAGAATCAATCCAACTGATTCCATCACGGCTTTTATCAACGATTAAGTCTGGTTTTCTAAATTCTTAAAACGCCTGTCTGAGATGAAATATTAGAATGGTTTCAGTTCGGATAATAGAAAAATATTCGGGATAATTACAATTTTTCTGATCTTTTTGCACCCGGAAATCTATGTACGGATAATCGAGGTAAAGATAATTGAAGAAATATTGTAAATAAGTGTCCAGTCCCGTCGCCAAGGCGTGGGACCCTGTTTCACCTCAGAAAATCTTTTACCCACAACTGAAAAATGACGTGAAGTAATTTTAGTGTGTAACTACTTACCCGTGCCCCATCCCTTCCTTAAAGGATGGGACCCTCACTCAAAACACTTTGGTGACGAAAATATCCATAAATAAAGGCAAAAATTAATAAGCGGTGGGGGGGGGATCCTAATTAGTTACAAGGTCGGGCTGGAAAATTCCTAAAATTAACGAGTGTGTAGAAGGGGGTGTTTTTCTAAGCATAGTTTAATATGGCACAAGGCCGAAAGTATGGGGTACCCAATGAGGATCGAACTCACTACTCAGTCGTAAATTGATCCAGCAAAATAAGCTTGCTGACCGAAGTGCACATATGTCTGCTTTGTGAAACGAATGATTTCAGAGTCTCTGATGGATTCATGACTTTTTAACGCGTTTAACTAATCAAAATGTGTGCGAAAACTTTTATTTTCGTCAGCGTCTCTTTATGCGTTGAGTGAAGTTTGAAGCAGGTGCCGTGTCCGTGGGGAAGGTCTTCAGGCTGTCCGGAAACATCACTTCTTGAAAGTCCAGTCAAAAAACCTTAACGATAAAAAAATACAAACTGTTAGCAAAATTGTAAAAGAGATATCCTAGTCTAAATGTTTCGTTGAAAACTGATCTTAAATAATTCGAAAAATGAAATTTTAATAATATTAACAATATTAAAATAAAATTACTGATTGACGCCATCTAAATAAAGTTCGTATCTTGTGTTATTGGGATAGCGATGTTGCTGAAACAAGGCAAGACATTGCAATGAAGAAAAAGACCACACAAAATGAAAACGATAAAGAAGAAGAAGAAGAAGAAGAAGAAGGAGAAATAATTAGAGTGAAAGAAGGTAAACAAAAAGAAAAGGAATGAGAAATGATGATGAAGAAGAAGAAGAAGAAGAGAAGCATGGGAGGGGGAAAGGAAGAGGTGAAAAAAGAAGAAATCAGAAGGAAGAAAGAAAAACAAAAGAACTGAGGAGTAACATAATGGTAGAAAAAAAGTTGAAAAGGTATGGAAAAGAAAAGAACAAATGAAGAAGATAGGAAGGAAGGAAAGAAAGAAAGAAGGGGGAAAAGAAAGAAGCAGAAATCAAGACGAGGAATGCATATGATAAAACAGAGAAAAAAAGCGAAAAAATGAAAGAAGGAGGAGGAGCAGGAGCAGGAGGAGGTGGTGGTGCTGCTGTTGCTGGTGCTGTTGCTGCAAAGTCAAGAAAGGTCGGTGGTGGCGATAAAGAACGAATCTAAGCTTAACCGATGACTTAGCGTTTAAACAACCAAAAATAAACAACAAACGCTCTGAGAAAAAATGTGAGAACAAATAGAAAAATGTTTTACTTCCTTATTTATAAATGGACTTGTTTATTTGGCTGTTTCTATCTTTCTTCGTTTTGGTGTGAATATGTTTCTTGTTTTTTTTTTTTGCGGGTGTGTGTGTGTATGTGTGTGTGTGTATGTGTGTTTATGTACGCACACTCCCTTTGACTTGTCCGTTGGTGGCCCTTCCACACATTTAGAATGACTGTAAATTTCGCTACCGTTTTGCTGCCATTTCAGTTGCAAACCGTTCCTGTTTTTGGCACAAGCCGGCGGAAAGGATTCCCTTTGAAGCGAGATCTTGAAAAGATGTTATGCAGTCGGACGAAACATTAGCCGAGCCAGTCAGTTTCTTCTCGTGACTCCGCCCAATAGAAAATAAATACAAGTAAAAGAGGCTGGTGGCAATCGACCAATCAAATCACGAGCAGCAAAGCGCCACCAACCGATCACTTTCTACACTTATTTTCTCTTCTCAAGAAAAATCTTCCTTTCTGCTTGGTAAAAAAAAAAAAAAAAAAAAATAAAAAAAAAAAAAAATATCTTAGATGTTTATTAAGTTATTCCTTTTTATTTATTTATTTATTCATTCATTCTGACAACAGCTTCACGCTTGTTAGTCCCAATTTTGAATGGATTTATGATAAGGAGCTTCACTAGCCCATTCATAAGTACTCTTCTTCTTCTTCTTCTTCTTCTTCTTCTTCTTCTTCTATGTGCCGTGTCCATTCCGGAAGTAGGCAATCATGGCTCTCCACAATTTCCTATCCTTTGTATCTCTTAGTTAGGGTTGTCGTTCCGTGCTTCAGTCCCTGTTCTGCGATCAATTTACAATTCTTATAATTACGGAACCGTATTTTTACCTTCTGCTTCAATGAAATTGTCGAAAAACAATTGTTTGAAAGAATTTTGACCTCTTGGATACATAGCCTTCTTCTTTGTGTCGTGTACAGGAGGCAGGCGGCAATGGCTCTGCACAACTTCCTGCCCTTTTCAGCAATGTTTCCTCTCTTTCGCCACTTTCTGATTATTAAGTAGATCATTCGTTGTTTTCCTCTGCTCCTCTTGCGTCCAATATGCCCTATGTGCGTTATATTCTCTAAACCTCCATTTATCATTGCGTAATTACTCATTTTTAAAAGAAAAATAACATCAGTTAGTCAATCAGTTAAGCGCCATACATGATACGAGGCAGAAGATTTTCCCGCAGTAGGTTGCCGTTTCTTTCTGCTGTAGACTGATTGCTAACCAAGGCTATAGGATCCAGTCTGTCCTGCTATTCAACTCATAACTGGAGGGAGAAGAGATGGATTCATACCTTTCCCAAGGGTATTTGCGTGAAAATGAACGTAACGAACCCAACTGTAATTCGAACTGGATTCCACCTTCCGAGTCGTTATCCACTACACAACATGGCGTATCCTAAAACTAGCACATGATCCATAAAATACGACGGAAGAAATAAGGTCTAAATCAGCACAACTGACAAAACAGCTATTATTAAAAGTTTGCCTTATGTGTGGCATCCGTCCGTCTCTCGAGAGACCATGGATCTCCACCACAGCTGCTGATGGTGGTGCTGCCTTTTTATGGCTGTACAGGCCTACACAGTCTTGATTGCTACCAATGCATGTGAAGACGCCCCCCTCCCCGGTGTCACTGTGTTGTTTTCTCTCCTTCGAATACGATTCCACCCCACCCCCTGTAACAAGCCCTCGGTGTAAATCACGTTTCCAGTGTGAGCAACGTCTTCCCACCTCTTGATGTTCATATCTATCACCCTCATTTCACTTTTGCAGACGTCCTTGAAGCGAAGATGATGTCGGACTGTTGCCAATGGTCAGTTCTCCCTGTAAAAGGACCTTTCGAATCCTCTCACCAGTACAGTGCTGCTTCAAGTGTCGTGGTGAGGAGACGCTGAAAGTGTCCTCTCCAGGGAGAAGACCTGGGCAAGGGTTCATGGAAGATCAACAGTTTCCCATGTAGAAAGTGCCCCCTCTTCATGTCACCGATGTTGTCCAAGAGAAATACAGCTTGGCACCGTTGCCAGAATGAAGTTGAGCGTAACATCGGATTTTCTTAGGGACAACGGTTCCAGATTTGTCATCATAGTTTACTTCCGAAATCTTCCGAAACCTTTCATTGAGTATGGCCGCAAAGCAGCGGAGCATTAAATTCAGAATTTTTCCTTTTCAGATCAAAGTGTCGCTCTTTAACCTTCGAGCAAAGATGAAAGTGTCGTTTTCAGGCTGACAAACATTTTATCTCTAAATTGTGTCTCTGTCTTCGAACAGAACGCAACTCAGTTGTGTCGTTGTCTTCGAGCCGAGTGCAACTGAAAATATTATTGAGTGATGCACAGTCTTGGGAAACAGCAGCTCGTGGCAGTACCTTTCTTATTGCACTGAAGCGAGGGGATCGATAGACGCTACCGATGCGATCGCAACCGACGGTTGCAAGGGCTGAGCTATTTTGGGAACTAGCCTGGATGCACACGCTCGGACTCCCCCAAAATTAAACAGACTTTGTGTCACATCCTGCCAGCGTGGAGCGACAAAGAAATACTATTTTGTAGTATATGTTTTCTCCTCTTAAAGTTCTGAAGGATGCTTGATTCTGGATTTACCAAGTTTGCAACATCACGCTCCTCATTGCACCAAAAAGAGCGGGTTCATGGATACCAACGACAGCGTCACAGTGATTGCGGGAACTTGACAATTTTTGTCATTGACCCATATGTACACGTATAAACCAACTTCGTATCACATTCTACCACCTTAAGGAGGTCGGTAATTATTGACTTTATTTCAAGTGCCGCTACCGTGATCAAAGTGTAGTTTCTGTTGTTGTATTTCCATACTACAGTGTCAGTATTTCAGGGATTCCAAACGTGTGCCAGCCCACCTGATATAGAATAAAAGAACAGGGCGGAAGGTAATAATTAAAAAAGAAAAAAAAACACTCCAAATACGGAACGAATTCGTCAAAGAAGTTTTTTCACGATACGAGCGGATCGCTGGAAAATAAAGAAGGGACAGAAATACTAAAAGATGGAGTAAGATCAGGCACCTGCCGATGATGAGCAGGCGCAAAGCAGGAAGGCCTAATGAGATCGTAGCAGAAATGCTTTCAGCTTTTGACGTCTTCGGCGTCGACAAAATCACAGAACTAGTAAAAAAATATATAACCGTAGCGACATACTGGAGGACCTTAATAAATCCTCCTTCGTAACATTTGCCTACGTTATCTGTTACGTTAAACGCACTTCCTTAAAAAGCGAATAAATAAAAATCTATATTAAATTACTTTATTAGCGTTATTATATTTTTTCTTATCCATAAGTTAAAGTTTTGCCACTTTTTCTTTGATTATCATTAAAGTTCAGGTCTGAATTTTTCTTTTCTTTAAAAAGGCCTACCTGAAAAATTGGCACAGATCTGTCACATACTAGCTCCGATACCCCACACGATTTTGTGGGGAGAGAAAGCCTGGTTGAGAGCCCCGCGTAGTGCTTTGTGACCCTAGTTGTCTTGACATTTACTTTTTTCTACCTACATTTATATACGTTACAAATTAAACTAAGCAAAACCGACAATTAAAAGACAAAAATCTTTTGCGGATTTTGACGCCATTCTGGGGGGGGGGTTGTTTTTTTGTTGTTCAATTCCGTGATTTTATTTTGCTCTCGAAAAAAACATTTTTATCCATAATGTTGATTGTGTTAAATTATTCAACTTTTTAACAAGAAAATTTCAAGTTGATGTTAAAGATTTCCGCAAAACATTGTTGATTTATTTAAGATGGCATTATCTATTATGACATATCTCAAATTTGTATTTAGATACATTTATTTATTTTCAAATTTTATAGCAGAACTGTTCACCTATATATGATCAATGCTATGATAAATAATTAGGCTACAATCAAATTTGTATTTTACCTTATAAAAACTGAGATGCAGTAGAGGAGAGAACCCATACAAATTCGGATCAGATGGTACAAGACTATTTTTATCCATAATGTTGAATGTGTTAAAAAAACAATTATTTTACATTTTAACAAGAAAGGCTTCCAGCTGATGTTAAAAATTGCTGCAAAACATTGTTGATTTATTTAAGATGGAATGATCTATTATGACGTGTCACTAATTTGTATTTAGATACATTATATTTATTTTCAATTTTTCTAGTTGAATTGTTCACCTTTGTTGCATATGATCCATTATCGTACGTAATTATGTTACAATCAAATTTGTATTTTATATGAATACTACCTTATGACAATTGTAATGCAGTAGAATGGCGGAGAGGCATATCATCACGAGGTCCTTGCACCTTGTCACATCACAGTCTTATTCTTCGCCCTCTTCAGAGTTGCCCTTGAAATAAAGTTTAATATTATGAAGTTAAATGTGTCTATTTTTTGCTTTCTCTTATCCAATTCTTTCCGGAAGTATGAATCCCAAGATTTCGCAATCCGGACTCAAAATCGGATAAAATGTTCTTACTGCTAAAATGTACACGCCCGTGAAATATTTTTTTATGTTTGGGGTCAAATATACGATATGTCTTCTCTTCCATTTACTGAATAAAGAAAAAAATAGAAGAACATATTTTTTTGCGTGAAATAATAAATATTTAAACCGTTGTTGTCAGAGCTAAATATTCCTCAAGTCCTATTCTGTGTCAAATAAAAGTGCCAGCATGGCGAAGTTCCTTCAAATCCCACCCTCATCTTGGCACACTGCTAACTTTGTACGGCACACTTATATAAAATAACTTATTTTAAATATTAGGTTGGTCGGAAAATAATAACCAATTTTTGAATAAACATTTTGTATTCTAATATATTATTATAATAGATTAGCCGCAAGTATATTACTCTTTCCTAATGTTTAAGGTGTCCTCTTTATTAATTCTATAACAATTTCTTTCAGGATTTAACTTGAAATATTATACACCCCCCCCTCATCTTAAACATATAAAAAGAAGACATGAGTTTATCTTTTTTCATGAGTTCACGCTTCGTCATAATATTTCTCAAACTGATGCCAACATTAATAGAGCATGGAGTGAAGTGTCAACCTGCAATCGGGCAGTACGGTGCTGGTTTTTGAACTACCACAGAGGAGAAATGAAGATCAAGGTAGTAGAGGACATCCATCTGCAATTGTCAATCAAAATCTGTATAAAATCATCGAACAAAAACCGCGTCAAAGTGTCTCCGATACTGTTTCAGCATAATTCATAAGGAGCATCAAAATAAATTGGCAAATTGAAGAAATTCGATAAATCGCTTCCACTTCCGCTCGTAAACAGGATTACAAAACAAAGCCACTGAGAAATAAGAATATTCCAAGTTTTAAACAATGGTATTGCATATGGCATCCGTAGGTCTCGAGAGACCCCATGGATCAGTGCCACGAAAGTGATGTCGAAGCTGCTGATAGCGGCGCAGCATCTGTTATGGCTGTACAGGCCCACTCGATTGTAACCAATGCATGTTAATACGCTCTTCTCCGTTGTCGCTGTTTTATTTTCTTTCCGTCGAGTACGCTTTTCCCCAGCGGCAAGCTTTCGTTTCTGATCTTTTCGCTCCAGTCCTCGGTGTAAATCGCATCTCCAGCGTGAATGATATTTAACCACGTCTTGCCACATCTCGATGTCTATTCTCATGTGCCTCACCCCTATGTTCCTTTTGCAGACGTCCTTGAAACGAAGATGAGGTCGTCGTTGTGCCCTCTGGCCAGTGGCTAGTTCTCCGTACAGAATAACAAACCGTGTACATGTAGAAATCAGCGGAACCGGTTGGAGAAGGACGCATTGACTGGGTATCTGGGAACGGGTGAGAACTGCGGCATTAGTTACCCGGTCAAAGCAAATTGATGCCCAGAATATGTCTTAGGCAGCGAGGATGAAAGACTCTGTCGCATCGTCCCTGTCAGACGATGTTTCCTCTCCAGGGCGCAGGCCTGAGTAGAGTTTCATGAGAGATCGATGGTTGCCCATACGGAATGTCTCCCCTCTCCACTCTACCAAGGTTGTCCAAGAGAAAGTCAGTGGCCAATACAACTTGGCACCGGAGTCGTTGCAGAAGTTGCCAGAACGAAGGTGAACATAACATTGTACTGGTTTAGGGACTCCGCTCCGGATTTATCCTCAGGAATTATTCCCGAAGCCTTTCCCATCTTTGAGTAGGTTTTCCATCTCATATATAATGTATTAATTTTAAGTAAAAAAGTAATATTTCAATTTAATTTAAATGTATATACCATAATAAAATTAAAATAATAATATATGTAAATAAGTCATAATAAGCAATAGTAATGAAACATATTGCTTGTTTGATTCGTTTTCTACGGTTTATCAATCCATTGAAGCTTATTTAAAACCAGAAAATATTGTAAGAATTTTTTTGAGATAATTGTTCAATGATAAAGTCTTACTAATTAACCCATAGCGGGGGAGAAATAGGGGATTCATACATCTCCCAACAGTATTTTCGCACAAAACAAGGCCGCGCAAAAAGAATGCGATATATTTATTAATTTAATTTAAATTTTTATTTTATTTTTATTTTATGACATCACATTAGACCATTTCAAGGGTCGATCTTCTTAAAGAATATCAGGATGCAGACAAAGATATATAGGAATATATTTGGAGAATTCCAAAATTTTGATAATGACTGCCAAAGTCGAATGTAGTTGAACAAAAATAAGAAAATATGAACTTCAGACAGTTTATCCACAACTTCGAGTACAAGACTCAACACGTTATCCGGAAATTGGAAAAATTCAATAACAAATTAAACAGACATTGTTGGTTATTTTTAATCAAACATATCTATCTATCTATCTATCTATCTATATATATATATATATATATATATATATATATATATATATTTCGAGAGAGAGAGACAGAGAGAGAGACAGAGAGAGAGAGAGAGAGAGAGACCGAGCGAGAGAAAGAGAAGGTAAGAGAGAGAGAAAGAGAAATTATCGTCGCTGGGTTTTGATCCTGTATTTACATACGCTCTATCCATGATATTGAACACTTTTACTCCTAAATATAGCATATGTTAAAATTATTTTTTTTATTTTTAATCATATGCTTTTTTTTTTGTGTGTGTGTGTGTGTGCGCGCGCGCACGCGCGTTTACGTGTGCGTGTCTGTGCGTGTCTGTGTGTGTCTGTGTGTGTGTGTGTGGAGGTAGTGTAATGTAATCGAACAAGACAATCGAAGCGCCAATCAAATTGCAGTTACGTGCCGTTAAACTCACTTTCGTACAAATATGTTACACCCCTGCAAAAAATTTCGAATCTATCTCCCATCCCAGATATGAATTAAGTTAATAAAGCTCTTCAGCCTTGGTTGGTAACCAGCCTCGGAAAAGAATAAATCTGAATTCAAAACCGTATGTAATTCTGGCAAAGCCCATACTATGCACCTAAAGAAAGGATCGTGGAGTTTACACTGTGACCCCATAAATCCCAACAGCAGTCGTTTAATCAATCGACATATACATCTACCGTAAACTTCCTTTAAACTTAATAACTCAAAAACAAAAGATTTGCAGACATATGTTGATATGGACTTTTGTCCTTGTTTTGGTCTGGGGAACCCGCCCCTAAAGTTTATAAAAGTATTCTTGATGCACCATGGTTTATCAAAAATACTTTTAGAAACTATATATATATATATATATATATATATATATATATATATATATATATATATAAGTATAAGTGCGCAGGTATGCAGAAAATAGAAAAGAACACGTTGGGTGCATAATGCCGAGTTCCTTAGTATTTTTGTTTTTATTTTTAAAAAGACAGTGCTCCATACAGAAGTAGAGCTTTATTATAATATTTTTTTGTTTAAAAATATGATTTCTTCGCTACATAAGAGTTCTCATGTTTCAAAAACGAGAGCCGAAACCATCCAAATAATTATTAAAATTAAGTTTAATTGAAGTGTTTAGTCCCGTTTCATCTTCAAACACTAAACACCTCAATTTCAACTTAATTTTAATAATTATTTGGATGGTTTCGGCTCTCGTTTTTGAAACATGAGAACTCTTATGTAGCGAAGGAATCATATTTTTAAACAAAAAATATTATATATATATATATATATATAATTTATATATATATATATATATATATATATATATATATATATATATATAATTTATATATATATATATATATATATATATATATAAATTTTTTATATTTTCATATTTTATTTGGATATTAATTTTATAATAAAATGAATATCCAAATAGTGATAATAAATGCAACTTAACTATTTTTAACATCGCTCTTTATCAGATCTAGATCCACTAATGTTTGATGTTGACCGATGTCGTAGGTGTCTGAATTGTTGAAGAAACTGGCATTTTTTTTTAAAATGCCAGTTTCTTCAACAATTCAGACACTACTACAAGCTTTACAATAGATTTCGATCATCAAATACCAGAATAAAATATTTCAACAAATTAAACCAATTTTCAGCACCGACTGCGACAACCACCATCTCCCTGAAGGTGATGGCGGTAACAATTAGAATCGTATTTATGTCTACAAATTGGTTGAATTCATTTTTACCCTTTTAATTTGGCATCGGATTATTGAAATACGTTGTGAAAGTCCGTAGAGATTATGTTTTAAGTGTGTTTAAAACCTATCGGTCGATATCGGAATTGGTAGCAAGATCTGGTGATATAAGGTTTACGGCCAGATCACGTTGAAACAACGCATCCCGTGCGATCACTGATGTTGGTAAACTCTTGGGAATCCCAGGTACGGTAAAATTGGTTCTGCGAGTGGTGTAATGGACAACGGTTCGGAATTGTTAACCGAAGAGCTGAATTCCAATTCTAGTTGGGTTCGTTATATTCACTTACGCACAAATACCCTTGTGAAAGGTATGAATCCACCTCTTCTATACCCCGCAGCTATGGATTAATTAGTAAGATTTGTGTCACTAAACCATTATCTGAAAAAGAAGAAAAAAATTACCATCTAAAACATTTTCTGATTTTAAATAACTCATAGCACGTTTTCAGCCGACATGAAGGAAAAAGGGTTTATTGAATCTGTAGCTAAGAAAATTGGTTCGCTTTGTCGAGCTAAACAATATTTCTCTGAATGAAGAATCTGCAATGTTATTGGTTCTGATCTAGCATTTCTGCTTCAGTCACTTTCCCACCGCCCTAACGTATTAGGTTGGTGCAAAAATAATATCGTTTTTCGACGTTAAAAAATACGTCAAAAAACGATATTATTTTTGCACCAACCTAATAGCTTCTCTCTACCTTTTCTATAAATACTTTTATGGTAATTGTTTTGATGAATTTTCCTCTATGCTAAGTAAGAATGTGTTGTTTTGGTGTAAGGAATACTGTGGGTCAATAATCATGTCTAGCTAGGTTTAAGATAAAAGAAATTGAAAACCAGCTTTCCTTTTGACCATATGTTACATTTTTGTATTTTTTTCAAAATAAATATATATTAATACCTAGACTCTATGAAGCTAATAAATATTTATGGTACTTAAACTTTATGAATTTAAGCGAAGTATTAGATTGGCAGCAATCAATTGTAAAATGATGAGAATGATTTTACAATTGAAATGGCAAGATGTAACCGTAAATTCTATGCTAACAGTTTCTTCTCTTGCACTTTTCGGCAGGGTTAGGGTCTTATTTTGCTATCTTCTTGTAGTTTTTTCTCATATTCTCTAACACTCAGTAAGCATGCATCCTAGTGGATTTATTGCCTTGTTTGGTGTGAAATGATAAAAAAAACAAAAACGAAAAGGGTTGATAAACCGTAGAAAACAAATCAATCTAGTGATATATGGCAGAATAACCCATCCGAATTCTAAAATTTTTCTTCCAGTACTAGAAAGGCCGTTAACAGTGGTCTTGAGAAGCCTAATGTTTTAATAGAAATATTCTATAAATTTTAATCAAAAGCACCAATGGTTGCATGGTCGATGAATGTCGAATGTTTCATTTACGGATATGGTTAATATTACCATAATATTATCATAATTTTTTTTTCTTGTTACATAATAATCTGAGTAAAAGGGAAAATCATTTTCATAATCCCCATTGATATGACATAACTTTAATTTATAAAAGAGAATTTAATCCATAATGATATTGGTCTGGCAATGGGTTAAGGGCCATAACTGAATTCACGAAACAGTTTGTCGGGTTGAATAAACAACTTCTGAAATAAGTTTTCATTCAAAGAGCGAGAAAGAAAACTGATAAAATCCGCCCTTTCTTTGTTTATTTATTTATTTATTTTAATTCCCGAAGATGATAATCTTGTTCAGCCAACCGCCCTTGTCGGCATCCCTGGCAAGTTCAAAGTTTGCCGGGGGACCTGCAACCACTTAATCCATCCACACCCTGCCCAGCAACGGTTTATAAAAAATAAATAAATAAATAAAATAAAAAATAAAAATAATAAAAAGACAGAACTCAATTGTGCTTCTAATCTCTAACACGCCCCCACCTCTAAAACTTAAAAAAAGGGCACGCCCCTTCGATCTTGGGGGACGCCTATTGAATCTTCCTGTTTTAGCTACCACCAGTCACGCCCTTTTCTTTTAGGTGAAATGAACAAAGATGTTACATTTCATCTTAATAAGTTGAGAAACAGTTCACACGGGTGCTTACTGCCCCTTTAACCCCAATTCTTTCGTCTACCCATCGAAATTAACGGGGCTGGATGAGGAATACTGATGGACTAGCGCAGGCTTCTACTTAAAAAACAACCGCAACTGATATAAACTCTCTTTGATGGGGTCAACAGGTGCATGTGTTGTCGGGGACATGTGAATCAATAATCACGTGGGCACATCTGTAGATGTGTGCGTGTGTGTGCGTGCGTGCGCGCGCTTCTATGCATCTGACGTTAAGATCTCTTACGAAACGACACCAGGTGAAAGGTCAACAGAAAGATTATAATGATTTAATGTTATTTATTCGTGACGCAAGATCTCTTCTTTTTTTTTTCTTTTTTTTTTTTTGACTTATTTACATATAATGAAAAAGAAGAAAAAAGCGCTTTGTGTAATAATGGCTACGGATAGAAAATGAAATCGACAAGCCGAGTTCAAATTACGACATAGCATGTTGCATTCACTTTCGCACTGATACGCCTGGAAAAGACCCGATTCTCATAAGATCACTGAAGTTAAGCAACGTCGAACTTGGTCAGTACCTAGAGGGGTGACTGCTTGAGAATATCAGATGCTGTAAGCTTGAATGTTCGTGTGATGTAATGAAATTGGAAATCGGAGATTCAAGTTTTAATTTCAGTCGGGTTTATTATATTCACTTACACGCCAATACCCTTTGGAAAAAAATGAATCCACCTCTTCACCTCCCAGATATGGGTTAATTAATAGGACTTATATCAGTAAATCCTTATCACCGCCAAAACATTTTTAAAATATTTTCTGACTTTAAATAACGTGCAAAAGGTTGATAAGCCTGTCGTCCGGTTCACACTCCTCTCCGGTCTATGGAATAAGAGTAGAAGTATATTCTTTGTTTCCTGAATCAATCAATCCCTGAGAAATATGTGAATGCATTAATTCTTCCTTTAGTTATTGGTAAAATAACAGTGTAAACTGGACTTCCTATCTTTGGATGGCAGTGAATCTTGTCGAAAGATTACTCTGATTTCAAAATGGCGGAGATTATAACGAAAAACCAGTCCACTATTCTTCCTAAGAATTCATGACAATTCACAAATAATAAAGGAAAAAAGATTATGCGGAAAGCCATGATCCTCTATGTCCTGAAGGAAGATGACATTTAAAGTGACTCAACTCTACCTGTTGAGTTATGAGAAATTGTTCGGTTCCCTTAGACATTACCGCAGACATTGTATCGTAAAGTTGCTCCTTAACCTCTAACTGCTATGTGAAGGTGTTCTCTAGAAATCAGGATAATTTTTGATTGGTTTCTAAATTTGGGGCACAGAAAACTGAACTTCATCAGGTAGACAAATTACAGCAATCCTATAAGTTTACAGAGACAGTCTACCTAGAAAAGCAGCATTCGAAATATTGATATTTATCTTGGCTTCAACTAAAGCCATTGATGCTGATGTGAATTTTCGAAACCGACTCAACCAACAAGCAGACTTTAGGATGAAGACAAAACTATAAGAAAACCACTGAAATGGAAAATATCAAAATAAGACCAGTGAAGATCGGGACTGTAAACAGGATATAGCAGCAAAGCAACAAGGATGAAGATATTAGTCAGATTGATGGACTAATCATGGATAGTATCTTCACATGGATATCTCCATTGACTACATTAGACAGACAGACAGACGGACAGACAGATATATATATATATATATATATATATATATATATATATATATATATATGCATGTATGTATAAAAGAAAAACAGTTCGCCCATTTAAGTCGGCAAGAACATCGTAAAGCCATAACACAAGGGGAAATAGAAAAATCAGGCGTAGCTGACTACATGGAGGGAAAAGGGAGATCACCACCCCCTGCGGGATGAGGGTGAAATAATAGACAGAGAACGTAACTGGAAAATACGAAAACTTAAGGAATCATATGCTAGGCCACAAAAATCCCCTTAGCCAGCCAAACATAGAAATGAATACAATATCGGAACAAGTAATAAGGAGTGCTAGAGAAAAGCAATAATGACAACAAGATTGCAATATGAGCTCTGTTAAAAAAAATTCTTACTGTGACATTAAGTTCCAAAAATTAATATACTGATGTTCTTAAGGAGACATGGCCCAGTGGATAAAAGCCGTTGGTTGGATCCAGTTGACTTGACTCAAAGGGTTGTGAGTTCACTGGCCACGGCAGTGGTGAACACAAAATTTGGAGAGTTAAATGAAAGGGAGATAACTGAAACATCCGGAAGATGCATGGCCCGTGGAACTAGAATAGTTTACCCCCGGTGGACGAAATAAAGGGTTCGACTCGAAATTCAAATCATTTGAAGAAGGCTGGGGTGTACAACGACCGAAGTGTCGTGAACATGACAATAAAGATGAGAACAACAGTCCGAACAATGGAAATAATTACAACACCTCATCTCAGAATATATATATATATATATATATATATATATATATATGTAAAGAGAGAGAGAGAGAGAGAGAGAGAGAGAGAGAGGAGGTATTATTTTTATAATAATTTTATATTTTTAATAATTCTTATTTATTTATTTACTTGTATTTAATACAATTATAGAATTTGTCACTTAATTGATTGATATTCAGTCCCCGTCTACCGCAGAACTTTCGTAGATGAACTTTTGTTTTTATTATTCGGTCCACTCGTCAGGAGGTATCAGCGATTGGCTACTGATTTTCCCATTTTTGTTATTAAGTTAATTTTTTTTGTGTTAGGTTGATCTGTAATCTTGTATCTATGTAGGTTTTTTTCCCCGAGGTGCAGCTTAAAAAATACATAATACCCCAACCAATTTATGAGCATATTGTACCATGAACTCCTATCGAGTGCAGTACCAAATGTCATTAAAATTAGACAGGTGATTCTTCAGATAGGGTTTTTTCCGTTTTTACGGCATTTTTAATAGGAGATTCGGTGTATGAAAAATAATAAAAATTCATAATACATTATAACAACATTATTAAATGCATTTAAATATTCATAACACAATATATATTTATTTATACAGTTCAATACACGATATTTGAACTTTTTTTATAAACCAATATCTTGAATGTTTTGCAACAATTTGATGTAAAGAGGCGATGTAGATGTGTCATTGTAGAACCTAATCTGTATTTTTTTTATCAATTCACCTCAAGTAAGGCGATAAGATGTACTAGGGGTAAAAGAAATTTTTTCACAAATTCTGAAAACCTTATTAATTTATTATTGCGTTTAATCTAAGTAATATTGGATAATGTGAGTAATAATAATTAAAATAATTGCATTAGAAATTAAAATATGCGTAATTAATAAAGACGATTTGGAAAACTCCGACGTTGGTCTTTTTTCACCGATGAACTGACGTCTTCAGAAAAAATAATTTTCTTTTACAAGGTGTCGGTTCGTCACGAAAGATAACAAGGTTGATGTTTTGCGCACCGAGATCGAGCCCATCCATCCCTTCGTCCAGAGTCAGATTTCTTATTGAGATGCGATGTTCCCCGCCCCTCTCAATCTCTTCTTAAGGGTAACTCTGGCTCAACCTCTAACCTTTCTTCATCCCTTGACCGTTCTTGGGTTTGGGAAATTACTGCCCTTCTCAGTCTTTTCTTAAGGGGTAACCCTAGCTCATCTTCTAGCCTTTCTTCATCTCTTGAGTTGAGAAAGAGATATCTCATCTTCCTCTTCCCAATCATTCAACCCTCCATTCTGTTCGGAAGGTCCCAAATCTGAGCACTGGACTTCATTACTAGGGCTCTTTGCCTTTTTTTTTTGTACTATGAGGACGTGGGCGTGGGACGATGACCTTCGAGGCCTTTTTTGCAACGACGTAGACGACGAATGAACGCCGCTGGCCCCTGCCGACGGGTCCCGCTCTGACACTTGAACCATCTTGCACGGATCGCTATGATCTGCCTCTACGGGCTGCTGATTTTTCCCTATATCATCTTCCTCTGCAGAATCTCCATCTATCTCCATTCCTTCTGGCCCCACAATGGTTGCTTTTTTTGTCCTGACCCTTTTTGTCTTAGGCTCGCTTACTTCCCATTCAGCTATTTCGGCTATTTAGGTCACTAGCATGAGTCCTCTTTGTTCGACCTGCCATTTGATCCCAAATGACTAAACGAACCTGGACCCTGCTGTTCCCCTATTCTATAGTACGTTTCCCACCTCAGGTCCAGCTTTCCTTCTCTCAGGTGAATTTTCTAGTACACAGGGTCCTCAACCCTCAATTCTACTTCCTTCCTTCCTTTATTCACCCTCTCATTTCGCTTCTTTTGTACACTTTTTATTCTTCTCCTGGCCTGAACGAACAGTCTATGCTGCTGTTCTATAATTAGCTGGTGATGGTCCTCCTCCATCTACTTTCGGCGGGGTTTCAGCAAATTATCCACTGGCATGACTACATCTCTGCCAAATAGCATATAGTACGGTGAGAATCTGAATTAATTGTAAACCTTACAGCTGCCAGAGCCTGTGTCAGATACAGGTCCTACTTTTCTGTATCGTCTCTCGCCAGTTTGGCAACACGTCCCCCAAGGATTTGTGAAATCTATCCGTCGTAGAATTACTTTGGTTATGTGCTTCACATTTAAACTTGTCAGGACCGCTTTCATTATGCTATTCACATTTTCCGGTCTGTTGTTTGTAACCAACTGTACAGGGGCGTTATATTTAGGGAAATTCCCCCCCTCACTAAACCTGCTACTGTTCTAGCTTTCTCATCCGCTAATATGAACGCTTCATACCAATTCGTCAGCCAATCCACAAAAAAACTTACTATGTAAGTATTACCTCTAGGTGTCTCCCCGTACGGTCCCGGCCCATCCATACTTACCTTTTCGAAGGGAAAATTCGGGACATCCCCTCCTTCTAATAGTGCCATTTCCTGTTTCCTACTCTGCGCACCACACAACTATGAACATAGTCGGTGACCTCATTATACAAACTGGGCCAGTAATTTTTTCTTATCAGATAATAGGTTTTATCACCTCCCCACCCAATATGCCCCAGTTTCTCATAGCATTGCTCAAATATTTCCGGTCTTAAATGCTTTGGGACATATAGTCTGGGTCTAACCTCCTCGTCTCTCCCTGAGAGATAATATAGCCTCTCTTCATGTATTGCATACTTGAAGGTCTCTCCTGCCTCTACTTTCCTTCTAAGAGTGGGTATTTCGTCGTCCACCTATTTCTTCTCAATTTCTTCTGTCCAGGGGGGGGGGGTCAGTGACTACCCGTGTGTCCTCGTCCGTCTCTAACACAGGGCGGTCCTTCCACCTATTGGAGTTAATTACTCCTATCTGGTGAGCTCTATCATCCACCCCCGACTCTACTCTCACAGATTCCTCTTCCAACCGATTGGGAATTCTGGAGAGTAAATCTTTACAGGTATTGTCCTTTCTATCCAGTTACTTTATCTTGCAATTGTACCCGCTCAATTTCAACACCCACTGCTTGATCTTCTTATTTGTCCATTCTGCTTCCAGTAAATACTGGAGAGGTTTATGGTCAGTTTTTAAATGTGGTTCCATTCAAATAGTAATCTAACTTTTGGAGGGCATACATAATAGCGTTTGCCTGTCTCTCTATCACTGGCCATCTCTGCTGCGTCTCTGAGAGGTTATGTGACAGGGAGTATATTAGTACTTCCTCCGGTATACCGGGCACGGGGCCATCCCCATTGGGCAAAGACCACTCCTATACATTGCTCACTGGCATCCGTACAGAGGACCATTGGCTTGCTAAGATCAGGGTATGTCAATAAGGGAACAACGGTTAGCTGGTCCTTCAGGGTGTCAAACCCCTTCTGGCAGTCCTCTGTTCACTTAAATCGGGCGTATTTTTTCGTCAAAGCTATTGGGGGTGGGGTTTCTATTCTAGAAAATGTCGGGATAAAACGTCTGTAATATTCTGTAACCCCCAATAAATCCTTGCACATGCTTCACTGTCTGAGGCTCAGGCATTTCTTTGATTACTTTGTAATTTTACTTTGTCCAAGCTTAATCCCCTTTCCATTAATCACAAACCCCAGGTACTTCGTCTCTTCCTTTAGAAGTTGGAACTTTGATAGTTTTAATTTTAACCTGTGCTTTCCCAGTACCTGTCTTAAGTGGTCAAAATGTTCTTCTAGTGTTTCTAAGAACACAAGAATGTCGTCCAAGTACGTCATAGAGAACTTTTCCATTCCTCCCAGCAAATTGACATCAGTTGCTGGAAAATCCCTGTGTCATTGGCCTACCCGAATGGCATGGCCATGAATTGGAACAGACCTATGTGACACGCGAATGCGTCCTTTTCTGTATTAGCCTCATCAAGGGCTACCTATCAGTATCCAGATCTCGGATTTATGGTGGAGAAGTATTTGGCCTCCCACAACAGGGCCAATATATCGTCAATCATTGGCAAGGGCACCGCTAAGGATTTGGAAATAGAATTCAGTTTCCTAAAGTCTACGCAAAACCGGTGCCCGCCATCTTTTTTATTAACCCCTACTATAGAGAAGCACCTGGGGAATTCTGACCTCTCAATCATCCCCGTCTTTAACATATCCTTGACCGATTTCTCCACCAGGGGTCTCTTATGAATAGGTGTTCTATAGGGCTTTAAATTAATTGGTGGTTGGTCACCCGTATCAATGTTCATTTTCACTGTGTGTGTTTGGCTTAACTCTTTGATTTGGCCACCACATCACGATTAGCTCTCAGCAGGCCTCCTACTCTAGCCTTACACCTATCAGGAGCCTCTCTCCCTCTCTTCGTCTTCTATTCCTTCTACCCGCTTTAAACACCTTCCTTTCCTTTTATCGAGCTTCACTCGTTATAAAGTCCTCAGGGGCAAGACCATTCCTACCTCTTCCCTTTTCTTTATTCTCGCTGGCCTGGTTTACCAACATTATGGGCACTATTTTTGCCGCATCAACCACTGTCTCATACAGGGTTACCTCATTTTCCTCGGGGCCCTTTTCCCCTACAGGGACTAATTGAAAACCTCTTTCTTCACCTCCTTCCCTGTCACTAACCCACCCTTACTCGATACTGCTGTCCTAGTGGGTAGCCTTATGTCTTCTACCATCACTGTCACAGTTCCTTCCGGTGGCCCCCAGTGGCGACCTTACGCCATTTACTACTAATTAAGTTGGGTTAAACTCTATACTGGCCCCATAGCGACGAAGCCAATCTTCTCCCAGTATTCCGTACATAAATCAGGGCTTACATAGAACTTCTGGATACTCTTCGTCTCTCCTAATGCTCAATAAAAGTTTCACCACCCCCTTTATCTTCATGGGGCCACCGTCGACCTGTGCGATTTTCTATGTCTGTCTTCCGCATCAATCTTCGATTCTTCAAACGTCTGTACTCCTCTCTTAGTAATGAGACCGACGTCCCAGTATCTATCAGGGCCTTCATTGCTGAACCTCCTACCACCGCCTCACAGGAGGACTCTATTTCTTGTGTTAATACAAGGGAAACCATAGCCGTCCTTCGCATGGGTGACTAAAGAATCTGTAATGTTATTTAAGTATTTCGACTTAAATCACTTTCCCACTGTCATAACGTAGCTTCCCTCTGCCACTTTGGTATTTCGACTTTACAAATTAAAGCATACTATTAGATTGGTAGCATAGTCGCTTCATTTTCCAGTTGAAATTGCTTTGATCTAAACCGTAAGTTCTATTCTAATACTTATTCGCACTTCTCGCTTGTGGATATCTTTTGTGGATTATTGCCTTACTGTCAAATGGATCTTCAAAAATGTTAATGCAACGTCAGAGAAGGCAGAACAATTAGCATGAAAATATTTATAGGAAAATATACAGGGAAGCATTGGGAAAGTGATTGAAGCTGAGATGCCAGGTCGATTAACATTGCAGATTCTTCTTTGTATTTTATTAATAATCTCTAAACATATAGCAGACGCGCCAGACAAGATGTGACACCATTATTCAAAGCATGGATGAATGATAGACTTATAAATGTGTAAGATAAGACTCTGTCGAGAAAAATTGACTAGCACAACGCAATGAACCAACTTTCTTAGCAGAAAAGCTAGCAGTTGATTCAATATTAATCCTTCCGCTTCATGTTAGCGGAAAACATTAGCCGGATACATATATATATATATATATATATATATATATATATATATATATATATATATATATATATATATATATATATATATATATACCCAAGTATATGATTGGTGTATACGGAATAAATCCCAGTAACCAACAATTACTATTCTTAAAAGAGTACTCAATACAGAGTACAGCGAATAATTTATATATACATATATATATATATATATAAAGAATATAAAGAATTTATATATATATATATATATATATATATATAAAGAACTATATATATATATATATATAAAGAATATAAAGAATTTATATATTCAGGTTTAACTGAAACTTTTAGGCAAATTATGAAGAATATTAAGTAACTTAATTAAATGTCTCCTAAACAAAAGTAATTTTTTAATTTTTTAATAATATAATTAATATTTATATTATTTTAATTTAGGAGTAATTTATGTATCATAAAGTTATGAATTTAACCGTTTTCTTTTCATTTTGAACATTTTTATAGTCATGCATGTTGTTGGTTTGGTAAAGTAGTAATTCTTTTAGGAACGGAAATATTTGAAAATATGCGGGGCGCAGATTTATATTTTGCTAAAGTTTCATAGTGGCATTCTTTTCTTTTAATGTGTGACATTCTTTACATCGAAGTTGTAGTTGATTTATTTCTATGTATGACTAAAGCATTTGGTAAATTGTTGTGCATTATATCCTTTTTGTGTTAATAGATACGTTCCTTACATTTGACTGGATAAAGTCCATCTGAGGACAAAACGACTCGGCTAAGATAAGCTAACAAAAATTTAAAAGGTGCATTAACCTACAAATCACTCGATGAATGTTATGATCGTTGTTTTTAAAAATTAGAAGCTGTATAAAGTCTTTCTTTAATACGCAAGTACTTTCGACTGTACATTCAGTCATCTTCGGGTATGGAAATTATTTTGTTTTTGGTAAAGTTCGGGTAGCACCCGAGACGAAAAAATTAAATGTGAATGGAAATAATTTATTTTTTGAAATGTGTTATTGATAACAGATACAAACTTGTGGAGCATGCAGTCGCAACGCTAAGGTTGAATTTTTTGTAAATTTAAGAGAGTGCGTTTTTTTACTAATATGGCAATTTGGGAATTTTTTTTTGTAGCAGTTTATCAGTCAATGTGGCATGAACTAAATAGTTCAATAAATTGCGTATTAAAGAAAGACCTTATACAGCTTATAATTTTTAAAAACAAGGATCATAGCATTCATCGAGTGATTTTTAGGTGAATACACATTTAAAATTTTGTTAGCGAAGGGATTTCGTCATTTTATATCATTAATTTTACTAATCTACTTTTTGCATGAATGATTCATTGTAATATATATATATATATATATATATATATATATATATATATACACACACATTGAAATTTTCCATATTTCAGTGTCATTTTCACTTTTCAAAATTATAGTTTATCATTTCTTTTTCTATGTAGCGTACGCCTTCAGGCAGCAAAACTTGATTAGTAGACTGGTTGTTTTGAGTAACGTGGAACCACCTCTTAATTGGTGTTCCTCGGTCCACCCTTACTCGTGGTGGTAGCACCTGTTAGGATCCCAGCTATGAGCATCTAGTTGACACCGGCACCAAAATGAAAACAAAAGCAAACACTATGAAAATATAAAAATACATTTTTATAGTCAAAATAACAGCAATATATTTTTATATAAAAAATTACCTCATTGAATCAGGGTGAACTTTGGCTGAACAGCAATTAAGAGGTGGTTCTATGCCTCCTCAAAACCTCCAATCTCCCGATCTGAGGCCTTGCTGCCGGATACAGTTAATTGTCATAACCAGGATTACTCATTGTGTGTGTGTGTGTGTGTGGAGGGGGTACTCCTCTGCATAGGTGCAGTCGGTGTATTCTACAGTACCAGCCGACCGCACGTTAAAGTGAGGGTTTCGCGTTTAGAAATTTATGAAAACCTAATATTAAGTTTCAATTAGCAACAGTTTCTGTACTGAAACATTTCTTCTTCTCTGTGACGTGTCGCTTTAAGACGTAGCCGATCATGGCTGTCCACAACATCTAATTCCTTGTAGCTCTTAGTAAAGTTTGTCTTTTCACCATCTCTCCTACTCTTTGTTTACAGAAGTATATTATGCAAGGGTTACTTGTTCCTCTGAATGTCTTACCTTCAATATTTTCCTTAAAACTTCTTCGTTATTCACATGTTCAATCTATAGTATTCTCAGCATCCTTCTGCAGAGCCACATTTCTCTTACCTTAAGTGTCTGCATCATCTGTGAGGAGATTGTTCAGAATTCACTGATAGGAGAATCGATATTGCATAACAGTTCATAACTCTTCTTTATTTCTAACGAATTTTTCCCGTTTCTTAATACTTTGCTTAGGTGTTGGAAGGCATCTTTCGCTATTCCAATGTCATTTCTGATTTCCGTGTCAAACTTTCTATTCTCCGCTAAAACACTTCCCAAATATTTAAATTTCCGTATTTGCTTGAGTCCGACGTTTCCAATTTGTAGACTCTTCCTCTTTCTGACAATCATCCATTCTGTCTTCTTACAATTAATGGTTAGTCCTTTCTTCTCGCCTTCCTTTATTTCTTTACTGTCAAAGAGTGAAAGCGTAAACTATACCTTTCCGTCTAGGAATTATCACCCTACAACTTGAAAGGGCGTGGTATAAAAAGAAAACTCTGAAATGAATGGCAGATATAGGTCCACGATGTTGCGAGACGAAGGACAAGTGAATTCACTCTATCAAAAACAAATGAATTTATACTACTAGTGAGAGATGAATTCACTCAGCCAAGGACTGATGAATTTACTCTACTATGGAGAGATTAAATTATACTGCTAGGGGCAAATGAATTTACTCTGCAGAAGACAAGTTAATTTACTCTAACAGCTAAATATGATTCACTCTTCTAGGGACAAACAAATTTACTCAACTAAGGACGAAATAATTTACTCTGCTAGGGACAAATGAATTCACTCTACTTGGGACAAATAAATTAGAATTATTAGGGACAAATGTATTCACATGGGTCAAATGAATTTACGCTCCTAGGGACAAATGGAATAAATCTACTAGGGATAAATGAATTCTCTCTACTAGGGACAAATTAATTTAATAAATATGAAGTCTAATCTATTGTCATTGCTTCTCTATTAGTATCGTCTAAACCCATGCTCCACAGGCCACGAGTGGTGCCCCGAGAGCTAATTAGGTCCATCAGGAAAGAGTAAGATTTTACTTAAAAGTGTGAAAAACTCCAAACTGAGTGTTATTTATTAAATAATAGTGGCATGTGACCGGATGGTTAAATTGTTAGCGTTCCGAACTTGATACCCGGGTTAAAATCTGACCATGTTCTATTAGTCCAAGATTTGAGTTCCAGATAATATTGGGCTGGGAAATTGATCCATGTTTGCGTTGGAAAATGCCTGCAAACCATTACGACAAGTTGATCCATAATGTTCAGAAGCTGTCGATGATTGCGATGATTGTGCCAAACACGAAGTCAACGTCATTTGAACGCATTGGCTTCATGCCAACTGTTGATGACGCTGGATTATAGCGTATCTCTGTAATTAGTTTCCACACAGCATAGTTGCAATCTAAGCCAAAAGTTGCTTCTGTGGGGGTTGTGCAAATTCAACAGGGATTAGCTAGCTTCCTTCCATCCGCGGCAGATATCCATGCACTGTAAACGAACTGTCAGCCCAACAAGAGCATAAAAACATATATTTATATATTAACCAACATCAGGTGTATAATAGATGTAAAAATATGTTTTATGTACATTGAAACATGTTTTATGTACATTGAAACATGTTTTATGTACCTTAAAGCATTTGTGTCTACGTCGTGAGTTTTCCTGTAAGACTTAAGGACATTTTCTTGATAAACTATAAATTAGTGAATTCTCGACAAAAAAGAAAAAAAAAGTTTGTTTTTCTCTCTTCTCCAGACTCGCTGCTGCTTCCGAGTAAGGGAAAGAGAGACAAGATCTTACGCTTCGTCATCAAATCTACCGAGAGCCAATGACATCACTGACAATAAATATACAAGCAGCTTTAAACAATTTCATTTCATTATATGTATTATTTTTATTTCATATCATTACATGTATTTATGTCCTCCGTGTGGAAAATTTCCAAAGAAGAATTCCTGCCAGGTTTGATTATTGGCGGCCACAATCTTAACAACATTAGATATGTAGATGACACAGTGTTGATAGCAGACACAGAAAGGAAACCACAGAAACTACCACAGAAGGTAGTAAAAAGGAAAGCGAGAAAAAAGGACTAATCATTAATTGTAAGAAAAGAGAATGTTATTTATATTTGAACTATTATCCTCAACTTCGAAACTGAACACTTTATTCAATCTACAGTGGTAGACTGTTCTCTTTCCACTACGTATATCTTGTCTCGTCCTTAATTTTAGTACTTCTCGGCTATTGAGAGTCCCGTTTCCATTGAATCCAAGTACACACTGCCCAGCCCAGGGATTGAACTCACAATTACTATGTCACCAAATTCACGAGTTAAAGCTTTAATCCGCTAGGCCATTGTCCTGTGGGAAAGAGAATGCATTATTCTTAGCAAAAGGAACAATCCAACAATGCGAATTGCACATTATTGACACCAAAATAAAGCTAGTACAAAAATTTAAATATCTCAGAAGTGTTTTGACAGGGGATGGAAAATGCGACACCAAAGACCGAAAGGATATTGGGTTAACGTTGCCTTCCAAAAGCTAAGTAAAGCATTAAGAAACAGGAAAATATCTTTAAGAGTACTTAAATCTTATGTAATATCGGTCCTCGTATATGGCAGTGAATGCCTCATATCCTCATCACAGATGAGGAAGAGACTTGAGGCAACAGAAATTTGATTCTACAGAGGGATGTTGAGAATTCTATAGACCGAACATGTGAGCAACGAAATTTTATAAAAAAATGGAAACAAAAAGAACATTTACACTTATCAAAAAGAGGCGGCTGAAATTTCTAGGGCACATAATCAGGAAAGACGGCTTCGCAAATTTAACACTCACAGGACATGTTAAAAGCAAGAAAGAAAAAAGGAAAGCAGTGCATAACCTACCTAACGAGCTTGTGGAAATGGAAGTTGTGGAGGACCGTGATCACCTACGTCCAGAAAGGAGACGGCAAGAAGAAGAAAGTCCGCTATAATGAGATATTTCTTTATTTCAGTTTGTTTGTTTGTTTGTTTAGGTTTTATGGCATATCAACCACTGTGGGTTATTTAATGCCAAATCCAGTTTATATGAATTTTAAATGCCTATTTTGTATGGAATAAAAAATGTATAGCTGGCAACATTATTGTTTCAAAAAAACATATAGCTGGCAACATTATTCCTTTACAAAAAAACGTATAGCTGGCAACATTATTTCTTTACGAAAAAACGTATAGCTGGCAACATTATTCCTTTACGAAAAAACGTATAGCTGGCAACATTACTCCTTTTACAAAAAAACGTATAGCTGGCAACATTACTTTTTACAAAAAAAAAAACGTATAGCTGGCAACATTACTTCTTTACAAAAAAACGTATAGCTGGCAACATTACTCTTTTACAAAAAAACGTATAGCTGGCAACATTACTCTTTTACAAAAAAACGTATAGTTGGCAACATTACTTTTTTACAAAAAAACTTAGAGCTGGCAACATTATTGTTTCAAAAACTTTGAGCTGGCAACACCATTGTTTCAAAAACATAGAGCTGGCAACATTATTGTTTCAAAAACTTAGAGCTGGCAACATTATTGTTTCAAAAACTTAGAGCTGACAACATTATTTTTCTGAAAACATTATCTGAGACCTTGCTGTTGGATGCAGTTTATCGCCGTACCCAGGACGTGATGTAGTTTATCGTCATACCCAGGACGTGGATGTAGTTTACCGTCATACCCAGGACGCGGATGTAGTTTACCGTCATACCCAGGACGCGGATGTAGTTTACCGTCATACCCAGGACGTGAGTAAAACATGGAAAACTAGGAGTTCAGTATTTGCCCATAGCTGGGACCCTAACAGGTGCTACCACCCCGGGTCAAGGTGGACCTGAGAACACCAGCAATTTAGAGGTGGTTCCACGCTCCTCAAAACCTCCAGATCAGAGGCCATGCTGTTGGATGCAATTTAACGTCATACCCAGGACGCCTCATTGGGGAGGGGGGTCTTACCCCTCTACAGAGGTGCAGTCGGCGTATTCTAAAGCCCCAGCCGACAGGGCCGACGTATAGCTGGCAACATTACTCTTTTTAAAAAAAAAACGTATAGCTGGCAACATTACTTTTTTTTTACAAAAAAACGTATAGCTGGCAACATTACTTTTTTACAAAAAAAAAACGTATAGCTGGCAACATTACTTTTTTACAAAAAAAAAAACGTATAGCTGGCAACATTAATTTTTTACAAAAAAAAAACGTATAGCTGGCAACATTACTTTTTTACAAAAAAAAAACGTATAGCTGGCAACATTACTTTTTTACAAAAAAACGTATCGCTGGCAACATTACTCTTTTACAAAAAAACGTATAGCTGGCAACATTATTGTTTCAAAAACTTAGAGCTGGCAACATTATTGTTTCAAAAACATAGAGCTGGCAACATTATTGTTTCAAAAACCTAGAGCTGGCAACATTATTGTTTCAAAAACTTAGAGCTGACAACATTATTTTTCTGAAAACATTATCTGAGACCTTGCTGTTGGATGCAGTTTATCGCCGTACCCAGGATGTGGAAGTAGTTTATCGTCATACCCAGGACGCGGATGTAGTTTACCGTCATACCCAGGACGCGGATGTAGTTTACCGTCATACCCAGGACGTTCTTTATTTCAGATTTTTCTATTACAAGTCCACGATAATGTGGCACCTGGTGAGGAACAAACCTTAGTATACTGGCAATATGGTCGAGTTTACTAAACACTGCTCTACAGCAGGCACCCATCAATGCGTATTCCTGTGTATGTGAAATGATTATGGACGTAGGGGGGGGACGCTGCCTCTCTTTGTGTCAAAAAAACGCGATGATAATTACAGATAAAAAGACGAAAGAAAGCTTTGGATTTTTTTCAAGTCTGTTGGAAAACTTAAAACGTGCGAGGAAAGAAAGAAGATATAATTGCTTAAATTAAAAGCTTTAACCATGAAACCTCCTCACGTCTACACACTCTACACCTGTGCGCTTAAACACACGGAGGTTTGTTTAGATACCAACTTCTTCAAAAGAGATCTAAAGATTTTCTCTGAGCCACGAAATAACGAAGGGTTAGGATCGTGGCTCAGCCTATAAGAACTACGGCTCTTTAAGCCAGATCTGCGTCACCTCCAACTTCTTCTGCCCATCTCGGACGTTGTCGAGAATGGCAAACGTATTATTGATAACTAGAAATACACGTGAAAATGTCACAGTTTTCCTACTTATATTTTCTCCTGAACATGTGAGCAACGATGAAGTTTTTACAGAAAAATGGAAACAAAAAGAAGACTATTTACATTGTTCGGACTGTTATCTTCATCTTTGTTGCCATATTCACGACGTTTCGGTCGTTGTACGCTCCGGTCTTCTTCAGGTGATTGGAATTTCGAACCGAACCCTAATTAAAGGGAGATAACTGATACTGATACACCCGGAAAAAGTATGACATGGAACTAGAACAATATACCTCAGCAGACGAAATAAAAGTTTCCGTTCGAAATTCCAATTACCTGAAGAAGGCTGGAACGTATTCGGTTGGTGCAAAAATAATGACGTAATAATGTCGTTTTTTGACGTTAAAAAATACCTCAAAAAACGACATTATTACGTCATTATTTTTGCACCAACCTAATACAACGACCGAAACGTCGTGAATATGGCAACAAAGATGAGGACAACAGTCGAACAATGTAAGTAGTGTAAATACCTCATCTTATAAATATAGACAGAAAAAGGAAACTTATACTTAACATCAGGAAAAGAGAGCTGAGGTTTCTGGAGTGCATAAAGAGGCAAGAGGGCTTGGAAAATTTGATACTAACAGGGCAGATTAAAGGCAAGAGAGAAATAGGAAAACAATGCATAGTGAGCTTGAGTAAATGGATGGCGGAACAGGGTTTAGGAGAGACAATAGAAAGGTAAAATTTATTAAGAGTTACAAGGGACAGGAAGTTGTGGAGAGCTATGATCACCAACATCATGAGGGGAAACGACAAACAAAGAAGAAGATGAATCTTAATTCTTAATGATTGACTAACTTCCTTTCGGGATGTACGGCTGTAAAATACACGTGAAAAGAACTTTAACAAAATATTGCAATAACAATTATATATATGGATGCTGAGGCACTTCGACGTGGTGTAATGGTTAACAAGCTTGTCTTGCTAGAACAATTGCGACTGAGTAGTGAGATCGATCCTCACTGGGTGCCTAATAACTTCCTTTCCCTTACTTTTCTTCCTTCCTTCTTCCGTCTATCCTTGTAATCAAGCAGGAATGGCTTATTGTTTATCTGGGGCAATGGCAGGTCGTAACGTACACGCTAAGCAATAAACAAAATTATAATATCCCTAATTCTTTCTTGCAACGAAGAGTAAGATCGTTTAGCTGACCCACCATATATCTTTAGCCAGACCAAATAAAGTTTCCCTAAGTACACGTATTTTCTTTTTAATTGATTTCTTTTAGAAGCAACTTTTTGGCCAGGACACAAGTTGTTTATTTTGTGTGCAAGAATTCGTACTCAGGTGGTTTAAATGGTTGCTTAAATTTATGCTTGGATCTAAATTCTAATTCGGTCCTAGCTTGAAACCCCATATATCTTTAGCCAGGCCAAATAAAGTTTCCCTAAGTACACGTATTTTGTTTTGCTTAAATTTGTGCTTGGATCTAATAAATCGAAAAGAAAGACATTTCAATTTAACTAAACTCGTCACCAAATTAGTAACGTCCCACCGCCATCAAGCAAACCCCTAACTTTCACTTATCACAGGAGATAGACTCAATATCTTCCCAGAACTCAAGTGGAACTCAGATATTCAATCTATTGCTAAAGATACCGGGAAAATTGTTGGTTCCTTGTACCGCTCCAGTAAGAACCTAACCCTCCCCACCTGCTACGCTCTATCTTTATAAGAGCCTGACCAGGCCAAAAATGGAGTATTGTTGCGATATTTGAGTTGGAGCTGCCCAGTCCATTAGTAAGAAGGACGTTCCACTTGGACAGCTTCATCCCCAAACACTTCTGCTTTGCGGAACAGACTCCTGACAGGAGTTTTTCCAATTACTACAATCTTGACCGCTTCAAGTGTAGGGTTAAACGTTAGCCTTGCGTAACCAAATAAACTGCATTTCTTGCCTTAGTACAGAGAGGTTTTTCAAACATCCTCTTTAAAATATTAGATTATATATTATATATCATTTAGTTTTTAATTTTCTTACTATATTCTCTCTTGGGCTTTTTCTGTTTTTATAGGATAAATAAAAATGAAAAAACGTTTTATTTTCAAAATAAAAGGCGAACAATTAAAACTAAATTTGTAATTTTCAAAAATTCACGTGTAGGTATTTTATTAATATTATTTATATTCGGACATTTTTGTTGTCGCTATCATTGATTTTCGGCCGTTCTAGTCTTTATAAGGTGTATATCAATCTGGATAACCCACAGGGAATACTGAACTGAATCCTTTATCTAATCTATAGGCGTAGACTGTTCTCATTCCGCTGCTCATGTCAACAAATCTCGTCTAGTTCTTCGTATTTTTAGTACTTTTCGTTTATTGCTCGCCTGTTTCCACTGAATACAATTCAACACAACCCGGCCTAGGGATTGAACTCACAATAACTATGTCACCAAATTCAGGAATTAACGCATTAATTCACTAGGCTACTGTTCCGTGTTTAGACAAGAATGCAAGAATAACTTTCATTTTATTTTCGGTGACCAACTAACTATTGATAAATTCACACAAATATTATTGTTAAAACTAGAAAACTGCATATGAGTTATTTGAAAGAGGTGTTCAGAAAGTTACTTGACTAATCAGAAAAATTACTTTCTACTTGCTAAATATTAGGTTGGTGCAAAAATAATGACGTAATAATGTCGTTTTTTGACGTATTTTTTAACGTCAAAAAACGACATTATTACGTCATTATTTTTGCACCAACCTAATATTAAAGAACAACGCCACACAGTAACCCTTTACCTTGAGTTGATTTGGGGCCTTGGATTGGGTAAACATAAATATAAAATTATGAAAATAAATAAATGGTAAAGAGAAGAAAGTGGCACGAGAAAAAGAAAAACCTGTAATTTTACGAAACTCGTAAAATTAGCAGAATTCTTTAATACAGTATAAAATAACGTATTGAGTAACTTTAATTTTTTGGTTTTTAATTTTTGTTTCATTTTACGTTTTTCTTTGTTTCATTTTTTTTTAAATTTTATTTAACTTTTTTTTTGTATTTGCTTCAGACCCACTAACGACAATAGTAGAGTTGTTTTAGATTTAATCAAATTTAAGTCGTCGTCTTCTATGCCACTAGTGTTTTTTCAAGACGTTGGTAGTCATGGTTCTCCACAATCCTGCTGCCGCCACACGGTGGGAGGATCTAACCGAAGTCCGGTTTAATATGGGGTACCGTACACACAGGCTGTAGTAGCTTTCAGCTCGTGAATGAATCCGATCCAGGAATCGTTTTGCCTTTTGCGGTACACAGAAAAAGTAAGTCGAAAAACGACATCTCCAGCTTCTAAGGCGCACGTGTTGACATCTAAACTCTGCCTTTTATCTCCCGTGCGTACGGTACCCTGTATTTTCAACTCTAGTTTTAGGAGATAATAACATCACTAGATCATATCAGCCTAGTACAAAAATTACCCTGTATCCGCGAACACCGTTACGCTGGCATCGGTATTCACCGACTCGACCCTCTTTAGTGCAAAGAGGAAGATTCTGCCGCTGGGTTGGAATACAAACGGAATGTTACGAAAGGTCGGGTGACAGCCCACACGTATATGGGCTAAGGAGAAACATCGCTCCAGTCGTCTCAGTTATTCGCTTTTTGGCGAAGCCAGGTACTGACCTTAGCCCCCTTCATAACTTTAGGTAAAAGTGAGAACAGATACTACATTTTCATCTTTTATTTACTCGCTTCCCCACCGTGGCGGAATGTTGCACAAGGTAGTTTTTAATGTAGAGCACTTATACGTGTACATATGAGCTAAGCCTAAAAATTGCCCCAAACCCCCTCCCCTGTCACGCTGGTGTTGTTATCGACCAATCATTCCACCTTAGTACAGTGAAGGACGTACTGCTGTAGGTTTGAAATCCACGGAACTAAACTTTTCTCATAACTTTAACAAGTGAGAACAGGTATTACAGTTTGATCCCAGCTGGAATACCGCGGAAAAGGAGCGCGTATCTCTGCTGATTGTGATGACAATTTTATTTACCTGACTTTTCCACTAAAGCAGGGTGTGACACAAGGTCTTTTATTATGTGGGCGCCCATAGGCGTACATATGAGCCAAGGACAAAAACTGCCCAGTCCCCTCGACCAATGTCACGCTGGTGTCGATATTTCACCAAACTCCAAAGTGTTCGAATACCCGTGACCAGGAACTTTCTCTCATCGAAAATGTGGAGAACAGATACTACGCTTTGATCCCGACCCGTAGCCCGAGAAACGACTACGATTATGATGACGACTGATGTTCTTTTTCTTGTTTGATATTTTCTGATGGTTTATTTTTGCTTCCAACGCGCATTCGATGGCAAGAGCGCGCGATTTCGAAAGTTAGGCGTGAAAAGACGCCGCGTTTTATTGTTCAAATCGACGACGACATTTGAAAATGCGGCCATCTCATGGTTATCGTTGGGCAAGCAAAAACAAAACGTAATGACAAGGTGGAGTCGAAAGTGTAGCTGTCGACGGATACACTCTTTGCCTTCAACCCAGGTAGAATCAAGTGTAGTTACTGCCCCAGGCAATCGGCTGAGTGAATGCGAAGCTAACTGCTTTAAGAGTATCCCTTACAAGAATCAATGGCAGGTATTTGTGCTCTATTAATTCGGGACTATTAAATGTTAGCCGACGTTCGGCAATTTAAAGTGAAATAATGGGGCCAAGCAAATGATCAGGAATAGACATGAGGCCTTAATTTGAAATGCAAACCAATTTATTAATTTTCTTTATTATCGTCCAAACTCGTTTCGATGCCCAGATTACCAAGTCACCAAACATCCCATTTCTTCATAAAACCATTATGGTTATTAGCGGGGTATCTAAAGTCAAATTCACGTTTTTTTTTTTTTTTTTTTTTTAAATAAACAACTTTAAAAAAAAATCATTTCACCCTAAGCAAGTTAATAAAGTCAGTAAGATGTAAGTGGTTACTAAGTGTGAAAGGATACTAGAAAAAGAGAAAGATTATTAAATTTAAAAAAAAAAATTAAAAAACACAGCTTCTACTCGAATATGAGTATTCATCAAAAATAACCTTTTAAACAAAATAAATAAAAAAAATTACACACACACACACACACACATATATATATAATTGTGTATCTTGGTAGCAATCTCTCTTTTATACAAGTTTCGTTAAAAACGACGGACAAAGTACTGCGGTTAGGTTTCTATTTAATTTTTTTGTGTTATATTTTTTTTCTAGACATAAATTATCCTAGCGTTTTCGGCTGTTCTTTTCGCCATTATCAAGGTTGATTATATTTTTATTTGTAACAGAATGAATGAATTTTTTTATGTATGTATCTAGAGTTATAGCAATGTTTTGTTTTTTTTTTACTATGGTTGTTCGTACAATGTTTATGGATGTCATTTTCCAATTTATTAGTGATGACAAGAACATTCCCATAATATTTACTGTCTCCAAATCTATTAACTCCGATATTAATATAAAGTTCTTCTTCGATTTTGGTTTCTACTTTGTTTTTTATCACTTCACCCCAAGCAAGGCACTAAAGCCACTAAGACGCAAGGTGTTGCTAAGTGTTAGAGAATATGAGAAAAACCACTATTATGAAGAGAGAATAATAAAAGAACAGAGATGAAAAGACAGAAGATAACAATTGAGATTGCATTTAAACTTTTGAAGGTCAAAATTGACTGGGGAGCAAAAAACCGGAAAACAAAGCAAAGAACAGGGGAGAGAAGAAGTATCGAGAACTTGCATTTAGCCATTTCAAGTGTAAAATGATGAGACCTTTCTTCCAATTTAGTAATGTGTTTAAATTCATAAAGTCTAGGTATCATAAAGGAAAGTAATATTTATTTTGTAAAATACAAAAATATGGCACAAGGCTAAAAGTGGGGATGGGAAGACAATAATTCATATTTTTTTACAAGTCCTTTATCATTAAATATGTCTTCAAGTCAAAAAAGATCTCATGATTAGAATGAGATAATTCTGTTGGGTACTTAAATCCCACATAAAGCGTATAATCGTTGTATACAGTTGGACGTATTTACGAAGTTTTAAATAAGAAATCCCTATTATTAACTTTTGACAACCGGAGAAGTTTTTATTTTTATCGTCAAAATCATGATACGCAGTACAAACTGAAGGTTATTTTTTGTACTTGAGTCTCATAAATATCTGGTTTAGTGCTTCTGTTGTGTATTCGGGGAGATTCCTGATAAAATCCAACGAACAATCTGCAATGTTATTGGTCCTGACCGGGCATCTCGACTTCGATCACTTTCCCACTACCGCAACATAGCTTCACTGTCCTTTTTTCTAGAAATAATTCAATGCTCATTGTCTTGATGAACATTCCTCTTTTTTTATTTTGTTATTTTAAAAGTCAGATATGGGACATATGGGAACTAGTGAGGTATTATGGTGTCTGTAGTAAGAATAGTAAGAATGTGGTGTTTTGGTGTAAGGAATACTGTGGTATGTTTGGATCAGTAATTGTGGCTGGCTAAATTTAAGATAGTACAGATTGAAGACCAGCCTTCTTTTATCTCCCCTTTTGACCTTGTGCCACATTTTTGTATTACTCAAAATAAATATTATTTTCCACTTTGATACCTAGACTTTACAAATTTAAGCATGGTACTAGATTGGCAGTTAGGTCTCATCATTTTTCATTTGAAATGTTTAGATGTAGCCATAAGTTCTATACTAACAGTTTCTTCTCTCACACTTCTTGCTTGTGGAACTCTTTTCTGCCTTCTTGCTTTCTAGTCAACTTTGATCTTTAAAAATTTAGTTGTAATGTCAATCGTTATCTACTGTCTTCTTAATTCATATTCTTTTGTTGTTCTCTCTTTTTAATAGTGTTTTTCTCATATTCTGTTACACTCAGTAACCCCCTTGCGTCTTAGTACCTTTATTGCCTTGTTTATTGTAAACACGATTAAAAAATAGAAAAGGAAAATATTTAAATGCAACGAAACTGGTGTAATTGTTTCAATTCTGAAGTACAGCATAAAAATACGTATTAACCACAAGTCTTTTTAATTTTACTTTTTTCTTTTTCTACTTTCTTTTGAATTGACGTCAGTGGTGGAATTGTTCACAATTTAGTTAAATTTGAGTTCATTTGGCTTACGACCATATCACGTTGAAACACCGGCTCTCATCCGATCACGGAAATTAAGCAATGTTGAGTCTGGTCAATACCTAGATGGGTGACCGCTTGGGAATACCAGGTGCTGTAACCTTGAATGTGTGGGTGATATGGCTTACGGTCATGTCACATCGGTACACCGGTTCACGTCCGATAACCGAAGTTGAACAACGTCGAACCTGGTCAATACTTAGATGTGTGACCTCTTGGAAATACCAAATGTTCTAAGCTTGGGTGTGCGGCTGGACATTATCATGGATAATGGCTCGGAATTGGAAATCGGTAAGTCGAGTTTCAATTCCAGTTGTGTTCGTTATATTTACTTACGCGCAAAGACCCCTGGGTAAGATATGAAAACTCTTCTTCCTCTAGTTATGGGTTAATTAGTAGACATCAGTAAATCATTAGTATTTCCAAAATAAGGATTCTTACAAATTAAAAATATTTTCTGGTTTTAAAAATCCTGCAAGGTTTGATAAACTGTAAAAAAAAAAGGAAGAAACAAATCAATCGAGTTTAATTTTTTTAATCATTTCACCCAAGCAAGGCGATAATGCGACTAAGGCGCAAGAGGTTACCGGGAATAAAAGAGAATAAGGAGACTTTAGTGAGAAGAAGGACAATAAGAGAAAAGGTTTCAACAAGACAGAAGATGGCGATTAACGTTGTATTTAGATTTTCGAAGAGCGTAGATTACAGGGAAGCAAAAAAAAAAAAAATCATAGAGGTCCACAGACGAGAAGTGCGAGGAAAGAAACTATTAGAATAAAACTTACGGTTACATCTGGTTCTTTTAATAGTAAAACAATGGGATATAGTTGCTAATCTAGTAGTACATTTAAATTCATACAGCCGAGGAAGTAAAGGAGAAAGCTCATTAGAATATGGCTTATTACAAAAGATCGTGTAATTCTCTTGCGATGTTTTTAATTTTCTGGACCCACTTGCCTCAAATGGAGAAGAAGTAATTGTTCACTAAGTCACAAGTTTGGAGCGCGTCGACAGAATTAAACTGATTCCAAACCACAACTCCAACCCACCACGCCACTACATTTATTAATGGTCCCCTGGTTTAATGCTTTCTAAGTGAACTTTACTCAACTGAGCTTTTAAATTTAAAAAATAATTCTATTTTCTACCAAATAATTTCGAAAGACCTTAACAAAATTTTATAAATATCAGTTTTTTTTAGTATTTTTTTTTAAATTTTTCCTCTACAACTTTATTAATTTATTTCCCATCACAGGGTAGGGTTTGTCCAGACTGAGTGAAAAGGGAATGTATTATACGAATGTCTGATTTCAAACTCAGTCACATTGTATCTGTATGTGCTTGTGTATATATGAAGTGACACAAGAACAGACATAAGCATATATATTACCATACACACATGCAAAGGTCACACGCTGACAACACGTGACGGACAAAGAATCAGTTCTTTTATATATAGATTTTTTTATTTATTTTTATTTTAACATTTTTCTTTTAGCAAAATCCTGATTTAAAAAAAAAATTTTTTTAACCGATTCACCCCCAAGCAAGGCGATAATGCCACAAACATAGGGGGCTAATGGGGGGTGAAAGAGAATAAGAAAAGAACAATCCTAAACAGGGGATAAAAGTTTACTCCTGTTCAAAACACTCGGGAGGTGTGTGAACCGGGCGATAGCCGAACCTACATACGCCTATTGAGGAGAAAAAACTAAGTAGTAAATAAAATTTCAGAATTCAGGTGGAGATGTTAGAACTTTAGGGTTACAGTAGACTTTAGAAGGAACTGGAAACATTGATTTTTCCCGTCGAAAGATTTGGTTATAGCTATAAGGTTTGCTATTATCCGCGGATTTCCCAATCTGCTGTGGATGATGGGATTAAAATTTTTCTAATGTGTTAAACGAAATCTTGCTGTCAATTATGATAATTCACATCCACCTAATACCGTTTTTTACGATGAGAAAAAAAAAAAACCTAACTGATATTTTAAGTGAAAGCGTTTGTGTCTACTTCAAATCTTTTTATTGCCTTTTACATACAGTGTCTGTTGGAAGAGAGACGTTGATTGATTTGTTGATTTTTTTTTACGGCTTATCAATCTTTTGGGGGGGGGGGTTGAAAGTCCAAATATATTTTTGTAAGATTTTTTTTTTTTTTTTGCTTTTCAACTTAAAAAAATGAAGAACGTATTATGAGAGTTGGCATAAAAATTTTAAAAGAGAACATTTTTTTATATCTTTCAGCCGATTTCTTACCGACGTCGAATTTTCGGACACATCACATCACCTTTTGGAGAATTACCAGATATCGACATTCCTACTCTAATAGACAATCGTCAGATCGTCACCTCGGGAAACTATGCCAATAGCACTATGCTCCGGGCCGTTAACTTCCGTCGACCTTTTCAACTTATTCCATATTTTAAGAATTCAGCAAGTCGACATAGTCGTTCCCAATATCTTCAGCTGCTCCTTGTCTTCGCCTTGTTATTTTTGATAATTCTAGTTTTGAAAACGACGACCCAATCGCGTTACAGCTGGTCTGAAAGCCACGACATTATAGACGCGTACCGCTCTGAAATTGAATCTCTGAAATATGTCTTTCCTGGACAGTCCGGTTGGTTGTGGTTTCTCCTTGATACTTTAGCCCAAGACCTCATAGGGCAGCCGGACTACCAATCTGAAGACCAGTTACGCTCGGTTATTTTCGGAGTACCTCACAATACGGGCCTTTCGGGTTCATGCCTTGCTTGGGAAGTCACGAAAGCGGTAAACAGAGTTGGTGGCAGTTCGATGCATACTCCGGTGAACTTTTCCTTTGCTGATATCTACTGCATGGATGATTGCCGCCACTGGTCCACAGAAGAAGATGGTGTGCCTCTCCCTGACCAAGGCAGAAGGTCTAATGTTGGAAGCGCATTTTGGGAGGAATATACTATTGAAGAACGATTGCGAAAACTTTTGTTGGAAGCATCCCGTTCGGGACAGACGGTTCTTTTCATAAATCACCTCCAGGCCGCCCCCAAAGCTGCTTTAGATCTTCTCATACTGCCCCGTCGTCATTTGAAAGGACACGAGTCGAAACTGCCAGGCTCACTTCGCTTGATATTCTACATGGTACACCTTCCGCCGACGGCGAATTTACGAGCGTGGACGGTGAGCAAAGTACGTGATTATATTGTCAGCCTCTGGCCAAATCTAGATCCGGAAGTTGTGCTTTTGTTAAAGACAAGACTAGTCGGTAACGTGGTTCTTGTCCGCCCAATCTCGCATAAACCCTAAAACTAATCGTAAATTGGATTATAAACCTACTGCTTTTAATATCAGCCTACATAAATATTTTCTTACAGTGTGTGTGCGTGTCCGTACGTATATGTGCGTGTGAATGTCTGCATACAAATAGCTCGATGTGTATAGAACTCGTTTTGTGTCTACATTAAGTAAAATATAAAAAAAAATAACAAAATATTTTACGATATGAATGAACTAAAAAACTTAACTAAGATATAAATTTGTTAACCATTTGTTATTCCAGGATAATACAGTTATCAAATTTTCAACGCGAGGTGATTGTCCTGTTTTCAAAGAACATCCAACTTGGGGATTGGATATCTTTATATATATATATATATATATATATATATATATATATATATATATATATATATATATATATATATAATGGATACCATTAGATATAAATAAATATACTGTTTAATAAATAAACTGATTCAAATATGTGTATATATATATATATATATATATATATATATATATATAAACGTTATTTTTAGCGGGTACAGATATTTGAGTAAGCAGTCATTTTATTTATTAAACAGTATATTTATTTATTTTTATCTAATCGTATCCACTAAAAATAAGGTCTAAGTAATAAAATATGTCGGCTTAATAAATTAAAAAATCTATTCCTAATATATATATATATATATATATATATATATATATACATATGTATATGTATGTATGCATGTGTGTGATATGTATCACAGTCTATAATAAAAAAAATATATGTTGAATTTCCGAGGAATCTAAAGAAAAATTACATTATAGTCTTTAATAAATATCTAAAAATATGCACAGAAACATGCATACACACACACACACATATATATATATATAGCTTTATATATATATATATATATGTATGTATGTATGTATGTATGTATGTATGTATAGATAGATAGATAGATAGATAGATAGATAGATTGCACAGTGAGTACAATACAGTATTTTTTGTGCCTGATAATCAACAGTTTAAGCCAGACGATTGCTATGCGCTCGAAACTTTAAGAAGCATAAAACAACTATATATTTATTTTTAATTCAGGGTGCCCCATCAAAGCAGGAAATTTGGTACAGTTATTTAATTATTGAAATTTTTATTAGAGCTATTTGAAGGGGGAGCAAATGGCATAAATTTAGTAGCATAAAACAGAAGAAAAATACAAATCTTAAATGTGATGTTCAAACTAGAAAACTCTGGCAAAATTTCTTTCATTTTTTTCAGTCGCCAAGTTGAATGTTCTTTCTCAAAGTGAACAATCACCTCGCCTTTAAAAGTTGATAACTGCAATATCCTAGAATAACAAATGATTGACAAATTTATATCTTAGTTAAGTTTTTCCATCATGTAGTAAATCTAAAATTTCGTGTATTTTTTTTTGTGTGTGTGTTGTGTGTGTGTGTGGGGGGGGGTCACTCTATAGTGCATTCATATATATAAACTGATTACTGCTTATACATGGCTTGTTCTCTCATACAGATCAATAATCAATAGGACTAGAATCTTTTTTCATGATTAATATATACAAAGGCTCCATATAAATATATATATGTATATGTGTGTACGGGTGTGTCCGTATACGAGTGAAATGATTGAGTCTCTATGTATCTATTTATCTATCGACTTTCCATTTCCCCTTCTTCTCTCTCTCTCTTTTCACACACACACACACACACACACACACACACACACACACACATATATATATATATATATATATATATATATATATATATTGCTAATTTATACCTGTTTTAGCGTAATCCGCACAAACAATGTTTAGCAGCAACATGACATCTTTGATCAGGAACCAATTATATATATATATATATATTATATATATACATATACATAAATACATACATATATATATATATATATATATATATATATATATATATATATATATATATATATATGAGACCATTTTCAGCCTGAGACCAAATGAACCCACAACAGATTTTGCGGATATTAATGGTGAAAAACCTAAATAATATTGCGAATATTTAACTAGATATTAATTTACGTGTAGTTATACTTTTTGTACATTTGAACGTCACCATACTCGTTTGTTATTATTTGTCTTTGGGTGTTTGCGCCTGCACACACACACACACACACACACACACACACCAACCATCTATCCCCACGCAAATTCTTTCTTTTCCCCTTCTCTTATTCAACTCTCTCTCCCTCTCTCTTTTATTTACCTCTCTCGCTCTTATTCACTCCTCTCTCTCTCTTATTCACTACTCTCTCTCTCTCTTATTCTCAGCCTCTCTTTTATTCAACCCTTTCTCTCTTGTTCATCCATCTCTTTCTCATTCTCCCCTCTCTCTTATTCACCCCTCTCTCTATTATTTTCTTCTCTCTCTTTCTTATGCTCCCCTCTCACTTGTTCTTTCTCTCTTTCTCTTATTCTCCCATCTCTTTCTCATTTCCCCCTTTCTTTCTTTCTTTCTTTCTTTCTTTCTTTCTTTCTTTCTTTCTTTCTTTCTTTCTTTCTTTCTTTCTTTCTTTCTTTCTCACTTTTTCATCCGCGCGCGCCTACGCATCTGTTGACCATTATAATCTCACTCTGGCCACAAGATACCTTTCTCATATTTGAAGTTAACCATAACTGACATATTTTAAATCGGTTATAGGAAAATAATTCTAACTTCGGTTTGTACATTGGAGAAAGTCAAAATAAAACCTATTTCCATTTGCAATTGGTCATATTTTAATTAGATAAGTCATATTCATTTAATATATATTAATAAAAGTCATATTTTATTGATGATAATTAAAAGTTAATATTTTAATGAATTCTTGGCGAATTTAATTCATTTAATTCAAGTTAAATTGATACAATTTGTAGAATATCGCCTATTTCTTAGCTAAAATTTAAATATGACTTTTACTTTATTACGATTAGTAAATAAATGAACATATTTATTATATTAAAAATATAGCCTGTTTTAAATTAAAATATTTCTTTAGTCCCTGCCCCAACAAGCCAACGTTATGATTTTTCCTATCCTAACAAAGCATTCCCTATGACTTTTCACCTCTTTCTGATTACTGATCACCAACAAAGTAACTCACTTTACAAATCCTCACATGTTGCTACATTCGAAGCGACATTCAAAATGGAGATTTTGCCTAATCAACCAACCAATATTCGTATATATTTACCGATGAAACCGACAGCGTCATCTGATGAAGATTTAGAAAAAAAAGAAAGAACTTAAATAAATAACACCGACTTATTCGTATTTGACTGACACAAATCGAATTAATCAACGATTTATTTACTTTCAAACGCACATTTTTATATGGTAACAGACCTATTTTCTTGAATGTCTGAATTAAACTTTTGTGAAGAAATAAAAATTTAATGAAATTATCACGTTTTTTTCTGTCTGAATTTCTGGGATCATTATTTACATTCGGACGGTTGTCCTCCTCTTAGTTGTCGTTTTCACAATGTTTCGGCCATTGTGCGCTCCGGTCTTCATCAGGTGTATGTCGATCCGGGTAAGCTTCAGAGAATTTCGAGAGAAACCCTTTCTTTAATCCGTGGGGTGGAAAATCGGAAAAAGCAATAACTGGGCAGTACTTAAAAAAAAAAAAAAACACGGCAAGATATCCCGAGACATGCAAAAAGTAACGAGAACAATCTACCCTGTAAAATGTATTTTTATTCATTATTATTTATTAACACTGAATTAGACATCGTCAACTCAAAGCAAAATATAAAGTTTACTTATTTTATGCAATTTCGACTCTTACTCGTTGTCGCACACACATATGTCATATCTATATTCAAGATAACTAAATACAAACCCAGTTAACTATACCCCTTAAAAAGATACTCACTATGAAAACCATAGCAGTAACACGTAGCTTGGTATGGCGATAGCCTTACACTCTCCTAGGGAGTCTACTGGGTTAAAATATTTACAGCCGAGCTACGGGCCATTAAGATGGCACTTGAACTCATTAAAACTCAAACGACCAGAAATTCGTCGTATTCATAGGCTGTTAGTATTTTGAAGCTCTGAAAAAAGAACAGTCCAAACATCCATACATCTTAGACATACTAGAAACCTGTACTGATACAGAAAGTTAATCATATAAAAAAAAAATTAATCGTATAAATCTGGATTCCAAGTTATGTTGGTTTATTGGGCAATGAAATAGCAGGTAAACTAGCTAAAGACACCGTCAATATGATAACAACCAATGTAAAGTTTCCCCATACAGATTTCAGAAACAAAATAAAAGAACATATGAAAAGAAAATGTCAATCAATATGGGACTTAAAACCTAACAAACTTTACGATATTCATCACATTATAGGAGAATAATTCAGAAAAATAAGATCGGAGGAAATAGTTTTATTTACACTCCAAATGCGACATACACATCTGAATCAGAAATACTCACATTTACTAAATACTGAAACTCCCCCCTATCATTCAACAGATTCAAGTACCTCTCGCAGTCAAACATATACTCACAAGTTGCTATAATCTCAGTCAAACTCGAACAAAATATTTTAAACAGAGCAAAATAATTCTTTCAAAATCCTAAGCCAAATAAAATCCTTAACTTTTTAAAGGAAACAAAACTTTAATATAAAGTTATAGAAAGTCACAACAAAATTACATACAACCTTTAATATATTTTGAAAAGTGAAAGTAAAGAAACACAGATCATTTAAAACTTCATAAAGATCCCCACTAAAAATAACAATGCAAACGCTAATAACTAATTTGTATCAGAAACTGAATACAAAATAACTGAGAAATCAGTATCTCTAAGAACTAAATTAAGAAGAAAAAAAAAAAAATTTCTACGACTAACCTCTACTCGAAACTAACACTGATCCACATATAAAACTACACCTAAAACAAACATTATTCAAAACTTTTATCTGGCCTTAGATAATTCTGTATTTGTTGAAGAGCCGTTAAGTATAACCAAAACCAAACAAAACGACTTTTGAGTTTCATTTTAAAATAAGCTGACTGTTCCTCTGTTGTGGGAAGTAGCAGAAAAATGTTAAATGGTATCAACTGTTGACTCTCCTATTTACTAAATATATGATAATCTGAAGGGGTATTGAACTAACGAAAGATGACTTCCCAAAGCTAAGCAAAGTATTAAGAAACATGGAAGTTTTGTTAGAAACAAAGGATAGAGTGCTGAATTGCTATATAATATTAATCCTCCTAATTGGCAGTGAATGTTGAACAATTCCCTCATCGATTATCAAGAGACTTGAGGCAACAGAAATGTGGTTCTATAGAAGGATGTTGAGAATACCATGGACTGAACATGAGAGCAACAATGAAGTCTTAGTGAAAATGGAAACAAAAAGGACACTTATAGTTAGCATTTGAAAGAGAACTTGATACTTGAGGCAACAGAAATGATGCTGAGAATACCATGGACTGAACATATGAGTAATAAGGAAATTGTAAGGAAAGTCCAAAACGGAAATGACGCTTAATACTTAGAATCAGTAAAAGACAGTTGAAATTTATGAAATACATGAGAAAAGAGGGCTTGGAGAAATTGATACTCTACAGGCAAGAGGGAAATAGTGATAAACCTTCCTAACTAGCTTGTGTAAATGGATGACAGAACAGGGAGTGGGAAAGATAATAAAAAGACAAACATTGCTAAGAGCTACAAAGGATAGGAAGTTGTGGAGAGCCATTATCGCCCACGTCCTGAAGGGTCACTACTCATATGATCGTGTCTAATGATTTCATCTCATGTATCGCAATGAAAACTGGACAATTTAAGATTTCAGGGAAGCATGATCTGGTTTTGGCGACAAATATTGGGAATAACATAGACGGAGCATTTGACAAACGAGGAAATTTTAAGAAGAGACACAAGAGTTGATTAGCCTAAAATCTTTATTTTGGCTTTAAGGACATTTGTTTTTAGCTTTCATTAAGAAAGGTTTAAAAAAAAAAATGCCACCAACTATTGTCCTTTGTTTTTTTTTCTTTTAAATAATTTCAACTTCAAATAATTTCGACGACAAGGAAACAAATACACAGAGGGTCAATGTGGTTTCAGGAAGGCAGAAGATGGCGTTTGACATTGCATTTAAATTTTTGAAGATTATAAACGGCAGGGAAGCAAAAAATTGGAAGGAGTTTCCACAAGCGAGAAGTGCGAGAAAAGAAACTATTATTAATAGAACTGATGATTGCATGTAACTTGTTGAACAGTAACACGGTGAGACCTTAGTTGTCAATCTAGTAGCACAATTAGTGGATGAAAGACTTGGTTTGTGAATTTGATGTGAGTTCAATCTCTGGAAATCAATTCAGGAAATAGAAAGGTATTTCGTGAAATTTCATGAAATTAAATAAGTGATGGGGGTGGTGGAGGGGAGTATCAAAAAAGATTTTCTGAAAAAAAATCAAAAATAATTTCATTCATTTGTGAATAAGTCCTGAAAGTTTTATTAAAATCCGACAATTATTTGATTTTTACAAGAATTTCCAAATTAATGTCCTTTCACCGGTTAAAAGCGGCAAAAAATATTTTGCAATTATTACCCAGGTCCAATGACGTAAACAGAACAAGATTTTGAATCAAAATTTCAAACGTGTTAGAAAAGATTAATAAATTTTATAAAGTAAAAAATTCTTTGATCTTTCATCTTAATAATAACAAACATTTTGACGATAAAACTTTGTTTTTATTAAGTTTGTGGCCTTTTTCATTATTCTATGCTGTTCTCCTGCGAAAAATTTGAGGTACCTAATTTAAGACAACCAAGATCTGATTCTACCGACAAATGTTAAGAATAATATAGATGGAGCATGTGACAAGTGAGGAAGTTTTAACTAGAATGGGAAATACAAAGACACTTTCTTTCTGAATGTTTTCATGAGTAAATCCCTATTTAGATTATTTACATTCAGACTGATATCTTAATATTTGTTACACTTCTATCTCCCGATACTCCCCGTTTCACAAGCTTTCGAATCCCAGATTAAAAACTCTGAAGACAAAGTCCTTTTCATCAACAGGTTTATTGAAACCCGAAAGTGTGAAATTAGAAAAATAAATAAATACAAACTTGAGACTAGATTAGTTTTAATGGCAAAATAAATTTTAAAAAAATGAAAAAAAGGAAGTAAAAATATGACAAAGAGAATCGAAAACAGAATATAACTGGAGACGAGGGTGTAAATGAGTGAAGCAGATAGCAAGTGATAGGTTTTACACTTTACAGGATAAATCTACAGAAAGGACATGAAGTTACAAGATGACAGAGTGTGAGAAGAGTCAACGCGCGATGTAAATGATTCTACGTGACAAAATACAGTAGCAAAAATAAATGTATTTGAGGTAGCTACCCTAAGCAAATGTTTAAATAATGAAACGATATTAATGGAGGGCTTGGAGAAAACTGTAGAGAAGTTACATACCGGCGGTGCTATTGTTGATGGTACATTTAGGATGATAAGAAAGTAGGAATCGAGTGTGTTGACACTGTGATTTAACGTGCTGGTTTTGGTAAATTACTAAGAACTAAACAGGAAGTGGTTAAAACGGTGACTAATCTAAAATGTACCTAAATTAAAAAGGGGTGAACAAAAGGAAAATAAAACGAAAGAGGTGCTGAACGGAGAACAGTTGCTATTCGACGTTCCGGCCGTTGTAGCCTTCGGTCCTTATCAGGTTTCTGTCGATCCGAGTAACCTTCAGGGAATTTCGAATTGAACCCTTAATTTAAACTAGGGGGGGGGGTAGAATTGTTCTCATCCTGCTGACATTGTCTAGAGGAGATAACTCGTCTCGTTCTCATTACTGAGAAATACTAAATAAGAACTTGACGAGCAATCCCTAGACGTAGTCAGCGAAACGGGAAAAATAGAAATAAATTCGAAATTCTCTGAAGGTTGCCATGATTGACAAGAAACTGAGGAAGGCCGGTAAGCACAACGGCCGAAATGTCATGATAATAGCAATGAAGATGTGGGCAATAGTCCGCATGTAAATAATGTTAAGAATACAATGAAACTGTTCCTAACACTCATAAAAAGCTGAAATTAGGACATACAGTGTAACCCGGATATAAGAGACTCTGATATAAGAGAAACCCGGATATAAGAGACTTTTCTCCGGTCCAGACAACTTTCTTATCTCCGTGTTACACTGTATAAGGAGGAAAGAAGACTTAGTGAATTTAACACTCACATGGCATATCACAAGCAATAGAATCAGGGAAAGTAGTGAGCGGCCCACTTGAGTAAATGTTCAAAAGAACAAGTACCGAAGAGTTAGAGAGTGGTCATAAATGAGGAATTTTCTAGCCAATCTCGCCTTTTCTCATTTTGAGAAATCATTTTGTTTCTGATGTGCTGGGAAAAATGAGAGCCAGATATTTTTTGATATTATTGTTCACCCAGTACAGGGCCCAAGTGCCACTCTAGGTTGAGGCTTACTGAATGAGGTTGTTATGTGCGCGCAAGTCGGAAGTAAAAAGAGCAATATTATGACAATATGTAGGATAGATAGCAGTTCTCTTGACAAGAGGTTAACTTAGAAGTGATCGGGGAAGTATTCGATCGGAAGTTTGTTCCACAAAGTAACAAGTTCTGGTGGGAAAAAAGCCGTTTGTGGAACTTCCTTGTTACCAATTGAATACGAAAGGAATGAAGATGAGTCGACTCTGCGTAAGTGACATAGCGGGTCCTAGCTATATATATATATATATATATATATATATATATATATATATATATATATAATACCATTTTCGGTCTGAAGACAAATGGACCGGCATTTACTCTGTAAAAGCTAGAAATGTGATAATTGAGTATCTCCGACTCAAATATCGCAGCAATATTACATCGTTGATCTGATTTGACTCTTGTAACGATAGCGCATGCCAGAAGGAGTCAGGTACTTTCTTTTTTAATCAATTCACCCCAATCAAGCTATAAAGCCACTAAGGCGCACGGGGTTACGGAATTTGAGAGAATATGAGAGAAAAAACATTATTAATGAGGGAGAACAATAAAAGAACCAAAAATAAAAAGACAGAAGATAACGATTCACATTGCATTTAAATTTGTCAAGAACAAAGAGGCCAAAAGAAGCGAGAAGTGCGATAGAAGAAACTGTTAGCAGAGAACTTACAGTTAGATGAATGAGCTATTTCAACTGTAAAACAATGAGACCTTGTCACCAGTTTAGTACTACGCTTAAATTCATAAAGTCTAGGTATCATAGAGGGAAAAATCATTAGAAGAATTACCGTGAAAGTATTTATAGAAAAAGGACAGGGAAACTGCGTGGTGAAGCCGACATGTCAGGTCAGGACCAATGACATTGCAGTTTTCTACTTCTACTTCTACTTTTATCAAGAATATCTAAATACGTAGCAAAAGCTACAGACAAATGGTAGACTTATAAATATGGAAGATTGATTATGGCGAGAAAAATTGTTGAACAAGATAGAGTGAAGCAAAGTACTTTCTTCTGCTGTATATGGAACTGACAATTTGTCCAGTAACCGGACACACATCTTCCACATAATTACGAGGGCTGCTTCTATGCGGACTGGAATATAAGACAGAGAGGGGGGGGCGAGAGAAAGAGTGACGGAAAGAGAGAGAGAGAGAATGATGTGTGAGAACAAAGTGCGAAGTAAAGAAAACTATAAATGCGATAGAGAAAGGAAGAAAGGTAGTAAAGTGGAGACAGAAACGAAAATGAAAACGAAAAAGACAACTTAGGAGGATAAAAAGACAAAAAAGAAAAAACGATAAGGAAAGAAAGAAACACAGAAGAAAAAAGAAAGAAAAGAAAAGGAAGAAGGAGAAGAAAGAAGGAAAGAAAGAAAAGAAAAACAGAAAAAGAAATAAAGAATAGTAAAGAAATACACAAAAAAGAAAGCCGACATAAGAGGAAAAAAGAAAAAAAAAAAAAAGTAAAAACGAAAAACTTACAATAAAGACAAATGTAGAAGAAAGAAGCAAGGAAAGAGAGAGAAAGATAAATATAGATAAAAAAAGAAAATGACACAAGAAAAAAGGAAGACGGTATAAGAAAAAGAAGGAAAGAAAAACGAAGAAAAAATAAACACAAAGAAAAACAAGCAACAAAGACAAATGTAAAATAAAGAGATAGAAATATATACAGTATAACCCGGATATAAGAGACCCGGATATAAGAGATATTTTCTATGGTCCCAAATTAGAGCCTGCGTTAATGTATATAAAATAGACCAAACCCGGATATAAGAGACTTCTTCTCCGGTCCCGGCAACTCTCTTATATCCGGGTTACACTGTAGATTGAGAAGAAAGAAAGACATACAGACAGAAACAAGAAAGATGACACGAAAGTAAATAGCAAAAAAGAAGGAAGGAAGGAAGGAAGAAAGGAAGAAATATAGAAAGATAGAAAGAAAAGAATGGATAGGCAGATAAACAGAGAAAAAATAAAGACACTTTTAAATTTGGTCTGGCGCAGTACACAAACAGAATGCAAGAAGATTTTATCGTGTCAATCCTTCAAGTGGGGAGGGCCTATCCGCCTGTCTTGAAAATCAGCATTAGAAATCTTGGCTTTTTAACACCGACTTCAAGCACCGAAAAGAAATGTCTATCTCATCTACAATGCAGCCCCGCCTCACCCCCAAATCGTACAGACGACAAAGAAATTGATAGAAAAAAAAAAAAAAAAAAAGAAAGAAATATCGGGTGAGTCTGTTTGGTAAATATATATTAACAACAACGACCCTCTATAGCTGATGGGCCCGTGAGAAGGTACGGGCAGTAAGATGAGAGGTGGAGATCCCACTCGTTTTGACAGGTAAATTCACTTCAGGTCTTATTAAACAGTGTTCAAAGCAACGGCACGCACGTCTCGCCTGTTAATATGGCCTGCATGATGACGGTCCCACCAAAGTAAGACTGTTTCGCTTTTGATGTAGCAGACTCCGTGGAACCGTACAGTCGTCTGCTGGTGATTTCCTGTTTATGCTCAGGGGAGATTCTCGGACTGATCCGTGAATAACGAAAGACGCGCAACTCGTGGACACAACTGGAGGGCAAGAGCCATTTCACAAGGGCTTTTCGACTGTCTGTGGGCGCCGACAAAAGTTAGTTACACTAGGACGCAGTGATAAAAACGTTACAACCTTGACTACGCCTTGTCAAGATCAACAATGATTGTAATTTGATATATATATATATATATATATATATATATATATATATATATATATATATATATATATATATATATATATATATATATTACTTAAACGTTATTTTTAGTAGATACTCATATATGAGTAGACGCTGCGTTTATTTAAGCAGTATATTTATTTTCATCTACCGGCCTGAATATTCAAGAAATCTTATTCGAAAAAAAAAAACGGGAGGGCTGTCCAGCAGGATTCGAACCCACGTTCGCCGAGTGGAAACTGTCATTAGATCAGACGTACTGTAAGCTCCCGGCTACAACGTACGCCGACGACCGAGCAATGTTTGAATAGCGCTTGTAAACACAGATTTTTTTCTGATTCTTGAAACAGACATATCTACTCAGTTTCGTATCCTAACGTAAACATAGCAATTAGTTAAGGAAGGGATGAACGTTTTATTTATTAATGCAACATATTTTTATTACTTAAACGTTATTTTTATTTGAGTAGACGCTCTGTTTATTTATTAAACAGTATATTTATTTTCATCTTATTGGAGAAAAAATATTCGTTCTTCGGAATTATTTGAATCTATTCTCAGTATAAACAAGAGGCTTTTTGAGGCCATATTCAAGAAGAAGATCGTCGAGCACCTAGAAAAGAACAACCTCTTCAGCGACGAACAGTATCGGTTTCGATCGACCTGATCCACTAACGACGTCCTAACTACCATCATTCACAGAATTAGTGAGACTCTTGACGACAAACACACCTCGAAAACCTTAGCATTAGATATCTCGAAAGCCTTCGACAAGGTGTAGCACAGAGGTTTACTACACAATCTTTCCAGCTATGAAATCATTGGAAGGCCCTTCTCGATCATAAATCATTCCTGACAAATAGCTATTAATAGCCAGTCCTCCGGAGCCGTAGCGGTCAATTCAGACGTCCCTCAGGGGTTACTTCGCGGACCAACGCTCTTTTTGATTTAAATAAAGGATCTGCCTAAGTATATACTCAGATCATGTGTAAATATCTATGCCGATGACACGACTATATACAGGCGTACATGTAAAACTCTTGATGGCCTGTGATTGGCAACTGACCTCTCTACCGAGCTTGCACAAACCAGCCAGAGGGATAGAAACTGGCTCATTTACATTCAATACCTCGAAGACCAAGCTAGTTACATTCCATCACCGCTGACCGGATCCCGAACTACCACCAGTCAGGATGAACGGATGTCACATCGGAGAGGTACCGTGCCTTGAAAGACTAATGACTCGCACCTGACCTCAAGAGGAACTTGTACATATGATTCATTGCTGAGGATACTGGAAAAATAGTCGGCTCTCTGTACCAGATCGAGCCAAAAATGGAGTACTGTGGTCATATTTGGGTAAGAGCTGACCAGACCTCATTCTCCGACCTTGATAGAGTTCAAAATCCTCTCCACGTCCTTGTAGGTGACGAATTATTCGCCACTCTCCAATCTCTCTCCCACAAGTGGGATATAGCGAGCCTCTCGCTGCTCTATTGCTACGTCCACTGAAAGTGCTCGGACGAACTACATTCCTTGATTTCGCCAAGTTTAACCTTCACGGCAAGAACACGCCATGCCGCTTACATAGTAGCAAACCACCTACATTCCCTCCTCATTGCATGGGTGAGAAGCTCCACTCGAACAGCTTCTTCCTGTGAACCACTGCTCTGTAGAACATACTCCCAAGGGGATCACTACAATCTTAACCTGTTATCTTCCACTCTTATGAGCACAAATCGCCTCCTCCTAACGTAACCCTCTATAACGAGTGGCCCCCGGGCCTTGTAAAGATTGAACCTTGCTGTATATATATATATATATATATATATATATATATATATATATATATATATATATATATATATATATATATATATATACATATATATATATATTTGAAATAGACGCTGCATTTTTTATTATAAATTGTGTGTTTTACATCTATTGGTTTGCACACTGGAGAAATTTTAATGAGGGAAATGTGCCTTTTATAGGAGAACCCACCGTTTACTCTGGTGTGCTTTACCACCTGGTTACAGAAAGCGTCACAGTTCATCAAAGTTCTATATTCTTTTGTAAGGAAACACTTCTTTTTTCAGATTATTTTTCTCGAAAGACAATATCTGCCCAGTTTCGTATCTGAAAAGTAAACAAAGCAATTTCTAAAGAATTAATGGATTTATTCTTAATCTGACATGTTTATTACTTTAAATGTTATTATTAATGGACACTTCGTATTGGAAATAATTAATAAATATCGGTTTAAAAATAAATCAAACTATTTAACTTTATCACTTAATTTTTAAAGTTATTTTTTTTAAATTTACATTTTATCCATTACTGTAACTAATTTTTTAATTTTCAAAATTCATCATTATTTATTTATCGTTGATGTAGAACGCTCATACTGTCCCGCCAAATCCATTAATCGTACGTCTTCCTTCCTGTTTTTTTTTAATATATATAATTTCTTGTTTTACCTCAAACGAAATAATATATTTCGGCTTTTCATCACCGCTCTTTACACTTACTTTCCTCAGACCCATGAATTTTGCAAAATGACGGCAAAAAAAGACACAACACAACAGAGATCCTTCCAGAGTAAGGTGAACAGTGTACTGTGAGTGGAAATATCTCGAAGTTTGGCGCTCACTGCTCCTACTAGCGGTTGTTTAATTGAAACTAGCAAAAAATTTAAAAAATTCAACTTGTATCTCAAGGCAAAAAATCGGCTGAACTTCGGCTCGTACCTAAAAAAAACAAAAAAACTCGTATGTCGGTACTCGTATCTCAAGGCATTACTCTCTCTCTCTCTCGCTCTCTCTCTCTCTCTCTCTCTATATATATATATATATATATATATATGAGTACACGGGTTACATCAGACCCGTCTTACGACGATTCGTGGTTATGACGCAATCTCCATTAATTTTGTTTCGACTTAAGCCGTTTGCCTTGTGTGCATACGACGCAAATGGCGCGGCGGAAGAATACATTGCGAAGCGGAAGAATACGTTGTTATACTGCGCTAAAGTGAGGAAGTCGGTTTGGATTGTTGCGTTTGTGTTGTTTGTGGAAACTTGTCCTTCAATATGGCTTCCAAGCGTTTTGTAACCTCTTCTGAGGGCGGTGCTTCAGACAACAAAACAATGTCCATATAAATATATGTCCAAAAAACCATGGTTGTTCTTCAACGATGCACGTTATAGCAAATGTTAAAAATGTTCCCTGCTTGCATACATGTACCTGTCGGATCATTGACTAGAGGTCCCTTTCAAATACGCCCACACGGTGTCGAATGGTTTCCAGGCTCCCATGACACGTCGATGAAGCGTCTCTGCTGCATAAAAACCAATTGTTTTAGGTCGCCCCACAGATAAAAATTCAAAGGATTGAAGTCGAGCAAACATGCAGGCCATGGAACCAGTCCTCCCCTACCTGCTCACGATATGAATATCTTTCCACAGTTAAACGGAACACTTCTCAGCTAACTCACTAATACACGCGTTAAACGTTGAAGACAGACGAGCCACAAATGTACACAATTGGCAAATGTGACCTAGTCCAAATGGCAACACAGTGCCATCTAACGTAAGCTTTCTTTAAACTTAAACTTTAAATTCAAAAACGAAGGATTTGCGGACATATGTTTATATAAACTTTTTTCATTTTGTGGGCCTGAGAAACCTGTCCCAAAGTTTGTAAACGTATTTCACACACACACACACACACACACACATATATATATATATATATATAGTATGCAGTCTATCAGATTGTTTATAATGCACTTTCCACTCGATCTTTTAAAACTGGTTCAAGGAATTAAACTTTTGTACAAAGTAAAACTTTATTACACACTGATGTCTATTAAAATTATTTTTATTAATTTTTATTCATTTAAACTCAAGCAAAGCAATAAAGCCACTAAGACGCAAGTGGTGACTGAGTGTGAGAGAATATGAAAAAAATATTATAATGAGAGAACAATAAAAGAACAGGTGCTAAGCAGACAGAACATGACGACTGACGTTGTATTTAGAAGATCTAAGTTGACTGGAAAGTAAGAAGCTGGAAGAGAGTTCCATAAGCGAAAAAATTGGAGAGAAGAAGCTTTTAGCATAGAACTTACGGTTACATCTAGCTACTGTAAAATAATGAAACCTTAACGTCAATCTAATAGTACGCTTAAATTCATAAAATCTAAGTACAATTATACTCTTGATTGATTCGTTTTCTACGGCTTATCAACCCATTACAAGTTATTTAAAGCCAGTAAATATTTTTAGATTGTTTTTGTCAAGATAATAATGGTGATACATGTCTTATTAATTAACCCATAGCTGGGGGGATAGATGTAGATCCATACCTTTCACAAGGGTATTTGCGCATAAGTGAATATAATAAACCCAACGGCTATCCGACTAACAATTCGGAGCTATTAGGCATTACACCACCTGCACATCCAAGCTTACAGCACCTGGCAGAAAAAAGAAAGAAAAGAAAAGGAAGAAGGAGAAGAAAGAAAACCCATCTAGATACTGACCAGGCTTGACGTTGCTTAATTTCGGTGATCTTACGCGAATCGATGTTTCAACATGATACGACCGTACCCTTTGTAGTATGTATCATCAAATTCTTTAAATTTATTCAACAATTTAGAATTAGTAAAAGGCATTTAAAATTCAAGGCTTGTAAAATAGTTTTTGTATCTTGTAAAAAGGTAATAAAGTAATTGTCTTTATTTTTTTTTTTTTTTCTTAGCATTTTCCAGTCAACTTAGTCATGGTGAGATTGTAGCATTTCAAACGGCACTCCATTTTTTTTTTTCTTGCGCGGTATTTATGTGGTTGTGTTCTTTCGGAAATACATATTCTTCACTAGAAATAACTTTCGGTAAAATTCTTTGGCAAACATCTTGTTATTTACAAGTACTTTCTTTTTTTTTTTTTTTTTTTACTTGAATCGAGTTTGAATTCTTCACTCGCAGCAAGATGCCCGACAAATGCTTAGGTAAAAGACATACAGCAATACTGCGTTAAAACCAGGTCTCATGTTTGGAACGTTAGCATTCTAAATATTCTATCATACACCCCAATATGTTACACTATATTATTTCGGAACATAGACGATAATGACTCTTCACAAAATCCTTTTTATCTGAGAATTGCCATGCAATTTTGAAAAAGCAGGAAGAGTTTCCCTGTTGCCTTCTTCACAGTTTGGGATCCCGAGTTGTCTTCTTCCTAGACTGGATGCAAGCTAAGGTTACACACAGCTTTTTTTTTTTTTTTTCATGCTATGCCCTTTCAAGACGTAGGCCATCACAGCTCTCCAGATGTGTCTATTCTTTATTAATATGTGAATTGCTTCGACTTTTGGTGAAAGGTAATGGACTGGTTTATCGTTATCGCCTCCACAGTTTAGAAGTCCTTCTCTAGACTGGATGCAACTCGCCGTTAGAGATCTCAGTCTACCCTACTATTTAATCTATAGATGGCAGAAAAGAGCCAAAGGTATTTGTGCGTAAGTGAACACAATAGACAAGATTTTAATTCAACTGTCGTCGCTGAATTCACTGCCTACGCTGATAGCCGATGTCCTATCGCAATGATTTTCAACCGGTGTACAGCGGCACGCTGGTGACCGTGAGAAGATCGTAAGTATGTCGCGAAAATTTTTAAGGTCATTAATTATTTCCGAAGGGAAAGATGGACGCCTGGGACAACTGGAGTAGGTTAGTAATGGACATAACTCACTATGGTAGTAGAAATTTCCTGACAATCATTGACTGCATACCCTCTCGGTTCGCGATATGGCGACCACTACGTCGACATGATTCTACCAGTCTAATTTGCCAGTTGGGAGAGCGATTTTGACGTTGGTGACGTGTGCGGGAAATCAAGAACCACGAATTGAAAAAGAAGTATTTAGTGTTGAATGAGCGACGTCAGAGGAACACAAGTTCATTTAATTACAAGTCCAAAGTAAAATAAGTGTACACATCAAAATGAAAACTACGATTGGTTTGGTTTGTTTTCTTTTACGGCATATCAACACCTCAATGGGTCATTTAATGCCGACAATTTTTTTTTCTGCTAATATTTTTGTTTTGTCAAAAATCTATTTCTGTTAATACTTTTTTCCTCAAAAATTATAGCTGGCAACATTATTTTTTTTCAAAAACGTATTATCAGAGGCCTTGCTGTTGGACGTAGTTTATCGTCATACCCGGGACACGGATGTAGTTTATCGTCATACCCGGGACGCGGATGTAGTTTATCGTCATACCCGGGACGCGGATGTAGTTTATTGTCATACCCGGGACGCGGATGTAGTTTATCGTCATACCCAGGACGCGGATGTAGTTTATCGACTTACCAGGACGCGGATGTAGTTCATTGTGTTTCCCAGGACGCAGATGTAGTTTATCATTTTACCAAAACGCGGATGCAGTTTATCGTCATACCCAGGACGTGGATGTTATTTATCGTCATACCCGGGACGGGGATGTAGTTTATCGTCATACCCAGGACGCGGATGTTGTTTATCGTCATACCCGAGACGGGGATGTAGTTTATCGTCATACCCAGGACGCGGATGTTGTTTATCGTCATACCCGGGACGCTGATGTTGTTTATCGTCTTACCCAGGACGCGGATGTTGTTTATCGCCATACCCAGGACGCGCATGTAGTTTATCGTCTTACCCAGGACGCGGATGTTGTTTATCGTCTTACCCAGGACGCGGATGTATATCGTCTTACCCATGACGCGGATGTAGTTTATCGTCATACCCAGGACGCCCATTTATACGAGTATATCATTGTTATATAAACGTACAGAAAATATAATAAAATAATATGAAAAGCAAGTTTTTTTCAGCAATGAACAATATTAAAACCAAAAATCAATAAAGGCTAGAATCCTTGGAAAAAAGATTTAAGTGAAAACCTTTCCAAAATTCAACCTTGTAAAAAAGATATTCTAAAAACATCAAAGAAAAAATTGAAAATAAATATAATGTATCTAAATACAAATTAATGACATGTCATAATAGATCATTCCATCTTATTATTTATTGCATAAAGAATACAATTTTGGTACAAAGTCCGAAAGGGCAAATCGGCTAGAATTAGTCGTCACTGATTATCTTAAACCTTACTAATGTGATTCCTGATCCATTCATTCATTATAATTACCATAAGAATTATTTCATCCTCATTCATCCGACATACAACACAATACCACATACTCAAAGGGCGAGGCGGGGCAGGGGGTTACTAAAAAGCACCCATGACGTAAAATTTTTTCCAATATTTTTTGCAGCAATTCTTTTTTTGTTAAAAAGTCGAATAATTTAACACATTCAAGTTTATGGATAGAAAATAGTGAATTTTATATAGTGGTTTTTCGAGGCTTAGCACGAGCAAAACAAATTCACGAATTTGGACGAAACAAAAAAAGACCCAGAATTATATAAAAATTCAGCAAAAATTTTCATCATTTAATTGTGTTTAGTTTCATTTGTAACGTATTAAATGTAGGTAGAATAAAAACAAATGTTGATAAGATAGAAGGGGTCACAAATCACTGCCCGGGGCTCCCAATCAGGCTTAGGCCTCTCCCTGGTCAAGGGGTTCAGGGGTAGTACGCGCTGGCCCTGGGTTCAAGTGTGCTGTGAGATTAAAAAGAAAACGCTTAAAAAACATTTCCCTATCGACACAATCAGTTATTGCCTATTTTAAAATATTACTTTTTTTGCCAACCCAAAATCTGAACTTTTTATCTTCTTACAACTAACCGGGTAGATCAATGTTCGTATTAACGTCCTACTAGATTGTCAATTAGGTCCCTTCGTCTCTTCGTTTTACTGTTGAAATAGCTAGAAATGTAATTACCAGTTTTGCTCTAAAAGTTTCTTTTCTTACCCGGGGTTTCTTGCTTCCCTGTCGCCCCTACACGATCTTCAATACAACATAAATCGTCTGCTTCTGTTTTCCTGAATCCTGTTCTTTTCTAGTCTTTTTTCCTCGCTAACGTTTTCTCATTTTCTTTTGTCTTAGTGGCTTTATCGCCTTGCTTGGGGTGAAATGATTAAAAAGAAAAGAGAAAGAAGATCGTCACGGTACTACACTAGGCCTTCATTTCTCGAAGCAATAGAGTCTTTTGCTGGCGACCATCATTACAATTAATGACAGGTTGCAGTACGTTCCAAGTAGAAAGCAATAACACGGATATACATACACTGATATATGTAAGTATTGCATATCTGTGTAGGTGTTTATATGAATGTATATATATGTATGTATGTATGTATGTATGTATCATCATCATCATCATCATCATGTAAGTGTGTATGTATAAGTGTGTGCAAAGTGCTATTTTTTAAATATACATTCTCGCAAATTTATCAGCATCCACGAACAAACACGTTAGAATCGTAAAAAACAAATCTTCTTTTAAAAGATCGTGTTTTGATTTTCACTTAAGAATGTCTTTAACAAATCATAAAGCTTTGTTCTTCACAGAAACTAGAAATTAAGTTAGCTTTTGTTTAAAAAAAAAGAGTAGGGAAGAAAGAAAGAAAGAAAGAAAAAAGAAAAACACTCGTTGATATTAGGTTGGTGCGAAAATAATGTCGTTTTCTCACATATGTTACTATGTGAGAAAACGACATTATATTTGCACCAACCTAATAACACAAAACAGTAGAACAAAGTGATCGTAGAGGCTGTGGCCGGTGTGGTGGGTGGATAGGGGAGATAAGAAGTGTCGTACTTTACTCTCAATGCAAAAAGAATTTACAGAAAGTGTATAAAACGGCTTCAAAGTGATTTGGAGTTAATTTCTTAACAGTATTTTCGGAAATACGAGATGTGATTAAGAAGAAAATAAAAAGTAAGCGGAATAGAATAAAATAAAATAAATCATCCAGATGTGAATGAAATAAAGAAGAAGGAAACAGCATAGAAGAAATGAAGCCAGTGCTGAATGTAAGAGAGAAAGGGGGGGAAGAGGAGGAAAGAGGAGAAAAGAAAAAGGGGAGGAGGAAGAAAAGAAAGAAAAGAAAGAAAAGCAGATAATTTCAAGGAAAGGCGACTTTGGTTAAAACTATTCCACGACAAGATGTCTAAGGAAGCGTCAGCGTATTTTTTTTTTTATTTTACTTTTTTATCTTTTTTTTTTTTTATAATCCTTTTGTCATTTTTTTTTTCTAAAATTTCCAAAAGATGGAGGTTGACGGTTGTCGGTGGTGGTTGAAAGGAGAAAGAGGAAACGATTATAATATCAGGAATATTGTCGGAGTTTTGAAAGCGGCGAAACCTTACGGACGCCAATTCACTGTCTGCCTGTCTAAACCTTTCTAATTATTTCTTTCTTCGTACATAGGAAAGGCGTTCTTGCCATTTTAATGATTTCATCTTTTACGGATTTTTTTTTATTCATGTGTTATTCGTAACTTTAATCTGAACCATTTACCCATGCTCCTCTGGCCGAAATGCTAAGTACGGCGGGATAGCTAGCTTGGTAGATAACAATATAGATAAATAGACAGACAGGTGTGACTAGACTGAGATATAGATAGATAGATAGATATGAGCAGACTGAGAAAGATATGTAGATAGTTATGAACAGACTGAGATAGATAACAACAATATAGTGTGAGATAGATAAAGATATAACAGTGTAACCCGGATATAAGATACCCGGATATAAGAGAAACCCGGATATATGAGAGATTATATCTGGTCCCACATTAGAGCCATACTTACCTAAACAAAATAGACCAAACCCGGATATAAGATAAACCCGGGTGTAAGAGACTTCATATCCGGTCCCGACAACTCTCTTATATCCGGGTTACAATGTATATAAAATATCAACAGAAATAAGGATAGATACTGAGTGAGAGATAGAGAGAGAAAGAGAGAGAGAGAGAGAAAGAAGAGCAGTATATGTTTTTTCTTCAGTCTACATAAATAACACTTGGGCTCCTACACTGTACCGCTGTCATTGAAACCAATGTTCCAGCCCAAAAACAAACAAAATTTTCGAATGCTAATTTCAAGGCAACCAGGCTCTTCCTATTTGTATAATTGACGCAATACCATCTTCCTCACCTGATCTTACCCGTCTCTTAATGATCTGAGTGGGTCAAAATCTAAGCCTTTGTTTTACAAAAAGGGTGTGGGGGCAGAATTCTGAATTACTTTTTTCAAAGTAATCTGAGTTTCTAAACTAACGCGATAGAATCTTCCGAACACTAAAGTTCTTTTATATGGCCTTGTGCCCGACTAAGCTAAGTTTAAAGCTATGCTAAGGGTGTGTGGCAAACAGATATAGTGATAGAAAGGTGAATATGTAATCGTGAACCAAAAATAGAAAGAAAAATAGAGAAATTTATAAGGAAAGCAAACGAAAGAAAGAAAGAAAGATAGATAGATAGATAGATAGATAGATAGATAGATAGATAGATAGATAGATAGATAGATAGATAGATAGATAGAAAAAGAAAGAAAGAAAAATTAAGAGAACGGAAGAGGGATAAAAAAAAGAAGGAAATTTATGACGAAAAAGAAAGAAAGAAAGAAAAATTAAAAGAAAGGAAGAGGGATAAAAGAAGGAAATTTATGATGAAAGAAAGAAAGAAAGAAAGAAAGAAAGAAAAACGTGAACTAAAAAATGAAACCTAGATGAAAAAAATTACAAAAATAGAAAACGGGAACTAAAACAAAGAAAATTACAAGAAAAGAAGAAATTTGGAATACAAATGAAAGAAAGGAGGAAAGAAAGAAAGAAAATAGAGCTTTCGCGAGAGACTGGGTTGTAAGAGAAAGAAGAAGAAAAGGAATCAGTAGAAGTGTGGGTGGGGTTCGCAAAACGACTCTTGAGAGACAGACGAATTGTTTGTTTTTTATGTACATTCTCAATAGCGATTATTAATCTTCTCTTTCATACGCGGTACCAATGAGAGTAGACGTGAAGTCGCAGTTAACATGAGATGTAGTGAATAAGAGAGAAAAACATATTAGGGAGAATGACTTCAGTGTCTCTCATCTACGTGGATATCAAACAGCAAGAGAAGACACTTTCATCTCGACTGGAACAGAAGCTTTCATTTCAACCACAAACTTTACACAGGTTTACACCGCGTGTGACTAGACAAGCAAACATACATACACTGGACCACTTCGTTTACATATCGATATTCAAAAAACGCATAGAAAAAAAAAAGCAATAAAGGAAATAAAAAATAATGAAAGAAGTTGAAAGATGGCTTTGTTTGTTTTTGATTGTCTTTTTTTTTTTTGTGTGTTTACATTTTTTTTTTTTTCAGAAATGAAAATTCGAAAATAAGTTAAGCACAAAACATGTATTAAGATAAAATGAAAATTGTTTGAACTTTTCCGAAGAATAAAGGAAATTATCTTTTGGAAAAACCCGACAAAAGGATTTTATCAAGAAAGCCGGAAATTGAAGAAAGGTGGGTACAAAAGTTATGAGCTGATCGAGAAAAAGTAACCCCCCCATATCACCTGAGGTAAAGCATATATATTTTGGCAGAGTACTTATATATATATATATATATATATATATATATATATATATATATATATATATATATGTGTGTGTGTAAGAGAGAGAGAGGGAGAGAGATAGAGAGAGAGGGAATGTTGTAAGAGATAGAGTACCGGATGTGAACATATGCACATACACACACACGCTCACAAAGATGTTTGTATATATGTGTGTGTGTGTGTGTTTGTGTGTGAACCCAATAAGCAAAATAATTCTCTTTCAAACCGAATTATATTGGAATTATATTTTTTGTTATCTGTAAAAACAATAAAATCATCCATATTGACAAATCTGTCAACACAAACGCAATTCTCTTTATTAAAAAATCTTTTTAAAAGATAAAATATACTTTATTTGAGGAAGGTTAGCTGATTTAAAGTTTAACTAATGTGATTTGAAGCAAATATTATTTTTAGTTTAAAATATCGCAGAAAAGCATTTTTAACGTGGTTGGTGGGTGTTTTCATGACGTGTTGATAGCTTTATCGATAGACTTATATTTGGGATTTTTTTTCTAAAGGGACATAAATATAACTCTAACAATTACCTGATGAATATAACGTGAACGTATTTTTCATATCATTTTTTTTAACTAATCATAAAAATTTAAGAAACTATTCGAAGTAAATCTTTTACTGAATTTTAGTTTCTTCGGTATTATAGCCTTACTTACGCTTGTTGAGGAAATGTTAGAAAATTACAAATAAATTTTAATGTTACCTTTGGACATCTGTATTTATTTAAAAAAAATAGACACGTATATACACATAAAATAAATTCAAAATTCTTTTTAAAATATTGGGGGTCGTTGAATTATAGTGAGCTTTTCCATTTATGATTAGTAAATCCAGTTTTAATCTAATAACAATATCACTTGAACGCTACAAGTTAATACAAGATTTTAAAAGAATAAAATTTATAAATATCTATAACTAAAATCCTTAAAAAAAATGAAACAATTCGTGTAAAAATTCATTATTCATCGATATTTTTTCTTATGACAATAGTGTCCCTAATATAACTTATTCATAAAAACAATTAAAAGATTTTCTAATTAAATAATGTCTTAGTTTTATGGCATTTTTTATTTTACGAAGCAGAACAGATTTTCTGTAACTTGGGGTCCTGTTTTACCCCCCACTCAAATTGATGATTTAAGTTCTAATAATTTTTACTAATTACGTCCTACAAAAATTTTTCGAAATTTCATAACATCAGTTAAATGGGATTAATAGATATCAAAAATATTTTACCAAGTTTTTGTAAAAGAGAAAAGTTTCTGAAATAATTTAATTCATTTGTGAATAAGTCATGAAAGTTTTATTAAAATCCAACAATTACTAGATTTTTGCAAGAATTTCCAAATTAAAACGTGTTTTCCCCAAAGTTTTAAAAGTATTTTCGATACACCACATATATATATATATATATATATATATATATATATATATATATATATATATATATATATAAACAGAGAGTTCGACAGTTGAAGAATCTGTTCGACTGTTATATTTAACAGTCCCCCCCACGAGGGGTGTATGTGGCACAAAGCCGAATTTACCGTGGATTCTCCGAGCCCGTAGGCTCGGCCAAAAATATTTCCTTCGAACCCGCATAAGCGGGTTCAGGGTCTGTCTACCTCCCCGGACGAAACTTTGTACTTCACCAAAGCCTCGTCCGAGTTCCTCTCTGCTTGAGGCAGAAAGTTCGACAGTAATGAACACGATTTGACTATTATTTTTAACAGCCCCCCACGAAGGATGTATATGGCACAAGGCCGTGTTTACCATGGGTTCTAAATGCCTGGAGGCTCGGCGAAATATATTGCCTTTAAAGCAATAACAATCTATGCGACTGTTCATATTTAACAGCCCCCACCACGAGGGTGTATGTGGCACAAGGCCGAGTTTACTATGGGTTCTCCGAGCCCGTAGCCTCATCCAAAAATATTCCCTTAGAACCCGCATAAACGGGTTCAGGGTCTGTCTACCTCTCCGGACGAAACTTTGCCCTTCGGCAAATCCTGGTCCTGATTCTTCTCTTCTCGAAGCCGAGTGTTCAACAGTTGAAGAATCTGTTCGACTGTTATATTTAACACCCCCCCATGTGGAATGTATACGGCACAAGGCTGAGTTTACCGTGGGATCTCCGAGCCCGTAGTCCCAACCAAAAATATTCCCTTTGAACCCTTATAAACGGGTTTCAGGGCCTTTCTTGGTAAAAAGTTCAACTGATAAACTCTCTGCCTTGAGCAGAGAGGGACCCGGACGAAACTTTGCCCTGCGGCAAATCCTCGTCCGGGTCCCTCTCTGCTCAAGGCAGAGAGTTCGATAGTTGAACAATCTGTACGACTGCTTATATTTAACAGCCCCCACCACCACCACCACAAGGGATGTATGTGGAACAAGGCTGAGTTTACCGTGGGTTCTCCGAGCCCGTAGCCCCAGCCAAAAATATTCCCTTAGAAACAGCATAAACGGGTTCAGGGCCTATCTTCTCCTCGGACGAAACTTTGCCCTGCGGCAAAGCTTCTTCCTGGTTCCTCTCTACTCAAAGCAGAGAGTTCGACAGTAATGAACAATGTGCAACTGTTATAGTTAACAGCCCCCCATCGCACGAGGGATCTATGTTGCAGAAGGCCGAGTTTACCATGGGTTCTCCGAGCCCGTAGGCTCGGCCAAAAATATTCCCTTTGAATCCGTATAAACGGGTTCAGGGCCTGTCTACCTCCCTGGACCAAACTTTGCCCTTCGGCAAAGCCTCGTTCGGGTTCCTCTCTGTCGAGACAGAGAGTTCGACAGTTGAACAGTCTAGCACTGTTCCCAATCTGGGCGATTGTTCCCCCAAAGCCTTCTCTCCTACTAATCTTATAGTAGGCGGAAGAGTCCAATTTATATTGTTTATAGGGAGCACACCACAACACCCCCTTTCAGCCTCACAGTATGGAGTCTTTTTTTTTAATAATTACCACACAATATTTTTTATTCAACCAAATAAACCGAAACCACTTTGAAAAAGCTATATACAGGAATTACGTTCATAATTTTTTTTTTTTTTTTTTTTGGTTTTACGACAAACATTTTACATGTTAAAACAGTTCCTTTTTATTAAGGTCTCTATTCATTATTTCTAAATAATGAAAAATTGGATAAGTTTAATGGTAAAACATAATGTTAATAATTTCCAATAATCAAATGCGTATTGTGCTTTTCCCGTACATGACGTTTGTGTATAAACTTCGGTACTGATTATTTAAAACAACTAATTAGGAAATTTGAAAAGTTAATTAAAAAATTGCTAGACGAAATACACCTCATATCGATATAATAAATGCGAAAATGTCTGTAATGTTACACTTTTCAATTTAAAGAGACACAACTCTTTTAATTTTATCTTCTATATCTCATCTTCTATATAATAAATTACAATATATTAAACAATACACGGATAAAACAATAATGATCGTCTGTTTTTGTATAATTGATATCAGAAGTCTTTGGTTTATACCAATGGTTTCCCATATATAATATTCTCGTTTTCACTCTCGCGTTGTCTTGTGTGACGTCTTGAGCTGCGGTGCGATTTTCGTTTCCAGCGTCTCATATGCACAAGATTGTCGTTGCTTGGAAATCTTACTGGAAATTCCATACGGATTACCATATTGTATCATTACTCTCTGTCTCTGTTTCTGTATATATATATATATATATTGTTGTGGTGTCTTCCCTCTAAAGATTCTATGTTGGACTCTTCTGCCTGCTATAAGATTAGTAGGAGAGAAAGGCATGGGGGAACAGTCGAACAGATTGGACGCTGGGTCAACCGACACACACTCACTAGTCGTGTAATACTCTTCTGTTGTACTTACTGTTTGATATATGATATATCTGCAACACTTGTTTTGTTATTTCTTTAACCAGCGATTTGAAATTTAAAGAGGCGGTTCAATCATTAACAGAACTCTTCAGTCCCAAAACAACACTGTTCCACAAGCGTTGGAAATGCATGAATCTCCCCGGCAAAGAAGACGAAGATTATACTACTTTCGTGAGTGTAGCCAATAAACACTGCGATGACTTCAAATTGGCAGAGTTAAGCGCCAATAATTTTAAATGCCTGATTTTCATCCAGGGTTTGATTTCAGCGAAGGGCGCCGAAATACGTCGTAGGGTACTCAACAAGCTTGAAAACGAGCCCGACGTTACTTTACAGCAAGTTGCCGAAGATTGCCAACGTTTCGTGAGCGTCAGAGAGGATTCGAAAAACATCGAACAGAGTGACGTGGCTCACATTAAAAAAAACACGCCAAAGAAAAATTAAAAAGAGTCAACCAAAAAATAATAAAGTTACTTTACTACTATATATTATTATATAATAAATGCGAAAATATCTGTGCGTCACACTTTTTCAATTAAATGGACACAACTTTGTAACTTTTAAATATCTCATCTACTTCAAATGAGACATGCTCATCCAGGATTGGAATTGAATCCTCAGATTGAAAATTTAACTCTCTGTGAAATTGAAGACAGAGTGATAGACTTGGCTCAAAGAGATCTCAGCAATTTTGGACTGCCGAATCCAAACAGAGAAACTGGACAAATCAACAGATAAATTTTGAGAAAAACATGATACAACATAGATGAACAAGCGGCAATGTGTTCAAAACAATGAGCCTCTGTTGAACCAAGACCAAAAGCAAATGTCTCAGAAGGTCTTTGATGACATCAGCAACAACAATGGAGGAATTTTTTTCTTGAATACACCTGGAGGTACTGGTAAAACTTTTGTAACTAACCTTCTTTTATCTGCAGGAAAAGTAGCTCTAGCAGTAGCATTATCTGGAATTGCTGCTACCCCCTTATCTGGAGGGCGTACAGTACCCAGAACCTTCAAACTTCCATTAGATTTAAACTACAATGAAACCCCTATTTGCAACATCAAAAGATGAACCAACCTGGCTAAGCTACTGGAGGAGACAAGCTTCATTGTCTGGGATGAGTGTACAATGATACACAAGTGAGCATTTGAGGCAAAACACACAAAGACATTAGACAGAATTCACAAATCCTCGCAGGTATCACTGTGCTACTCTCTGGTGATTTTAGACAAACATTAGTCATTGCAAGAGGAACTCCAACTGATGAAATCAATGCTTACCTGAAAAATTCTTAAATCTGGAGCCATATTCAAAGACTTAGTCTGAAAACAAACATGAGAGTTAGAATCACAGGTGACCTTGAAGCAGGAAGATTTCCTACTTTGTTGTTGCATCTTGGTAAGGAACCATCAAAATGGACCAAAATGGAAATGTTTCACTCCAGATGGTTGTGGAGTTTCAGCCTCAAGTATCCCAAACTTGATTAACCATGTTTATCCAAACATTAAATACCTTTTCATGGATTCAAACTGGCTTTGTGAAATTACCATATTAGCTCCCAAGAATCAAACTATGGATAGCATCAACTGAAAATTTCTCCAAGAAATTCCAAAAAGAAAGCATGAAGTACTTTTCTACTGACACTGTGGTTGAACAAGAGTAGGCAGTGAATTATCCAATAGAATTCCTGAACTCATTGAATCCTCCTGGGATGTCATCACACAACCTGGAACTAAAAGAAAATGTTCCAGTTATGCTATTGAGAAATCTGGATCATCTAAAACTTTGTAATGGAACAAAGTTAATTGTCAAGAAGATGCTTCCTCATCTCTTGGAAGCAGAGATCCTTACTGGTCCAGGAAAGGAGGAAAGAGTTTTAATTCCAAGAAGCCCCTTAATTCCTCCAGATCTTCCTTTTGAGTTCAAAAGACTTCAGTTTCCAGTGAGCGATGTAATGTCAATCAATAAGTCCCAAGGACAATCATTGAAAGTAACTGAACTTCATCTAATGGAAACCTGCTCAATGCATGAAGTGTCATATTTCGGGCAACGGCTCAATCAAGAGACATATGCAGGAACTAGCCTATTCCTAATGTCGTCAGTTCCCAACACGGTATCAATGGTGATGACACAAGTATTTACTCTTGTCTTAATAGTAAGTAGGTCTGATTGCTTTGAATATTGCTGCCATATCTGGTCTGTTGCTACTGCTATATATTTAGACATTCTTGATAAAATCCAAAGTAAAATCTGCATTGTTATTTGTCCTAATCTGTCTTCAGTCAGTTTCCTACCGCTGTAATCTATTTTCCTGGTGCCATTTTTTTCTATAAATACTTTCAAGGTAATTGTTCTGATCATCATTCCTCTTTGGTACCTAGACTTTATGAAGCGTACTGCTAGATTAGTCATTTCTATTTGTCTTTTATGCATTTTTCTTATAAACTGCTGAGGTTTAATGCCAGTCATGGCGTAAATGGATACAAGAAGTATTTCTTGTTGTGTGAAGCGTGAACACCATGAGTTTCGCATTAGATTTTTAATTTGTTCTTATTTTTCCATTATTAACCAACACATATTTTCTTTTCAGGGTATTTTTAAAAGGTACAATGAAGTGGTTATCTTTTGATTCAAGTGTATTCTAACATAACTATCATTAAGCCGGTAAAATAATTTATTGCAGTTCATTACAAATAGGAGTCGCCTATCACCCGGTTCACACTCCTCTTCGGTCTATTGAATAGGAGTAGCGGTGTATCCCTTGTTTCCAATTTAGGATTAGGTTTCCGGTTTCTCCTAAAGACTACTTTAACTCTATACTTCTAACGTCTTCGACTAATCTCTGAAATTTATTTTTTTTTTCTTCCTCAGTGGGAGTAGATAGGTTCGTCTATCGTCCGGTTCATACCTCTGCCTGTTTTTGTTTTTTGTTTTTTTTTACAGAACTAGAGGTTTGTCCCTTGTTTCCTGTTTAGGATTGGGTTTCCAGTTCCTTCTAAAGTATGTTTCCTTCAGTATCACTTCCAGTAACCCCTTGCATTTTAGTGGCATTATAGCCTTGCTTGAGGTGAATTGATTAAGAAAACAGATTAATATCTCATTGATCCCGGATTAGTAATGGTCAATATGTATATATAATAAACAAAGACATTTTTCTGAATTTCTGGGATGTGGACTTATTATTTACACGCGGTCTTTTGTTTGTTGTTGTTATCACAAGACACAAAAGATTACAGAGTGTGAAAGAATAGAAGAAAAAAGAAAAAAAAACATCATTAAGGAAAGAGAATAATGAAAGAACAACTTAAAATATGCTGTCCCTTTTTTTAGAGCAATAGGAACGCTAGTGAAGCAACAGGGACAGGGGAAAACTGCGTGTAAACTACTTAAAAAAGCTTTTGTAAATGAATCGCATAACAGGAACAGGGTGGGAGAATAATGCGTCAAACAACGGATAGGAATTTGTGGAGAACTCATGACCTGAATGATGCTGAGAATACCATGGACGGAGCATATGATCAACAGGGAAGTTTTAAGGAAAATGGGAATGAAAAATACACTTTTACTTAGGATCAGAAAGAAACAGTTAAAATTATGGGACGCATAATGAGGAAAGAAGGCTTGAAGAATTTGACACTGACATAACATATAGAAAACAAAAGGGGAAGGATGAAACAGCAAGTAACATACCTAATAAACTTGGGCAAATGGATAGCAGAACATGAAAACGGTGGGAGAGTAATGCGTCAAACATTGCTTAGTGGTACAAAGGATAGGAAGTTGTGGAGAACCCATGCACTGAATGATGTTGAGAATACCATGGACGGAGCATGTCATCAAGAAAGAAGTTTTAAGGATGATAGGGACGTGTTGCGGACCCGGCGTGTGAATGTGGCTAATGCAGTGCTGGCGTACGAAAAAGGTGGCCTTGTCCCAGACACTACACACGACTACCGGATCCACAAACAAAATAATAAGGAGAGGAGAGAAAGAGGAATATTATATAAATATTCCACACGTGTTCTTTCTCATACTAAATTTCACAATCTCCTGGATGTTAAAAAGGAAAAAGGAAAAAGGGTCATATCAACGTGCATAAGAAGAAAGGAAAATTGGTAGGCACAAAGAATGACTGAAGCAAGACTTGCAAATAAACACAATTACAATTTTATTAAATATTCAACAAGTAGATTGTCTCGAACGTGGAGACAGAGGTTAAACTGTTGTAACTTGCAAAAAGACTATGAGGCAGTCAAAAATAGTTCATCCGATTTTAGCGCCAAAAAAGAGGAAACAAGATGGCTTTGGCGGGAACAGTTTCTCTGTGAGAAAGTTCTGGAAGGATGTCTGCCCGAGTAATTAGAAACATGAATAATATTGCAAGGAATAAAAATACTCACTGCGTAGTTTTGTATTAATGTGAGTGTGAATCTTTTTAAGGTAACTGGTTCGCACGAGAGAAATACAGAGTTCGTTCTCAGTTTAGCAATTTTGGTCGAAAAGAATTTTGAGTTGGTTGTTCGCATCAAGACGAGAAAATAGTCTTGGAAATGTAAGTGACGACCGTATTGCAGCATATAGTAGTGAGTAGAAATAGTTCGTAAGTTCTGTGCATCAAGACGAAAGTTAGTCTTGGAAAGGTGTGACGACCGTATTGCAGAATATAGTAGTGAGTAGAAATAGTTCGTAAGTTTTGTGCATCAAGACGAAAGTTAGTCTTGGAAAGGTGTTAAATATCCCAGCTCGTTTATGGTTAGGACCGTGGGGTAATTGTGTCGTTTCAGCTTCGAATCAGAACAGCAACTGATTTGAAATCAAAACGCCGGTCTCTCGTGACGTAGAACTCATCGCGCGGGAAAAAAAAACAAATTTCAAACATCAGTAGCAGCCAATCCCGAGGGCGTCGGCAACACTATCAGCAGCAGCTGGCTCACCGACGATTACTACTATATCTAGCTACACGAGAAGGGAAGGGATGCAATCCGCGCATGCGCACGTCTACATATTGCTGTGGAAAATGTTAGGCGTTCCACAGACGACATTCATGTGTGAATGTCCTGTAAGTTTCATTAAAATCTGAAAATTATTCATTATTTCATTTCCAGATTTTCACCGCCAAAAAGACGCTAATTTTTTAGCCCCACGCTGACGCAAGAAAGACAAGATTTTTAACCAAAATTTCGAATGTTCTAAAAATGATCAAAGAATATTATTTAGTGATAAAAAAAAATCTTTTGGTCTTTCCTTTAAATAATAACATAAAGGATTTGACGATAAAACTTTGTCTTTATTAAGTTTGGGGAATTTTCCGATCATAGTATGCTTATATTTTAATGAATCCATGGAGCTACTTAAATAAGAAGGTTGATAAAAAGTATCTCTAATATCACCTCAGTATTTAAAGATTTTATAATAAGTCAAATTTTTCATATTTTTATTTCTTTTTTTATTATTATTATTATTATTATTATTATTTTAGAACTTATATTAACGCAGGGAAATTAACCCTGGAAAATTTCACAACTGAACAAAGAAACAAAATCATGGAATTTTATTTTGTATTTAACCAATTCATCTAATTTCGTGAAATTACAAAGCTTTACGGTGACCATATTCTCCTGAACTGACACCATCTGGCTATTTTTTGCTGGGAGGATGCCTTAAGGGGTGAGTACAGAATACAGACAATTCAGCAACCCAAGGATAAAATATCTGAGCAGAAATTTCAGGAATGCAGCCGAAGTCATTAAACACTGTTATGGAGAATGTTATTGAAAGAGTGCATCTGCGTGAACCAATAAATGAAGGATATTCACGTTCCGTATTTTTTCATAATTAAATGAAAATATATTTTCAATGATTGAATGTTCATTCTGTATAAAACTATTTTTGAATATTGAAATTAATAAATTTTAAATCCCTAGGTGACTTCTGAGACATCACCGATAAGATGATACAGAACTTAAAATGGGTGTGTGGGGGTGGGTTTCGGTTTTCTACTGTTATTAAGTAATAAACTGATCCTCACAAATTACTATATACTAATATACTGTAAAACTTTGTGTATAGATCGCTAGGGAGTATAAGATGCAGTTAAAAAAGCAGAGGAATTCCAGCTTATTTTTATGTATAAAACTCACTTGATTTTACAGAAAAGAAAATTACAGATGTAATGGAATAACCTGTCACCCCCATGAGTGAATAAACTATAGGTAGTAACTACCTGTAAGTCTCTGTAAGTAAACAGACTACACAGTCCAGCTGAAATCTTTTCAGCTGTACTGTCGAACTCTTTGCCTTCGGGCAGAGAGGAACCTGGACGAGGCTATCCCGAAGATCAGAGTCTCGTTTGGGGAGTTAGGTAGATCCGATCCCATTTATACGGGGTCTACGGGAATTTTTGGCCGAGTCTACGCGCTGGGGAACCCCACATTGAATTCCGCCTTGTGCCACATGTGACTGCGTGGAGCAGTTGCTAGATACTCTATCTGAAATCTTTTCAGCTATGCTGTCGAACTCTCTGCCTCCGAGCAGAGAGGAACCCGGACGAGGCTATCCTGAAGGGCAGATTCTCGTTCGGGGAGTTAGACAGACCCGAACCTGTTTATGCGGGAATTTTTGGTCGAGACTACGGGCTCGGATTGCTCCACATTAAATTTGGCCTTGTGCCACATCCTACCCCGTGGGAATGTTGGTAAATATTTCTAGCTGGGATCGGTTGAGTACGACTCAAAATTATGCGAGAACTACCGACCTTCCAATAGTAGCACTCACTCTTGGATTGATTTGCGACGACCTTGTGCAAAACTGTTACCTTTATTCTTATTGTATTGGTTTTTACAATAAATCTTTACTTATTTCATCCACCATGTTTGTCAAGTATATATTCCAGTTAGCCTGGAATATAACAATTACCAAAAGAAATGACCCCAAAAAACAAAAAAATACCGGGACATTTTATTTACTTTTCTGATTCGTAAGCATTACGAAAAGAACGTGATTATTAGTCTTGGTCTTGGAATCTAAAAACACTAAATCTCCAATAGGTTTTGAGAAAATAAATTAAAACAGAATTGACTAAGTATTAACTTGCTTGTTTAGTTTTATTTCTTTTGTGAGAATCTGGGTTATTTCTATCGACATTATTGGTGTAGTCTTGAAAAATACTGTTTGTGATGACTCCGGGTCATTTTTCTGTCCTCATGGGCATCCGTAATCTGAGAGTGGAAGATCGTCTTCGTCAAATCCTTCGCTTTTGTCTGTTTTTAGTATTGGAAAGTATGCAATTGAATTCTAAGCTACACTACAAGACGCAGCAGATATTTGGTCACGATTTTGGGATATAAACACGCGTGTTATACACACCGGATTACGGTAATTGGAAAAAATATTTAAAGATTAGGTACCGCCAACGATTCAGTAAAAAATAAACATACATAATGAAAAAATGCCTCAAGCCTAATAAAAGAAAGTTTAGCGTCAAAACCGTTATTATTATTATTATTATTATTATTATTATTATTATTATTATTATTATTATTAAGAAGAAAGAACAAAGAAACATATCAAAGTATTTTTATATTATTAAATTATATTTTTAATCCTTTGTAGAGCCTTTAAAACTTTGGTTAATTTTTTTTTATTCTTCTTGCATCAACAGGTGACCATTATGGGAAATTTTATTGATTTTTTTTGCAATGAAAATACACGATTCAGAAATTCTTGCAAAAATGACATAATTGTCGAATTTTAATGAAACTTTTACACATGATATGAAACTATTTTAGAAACGTTTGTTTTACAAAAATTTTAGTAAAAATCTTATTTACGTGTGCACATACACACATTTATTTAACTTTCAGGAAATTTATTTTTGTCGAGTTTAATATTTATATTAGTTATAAGCACAAGTCATTGAAAAATTTAAATAAATTTCTTTCTGTCAAAAAGGACACTCAGTTAGAGAAAATCTGTTCTGAATCGTATTAGGTTGGTGCAAAAATAATGACGTAATAATGTCGTTTTTTGACGTATTTTTTGACGTCAAAAAACGACATTATTACGTCATTATTTTTGCACCAACCTGATAGAATAAATAATGCAATAAAACTAAGAGATTATTTAATTACAAAAGCTTCTGATTGCTTTTGTGAATATTATGGACACTAATGTCTTAAGAAAATGTTATTGGATGAATAATGAATTTTTACCAGAATTCTATTAAGTTTTTAAGAATTGTAATTAAAATAATTTATATTTTTAAATTTTTTAATATTCTGTATGAATTTGTAGCGGTTAGGTATATTTTTTGTAAGTAAAAAATATATTTACTAATGATAAATGGAAAAGCTTACTACAATTCAACAACACCTAATATTTTAAACAGAATTTAGAATATTTTGTGTGTGTCTGTGTGTAGACATGCCGATTTTTGCAAATTCCATTCACGACACTAGCAGTAAACAAGTGTGGTAACTATAGTAAATGCAAAATTTATTGATAATTTTCTAACATCTACTCAACAACCGTCCTAATAAATAAGACTAAATAAGCGAAAGTACCTAAAATTCAATAAAATATTAGATTACTTAGAATATTTTCCCTAATTTTTAATATTACTGGGCAGTTAAAAATTATATATAAAAAAGCGTTCACGTTGTATTCAAGCAATTATTGCAGTTAAATGCTCTTTACTTAAAATGCCAAACGCTTGGTTATCAATAAAAATGTGTCAGCACCCCATAAAAACCCTCACCTCTGTGCTAAAAAATACTTTTCTGCTATATTTTAAACTAGAAGTAAGTAATATTTGTTTCAGATCAGATTAATTAAACTTTAAATCAGCTAATATTTCTCAAATAAAATTTGAGAAAAGTCTATTTTATCTTTGAAAACTGTCAACAACATGTCAACAACTTAAATAAACAGTAACCGCCATGTTAAATGAATTTCTGCGGCATGTTAAATTTAAAGTAAATAATATTTGTTTCAAATCAGTTTAATTATACTTTAAACCTGCTAATATTCTCAAATAAATTTTCAGAAGAGTTTATTTTATTTTTGAAATATTTTTCAATAAAGAAAACTACATTGCGATAAACAAGGCCTCAAAATGGTTCTGAAATCAGATATTTTAGAAAATGCACTCCTTCCAGTCAATTTAGATTCGGTTTGAAATACGGCAAAGTATTTTACTTATTGGAAATATTAAATCTAATCTATTAGCTTGAAATTAAAACTAAAACCTTCAATAAAGATTTTTCATTTTTAAAAATTCATTTTCCACCTTAAGTATCGCGAATCTGTGGAGGTACTTAACTTTAAACCTTGGATATCACTTATGTAAAAATCTAATAATAGCAAAGATTTAACAAAATACGCTGTTACTTTTACAGCATAGGTAAATTAATTGATAATAACAATATAATAATATGTTTTAAGTTGACAACGTAATAAATTTCTAAATGGGCTATCATTTTCTTTTTCTACACTCAATCCAAAGAAGTCAATTTATTACTGTTATACGTTAGTGAACGCAAAAGTCTGAAGATATTTACACATAAAAGAAACAGTCATTGTTATTGAATGAGCTAGTGTAAATGATTTGTTTAGTCTTAAATTAAGCCATCTAACAATAAGGATCAACAAGGTCTTGTCCTCTCGTAGTCACCTCCAACGCCCAGCCTAAACCACGTACAACTCCGCCCCACTCGCGTTGTTCCGACCGGCGCCATAAGTTTTCAGGAGAATAAGATAAAAAGATCTAAAAGCCAGGAATGTTTGAAATCATCCACCTTCTTTTTCATTCTTCCGACAAAGCCAAGTCTTTTATTAAGTGATCGCCGAAAGGAAAAAGAAACATCTAATTACAAATGGTTCTTCTTTCAGACCACCGTATTTTACAACGCCTTCCAACGCTTTACTCCGCCATTTATCAACATCCGACCTACGAAGCTTTGATGTACGGACATGAATCGTTTTCGCAATTATTTATTAAACTTAGATTCGTTTGACACAAGGCTGCAATAGTGGGGAACTTAGTGAGTATCAAATTCAATACACTTGCGAATATGTCTGCGAGACCAGTTTCTCAATCATCATATTAACGTTGACGCCTGTTTAATAATTAAGCTGTTATTCACTTTTGACTTGTATTTCTTTCATCGTAATTTCCTTTGCTTTTCTGTGCAACTATATAGTCAGTCTGTCTACGGTGAAAGCAATATCATTTTTATTAGATGAAGCATTGTCAACTATTATTATTAATTTTTGATTAGCATTTACTTCCATCTTCAGTTTTTATTAGATGAAGCATTGTCAGTCATTACATTTGATCAGCACTCCTTTGATTTTAATTTAGGTTTATTTTCATTACAACTACAGGCTACCCTGTACTACGTTTCAAGGACGGCGACAAGAGGGAGCTGAAACTCACAGGCATCGGCCCTGGTAGCTGGGAACAGCTAACAGATGATCGCGGTCTCTGGCTATCTGGAGTCATGAAGGAGAGAAAAAAAAAGCGAAACCGACTGTCGTAGATCAGAAGACAATGCAAAAAGGAGAGAGAGAAATCTTAGAACTTCATTTCATATTCCAGCTGCGTCTGTCACACTTGCAAAAAAAACTTCTGTATAAAGACTGGACTGTTAAAGGGCTAAACTTCTGAAGAAACGGGATGCTACCATTATCTCGAAACACAAACGAATGGCTACTACATACATTAATATATACATAAACATAAGATATACTTTGTGCCCGATGAGCTGGAAATCCAGTGAAACTTAAGTCACACACCTAAACGTAGATATATATATATATATATATATATATATATATATATATATATATATATAATCGAAAAATGTTTGATTAAAAAGAATTGCCCAAAAAGAAACATTGCGTGTGCATATACAGATTGACCGATCCCTTAATGAAACGCCCAAAATACTATTATCTTCATAAAATAAATATTAGTGGATAATACCAAAATACTCTACAGCACCCAGTAAAATCCCAGAACCTTTTGTTATACAAAATGAACAGCCCACGTTAAGTAAAATATAATTCACCAAAGAAGACGGTATATTGAAATGCATACGATATATTTAATGTGCACACACACACACACACACACACACACACACACACACATATATATATATATATATATATATGTACCTGGTGTAACATCGATATTGTCCAATTCGTGTAAAAGCAAAATTGCCCATCTTTTTCGATTAAGCTTTGAACCGTTGTATCTTAGAAATGATTAAAGATATCTTACTGGAATTCTCCGCTGTTTTTACAACACTATTGAACTCTACTTCGAGCAATAAGAATGTGTAATTACTCTTCAAGCTTAACAAAAGAATCGTGATAAATTCGATCATAAACGAAAATCACATGTTCATCATTTATTAATAAAAGCTAACGATCGGAAGCTCATAAAGATTAAGTTCAAATATACATATATTATTCCAGGCTCATTTTCAAACTTATTTAAGATGATCTTCGCCTTCTCTAAGCTTCTAACATTCTGTCCTGGAGTAACAAGGTGCCACTCAGGTTTCACGTACGATTTCATTTTCAAGTCTTTTTTCACTGCTCTTTGTACTGTTATAGCTGAAACTCTTCTCTCACGTCCCAAACGTCTTATGGAATGAGTTGAATTTTTTAATTGATCTGCTTAGTTTTAAGTTGAAATGATGATCACTCTTCGTCTTGTGACCTCGTGATCCAGTTTTCCTCTCTACTGTCCCCTCTGTTTTAAACTTATTCACCATTCTCTTGATGGTTCTTGAATGAACTTTGAAGATGTAAGCCAGAGTATGAATGTTGGTACCATTACTGATAGACTGAATGATTTTTGTCCTCTCAACATAGTTCAGTTGAGAAGACAATGGTGCTCACACAAAACGATTTTAACCTTTTCTTTTTCTAGCTGAATAACTCAAAGGGTTTTTCAGTGATTCTTACGACAAATGGTGTCAAGATGGCTAAATGTCTTATCTGAAAACCTGGAAAAAAGAAACTCAATCAATTTAGTGTTTTTTTTAGATATTAAACATATTGTGGGATGAACAATTATCCGTGATGTTACACGATTTTGCCAATTTTGCTTTTACACCCGGTGTGTATATATATATATATATATATATATATATATATATATATATATATATATATATATATATATATATACCGAACCATATAAGAATTATCACTGTATTTATTTATATATTTCCTGTCCCAGCTGTAGTGAGAAGGGAGGTAAATCAACTTAAGTTAGTAAATTTATGAGTGATTTCTTCCCTTAGTCGTTTTAATCAATATATTTATAAAATATTTATCTGTACTTAGACAAAACTTGTTTCCGAGCATAATAAACCGTTTAATTAATCAGTTCCTTTATTCATATCAATTTAAATTGGTTTTTGAAATACAGCCATGTATTTTGCTTATTGGAAATGTTAAATTTAACCTATTAGCTTGAAATTAAAACTAAAATAAAAGCAACAAGAAAGATTTTTCATCTCTTATAATTCATTTCAAACTTTACGTATCATGTTTCTGTGGGGGTATGTAGATGTCTATATAATGTTCATGGGTTTTATTTATATCAAGTGGGATCTTAAAGGGTACTCCGGAATGCTAGCTGTGCAATATATCGAATAGGCGACCTTCTGTATAAATCAACATTTGAAATAGACTTAATATCCTCTGTCGAATTAATTATAGCTTAATTAAACATTATCAATTCCAATTCTGATGAAAACCGAACTTGATATTAAACTTTTTATAAAGAAGTATCTAAAGCTTTTACTTGATTTAATATTTAAATTTCATTGCTATTGACTTTTCTCTAAACTGTAGTAACATATTTGAATTTATTTATTATTTAATTTAATATATATTGGGTAATTACCAAAGTGTGTGCCACATTACATTATGACACTGTATATCATAATAACTATTGAGGATATTAAAAGACAATTGATATTTCCCGAAAGTTAATATGTCTACGTTTCTATACATGTTATTAAGGGTGTTCAGTGTGAGCGCCACGGGTTACAAGACACACACCCAAACGATAATCCAATTCTTGCCAAACGCGACCAGACATCATCATCATCTTGCGGCCTCAGCCGAGATTGAACTCACTACACCTCTCCAGTATTCCCTATCTGTCATAGCACCAAAAAGATCTTCCTTAGGGATCAATGTGTCTCGTTTTATCCTATCTGGAAAGGTTAACTTGCGTGATCGATTGTCAGATGATGGGTGCCTCCAGAGTACAAATGATGACACAAGTTCATCTGTGGCACGTGCACAATGCCCGGCGAACTGGACACAACGTTGTCGATGGTTGCCAAGGTTTCAGTTATTCACGTCTTCAGATCATCCCTATCTCTGGGAAGGGGAGGTACGTACACGAGGCCTTTCATATACACCCGGAAGAAGTCACAGGTTGTGAGGTCTGGAAGCTGTTGTGGCCTGTTTAGGGGCCAGAAAGAAAGACACGGAAGACGAAGGTCGGTTGAAAAAAGTATATTGAAGATATATACAAAACAAGAGTGTTAGTAATAAGTAGATTAGCACTGCGTCTACTACTGCACTCCACTTCACACTTTGCGCCCCCGTCCGACTCTCGCAGTTTGTATTTATGAGAGAAGGAAGAGTTCATTATACTGTAAGATGGTTTACCATAACAGAAAACTAGGTGGCCATCGCAGAAAAACGCGATCAGTTTGTCCGGAACGTACGACCCATCTGACAGGCAGAGTGGTTTTCAGATACTGTCTAACAAAGACGCCAGTCAGGTGGTGAACCATCCTATGTGGAAAAGGAAGTCTGCAGACCCCTCCTTATGCATTTTTCCCATCAACCAGATTTGCAGCATGGCAAGATATGTTTCGTCATTGACTGTTCCTTCTTCAAAGAAGAATGGTTTATAGACACGTTTCTTTGACATGGAAAAGAACACATTTACCTTTGGGGAATCTTGCACATGCTCAAGATTTACATGAGTGTTCTTAGTTCCCCATATGTGTGTGTGTGTGTGTGTGCGTGTGTGTTAACTTTGCCACTTTCATAGAAGGTCGCCTCATCGCTAAAAACAAGCCGGTCTTCCAACCTCTTTAGTATTTCTGTGCAAAATTCATGGCGAAGGTTTTAATTAAATTAAAATTAACAGAAAACTTGACACTTTTAGCACCAGTTCAATCATTCCACCATTTGTCGTTCATGATATAGTGGTCTTCTAAGATCGGCTTAGATGTGGCACAAGGCCGAAAGTATGGGGCACCCAGTGAGGATCGAACTCACTACTCAGTCGTAAATGATCCAGTAAGACAAGATTTCTAACCATTACACCACGTTGAGGTACCTTTGTTGCGATATAAGAGTTCTTAGAATATAACATAGACCTTTTGAAATACGTTGTATAATTGACTTGGCTCCTCAGAAACTCACGTAACCGTTCATTATTACAATGGATTACTATTGAAAACAAAAAAAAAAAACTATAAGTCCGAAAATACTCGATCGAATTCGACTTTTCTTCGTTTATACTTCGCGAATAAAAACGTTCGATAAAGGGGAAAAAAAAAAGAGATAGCTAACAGAGTTTAGTAGCGAAAGACGGAAGCACATGTAAAGAGTAATGTGCCATCGGAAGATTATCCCGGATATAGACACCAAGGCCATGCATGTGAATGCTGGAATGTTTTCGACAAATGGGAAGATATCCTGGAAGCAAGAATTCATTGGTAGCAATAGAAGGATTTAAGTTGGTTTCACAAGGGGCAAAGATATCTGGAGACCGTTCTTAGAGAAAAGATTCAACGCTGCAGAAGTTGAAAAGATACCACGAATATTGGAGAAAGAAAGGTTGAGGCATGGTAGGTGTTTGTTTTTTTTTTTTGTTTTTTTTACTGGTTTAGTTTTATTTCTTTTTGTTTTTTCCCATGATATTTATTTAAAGACCACTATAATTTTCACCATCTATCCTCAATGGCAATAGAAACCAACCAGAGTATGGCTGAGAACAGAACATAATATGGCCTCAGGGTTGCCAACAGGAATTAAATGCAGGGTCACAAACCCATGCGAAACATGGCACTACAGATACCCAGATATTATGCGACTGTTGATTAGAGCAGCCTGTCTAAGCGTTACCAAAGTGTTTTGTGGTCCCTAACGACCAGTCGGAAACAGCAACCAGCAAACTGCCAACCCGGAACCCTCATAATGGAAAATCAGATACACTGGCTAGTATGATCAGCAAATAATTAAGACAGTTAAATTATTGTAGCTCTCGTAAAATAAAGAGAGAGAATCGGTAAACCATATTCTAAACCGGGTACAAGGGACAAACCTCTGCTACTGTTCAATAGACATAAAGGAGTGCGAACCGGGCGATAGGTGATCCTTTTTATTCCTATTAACCTGTAAAGAAAAAGAAAACAAAGCAAAAAGCACATAAAATACGAAAGAATTCCTATCAAGTTATGGCCTAGTATAAGATTTAATGTCTACTACGAAATTAAAAAAATCGGTTGATAATACTTAATTCACTATTAATTTTTCAGCATTGATAAGTAACAGTGCGTCAACTTATTCTAAATTAAACAAGATGGGGGAGGGGCTGATTTAAAAAGTTTGATAATTAATAGCAATGGTGAGAAAAATAACGGCAGAGAAGGAATGAAAAGTGAAAACATCGGAAACAAAACCAGCAAAAGAATCAACAAAACAACAAAAATTAGAAAGAGTTTCAGTTAAACATTTACAAGCAAAAAAAAAAAATGTAACAAGGTTTTCTATCTTACTTACAAGAGACTTTTCAATCATCAAATTTGACATTTTTTTTTATGGACGGAGCAAGCTGACTTGATTTCAGTGGTAGTTGGCTGAAAATTAAGGCAACTTATATAGAGGACGAAACGCGTCACACGAAAACTTATTTCCACTTTGTCATATATATATATATATATATATATATATATATATATATATATATATATTTAGTTGGATTGGTGTGAGTTTGCAACCCTGACGATCGCAAATAGCGTGAAACCCAAGGTCACAAACTCACACCAATCCAACTAAATATGTTAGATCTATATATCACTGATTCTAAGCGCTTTCCAATAAGTAACGCGCATATATAAAAAATTGCATATATATATATATATATATATATATATATATATATATATAGATGGATAGATAGATAGATGATATTAGTGGTAAATATACACATACATATGCAATCATATATCTAAAATATATAAATATATATCCATACATACATACACATACATATATATTTGAATAAAAAATAATTCCAAGAGGATAGAATCCAGGTAGAACTCAATGTCCAGGACAGAGTAAGGATATAATAAAAAGGCTTTAAACACTTATTAGAAGAACACAAATTATTGATAATATATATGTATGTATGTATATATATATATATATATATATATATATATATATATATATAAACACTTAGAAGAACACAAACTATTGATTATATATATATATATATATATATATATATATATATATATATATATATATATATATATATATATATATATTATCAATAATTTGTGTTCTAATAAGTGTATGAAGAAGACTTATACTTAATAATAGTTACTACTTAAATGGTCCACTCGAAAAATTACGGTAAAAAATTTAAGGGGAAATAATTTTTGTATATTAGCATCATTCAGATCTTCCAAGAAATTAACTAATTGGGCCTTCTTAGTTTCACGTTTCCTACTAAAATAAAGTCGAATGTTTATATTTAATCAGTTGCTAGATCTGCCTCTAAGAATGTTGCTTCGCTGTTGTGTGACAGACAATTTTTCTTGTCAGAATACATCTTACAGATTTAGACATCTACCATTTGTCCTTTTATTGAATATTTCTGTTATATCTGATCTCGTGCTTCTGCTATGTATCTCGAAATTCATGACAAAATCCAAAGAAAGGTTCGCAATGATATTGGTCATCTTGGATTCAGTCAAATTTTCAACGTCGTGGTTTGGCTTTCATCCGTCTTTCTATAAATATTTTCATGGCTGTTGTTCTAATGAGCTTACTGCCTTAGTATTTAAGCTTACTACTACATTGTCAACTAAGTTTCCTCATTTTACCGTTGAATTAGCTAGACATAACCGTGTATGCTCTATTTTAATATTTCTTTTCTTGCACTTCTCGACTTTGGAACTCTCATCCGCTTTCTTGCTTCTTGTCGTCTACGATTTTCAAAAATTTAAATTTAACGCCAATCGCTATCTTCTGTCTTACTGAAGCCTGTTCTTTTGTTGTCCTTTCACATTACTGAAGTCTTCTCATTCTCTTTTATTCCCAGTATCCTCTTGCGTCTTAGTGGCAGTATCCCCTTACTTGGGGTGTAATGATCTTAAAAATTAATAAACAAAATCGATATTTTTGGTGTAATGAAAGTTAATCTGCAAAAATTATTACTCGGAATTTTTCACCCTATTTTGTAAGAGTGGACCACGCTATTTAAGTAGTGTCTAATAATATTATTGATAAAATGCCTGTATATTTATTTTCTTATAGAGTGATAGAATATAGATTAAGCATTGGTAAGGTGTTGGACTGGATCCATATTTCAAGCACAAACTCCAGATTACTGCTTCCCATCTCTCTAATGCAAAAGCACAATGGCTAAGTAGATCTGGAGAACAGACGGACTGTTACCCATGCAGTTACCCTCCTATCCACATAGATTTTTTTTTATTAATATTCACCCAGTGCAAGGCACAAGATCCACTCAAGGTAGAGGATTACAGTGTGGAGTTATATTAGAGTAAGAAAAGACCAGCGTTCGGAGTATAGAGCTGAAAATAGATTTTAGGAACCGGAAACCCGGGAGAGGCAGGAAACAAGAGATAATGGTCTACTCTTGTTTAAAAGATGGGGAGTAGGGTGAACCAGATGATAGGCGAATCTATCTATTCCTATTAAGTTAAATGTCGGTACACTTGGCTCCAAGATTTGCCAAGACGCTGCTGAATACAGTCACAAACTGCCTTCGGGACGCCGACTCAATATTTTTCCTCGAGGTTCACTTTCGAAGCCTTTTCCAAGAGTGGGTATAGTCGCTTCGCAGTGGAAATTTAAAACTTTTACTTATAAGTGTCCTTTTTGTTTCTATTTTAACTAAAACTTTCTCATTACTCACATGTTCAATCCATGTTATTTTCAGTATCCTTCTGTAGAACGACAAAAGAATACAGAGAATTTCTGTTACCTCATGTCTCTCCTTCATATTTGAAGTGATTGTCCAGCATTTGAAACTTTTGGAAGGCATCTTTCGCTATCCAATACATCTGCGGATTTCTTTGTCGTATTTTCCATAAGTTCAGCGACTTTTACTAAAACGTCCTGGCTTTATCAGATCTAAATTAGTCTCTTATTTACGGTTTAATTCGGGGACGCTAAAAACGAGATTTTTTATGGTAACTTCATTTGGATAAAAAATTTTACAGAGAGAAGAGGCATTTCAAGGAGTCCTCAGCGATGGGAACGATATCATAATTTTCTCGTGATTTGAATGCACTTATATCTTGATAAGCTGAGTGCCATAAAATATTTTTCTTCCTTCGTTTTTTAATCACTAAAACTGGAGGACGCCGGCGGATTAGTTTCCGAATAAAAAAAAAAAAATGCTCAAGAAAATGAAAACGCAAATTGCTTGGTTTTTCTTTCATTTTCTTTGGCTTTTTTTTTTTCATTTTCGAAATCTTTAAGAACGTTTTTTTTTCTCTTTTTAATACGATTCTCTCTTTTTCTTCTTTTTTACACGTCTATTTCTTTTTTTCTTGTTTCATGTTGCTTTTTTTCTTCTGTTTTTCTTTAGGACAATTCTTTGATTTTCATTGATTTTGTTCCTTCTTTCTTTTGTTGTTTCTTTCTGTTGTTATAATTCTTTTATTTCCCCCTTATTCTGTCGATTTTTTTCTTTTATGGGATTCTTTTACATTTATCATTCTTTCTTTCTTTCTTTCTTTCTTTCTTTCTTTCTTTCCTTTCGTTTCTTTCAATTCTGTTTTTCTTTCTTTAGAAATGACTCCATATATATCTTTTTTTTTTCGTTCTGCTGTTTTTCTTTTGTTGTCAACAAACGATTTTATCTTTTTTCACCTTTTTGCGCATCTTTTTGTTTGTTTGTTTCTTTCTTTCTTTTTTTCTTTCTTTCTTTCTTTCTTTCTTATCCTATCACTTTTCTTTCTTTCTTTCTTTCTTTCTTTCTTCTGTTTGGCACCTTTTTTCTTTCTTTCTTTTCATGACACAATTCTTCCATTTTCCTTCTCTATTTCCTTCTTCCTCCTCATCGTCCTTTCTTTTGTTTCACGCTACCTTTTGCGTTTTCTTTTTTTCTTATCTTAAACATATAAACAGTATGGACATAGAAATCTAGACTTTTTGTGATTGGAAATTTCGCGCATTAAGCGATTATCAGATAATATAGTACTCCTCTTTGAATATGCTCCATATTTAGACCAGTGAAAAAACCTATGCGACATGGGGAAGAGGTAAACCAATTTTGGCCCATTTTATGTTTAGGCCTAATGATTTTAGATTACAGTGTAACCCGGATATAAGAGAAACCCGGATATAAGAAAGATTTTCTCTGGTCCCAAATTAGAGCCTGTGTTAATGTAAACAAAATAGACCAAACCCGGATATAAGAGAAGCCCGGATATAAGATACTTCTTCTCCGGTCCCGACAACTCTCTTATATCTGGGTTACACTGTATTTATAGATCTGACCATGAGTTTATTTTATTTATATTTTTTTTACTAGAGTTCATCCAGTAAAAGACTCAAGAACCACTCAAGCAAGAGGGTTACTGAATGAGGTGTGTAATATAGAAATAAGTGAAAGAAGTGAAAATTACGATGATATGGCGGATAGATAAAGATTAAGCATAGACTTGAAGAGGTTCAAATTCTAGTGCTCGAGGAAACATTCACGGAGAAGTCTCTTCCACAAAATTTCGGCTTTTGGAAAGAGGTTTTTGGGGTAGAATGCCCTTCTTACCAAAGGAATACGTTGGGGATGAGGGTGATTCAATCGTGTGGATGTAGCAAGGCGGATCTTGGTCGTAATGGTTTAACCTGGTGGTACTGAAGAATAGAGTTCATTTAAACATGTTTTCATCAATTCACCCCAAGCAAGGCGATAATGCCACTAAGACGCAAGTGACTACTGGGAATGAAATAGAATGATAATTTTTTAGAAGGAAGCGGAAACCCAGTCCTAAACAGTAAACAAGGGATAAAGTTCGACACCTGTTCAAAAGTCCGGGGAGTGGTGTGAATCGGACGATAGGTGAACTTATCTACAGCTATTAAAATTTTGCTATGGAAGCAGTGATAGAATAACAGTAGGCTTGCGACGTTGAGTTATTTATTATATTTTCATCGGTTCTGAAGTTTTCTATTTGTTCTTAAAAGAAAGTTTATTAGTTTTAAATTAGGGTCATCAAGTGTTTCGACTTTGGAGTCGTGATGTAGTTGTCGGTAGCGTAATAGGAATTTGTTTTCGCATATGCACTTGGGAAAGAAATCTGATCTTTTTGTTTAGGAGTTTATATTGTTCTCAAAAGATGATTACTGCTTTTTTGTCCTCTAGGTAATGATTGTTTTGTTTAGAGGTGTTGTAATATCCAAAGGATAACCTGAGTATGAAAAGAAAAGCGAAAACTCGATGATAAAATCTATGGAAATTTTATACACATACTTGAAACAAACATTTATTCACTTGTATGAAGAGAAACTACATGAAAAGTTAAAATATTCCTTGTCTGTCGTATTTAATAATAATAATAATAATAATAATAATAATAATAAGAAGAAGAAGAAGAAGAAGAAGAAGAAGAAGAATGAGAAGAAACACTTTCACTGAGTATTTTTGTAAAAAAAAAACAAAAACGAAGAGTCTATTTTGCCGGGAAAATAAACACCAAGATTATTTTTCCGGTCTCTGAAGGTAACGTGGAACAAAATCCTTCTCCAATACCAACAGCATGTCTGGATGAAAATGTGTCAATCCAGAAAATGCGAAGATATTTTGATCCAGATAGTTGGAAAGCTATGCAACATGTTTATAGAACCTTAAGATCGTCAGCGCAGTGACTGTGTGTGCTGTGTAAGCAGGACTTAAAAACAACATGTATTGCGTGGTCTTTCACTGTGGGTGCACTTGAAGTGTATTGGCAAGATAACCATTCCCAATGGCAAGTTTTGGATTTGTAGAGACTGTTATGCTGAAGTGCTTAAAATATTTAGAGATTTATATTTCTTTTAATAATTGGCGATGAATAAATGATTTTAATTTGTATTTTAACAATTGATGATAGAAAGTTTGTAAATTGACTTAACAATTGATAGGGAAAATAAATAAACTTATGTGTTAAATTTGTGTTTTGTTATTTTTAACATTACCTTCCTTCATAAAAATAAAAATATTTACAGGCAAAATTGCCTGGCGGGTATTTGTTACCAAGACCAATAAAATAAGCTTAAAAGCATGTTTGTCTATTTTAGCGGGACCGGCAAAATAGCTTCCCACCTCAAGAAAAAAAAAAGGGTTAACCTATGACCACATACATTTTATATAGATAAAACCCTTCGTAAGGTGTGAGTTGTACTTGTGAGTACAATTTTTTGTATTTCTTTAAGGCATGGGCTAACAAGGATCCCTTCAATGAGTCTATCGGAAACCTTTCCAATCAAACCGAGAGCTACAACTATAACTGGAATTATTGGTGTCTTCATAGGCCACAGTTTTGAAACTTCCAAATCCAATTCCTTGTATTTTGATAGGTTTTTTTTTGAAGATCTTCAACGATATATTACATTCTGCAGGGACTGACATGTCAATAAAAAAGTACATTCTTGTGGTCTTTGATCATGATATCTGGGCGATTAGCTTTGATTATTCGGTCCCTGTGTAAAGTCCCATAAAATTGTTACAGGTGCTATGTCTCTAACCGCATCTGGGTGATGTTCATACAAGTTTTTTGCAGTTTCCTTTCAGTAAAAGTTGCAGATTTTCCAGTGCAGATATTGGCCCAGTCTATCATGCTGAGTTTTATATTTAGTTGATGCTAACACTGTACATTGATACGCTGTTACTACAAAGGTATGACTTCTAATCTTAACTGATTGGCGTTATTAACAAATATAGGATTTCTTTTGGTGAATTAAGATGAGGTAAAATAAATATCCCATTCAGTTCCACAGATTAGCGTATCATTTAACAGACCCTATCTAATTGGACCTGTCTCCTGCTCTCTGTAGGCTGATGTACGGTGGATTTCTGTTCATGAACGGAAGTAGTGGGGAAGCATTATGGTCGAGTGTCCCCTTTTTTTAAGGGTGATGCAGACAAGGCAACTTGGTAGCCATGTCTAAATACTTGAGATCACCTTCAATCGTAGATCGTGTGAGCGGACACAGTTAACAGACTTTATTGTATGTCTAACTATAGCCCATCTTCAGTGTTATCCACTGCTTTTATCAAAACCGGTAACCATATCGCGCGCATTTGGTTCTGATGCATGTGCCTGATATATATATATATATATATATATATATATATATATATATATATACACTGCGTGCCAAATTATTATCGAGATAACTTTTTTCTAATATTTCAAAAAACGTCCAATCAATTTACACAAAATATTCACACAATGTTGGCAACACAAACCTGCACTTTCACTGAAATTTTCGTACTGATCTGCGGAATGTAAACAAACTGGCGCCGTATTTGTTATCAGCACGGTAATTTGAGCGTGCCAAATTATTAGAAAAGTATAAGAATTTAGTGAAAAAATGTGTCATAAAAGTAGTTTAAGTGATGCTGAAAAGAAATCTATCACCTCACAAATTTCTCAAAAGGTAAATCTACCCTAGAAATTTCTAAAATGATAGGGAGGTGTCATCAAGAAAAAAGTTCACCGCCGACCCTACACAAGTACGCAAAAATGCTGATAAAGGCAAGCCGAAGGTTATTTCATGTTGTCTCATGTCACAACTTAAACGAGAGGCCGCGAAGGACCCTGGACTTACCAGTCAAGAGCTTTTCAGTAGCATTAGGGATCCTACTGTGTGTAAAAGTACTCGGTGTCGGTATCTGAGGAAAATAGCAACAACAGTCAAACCTGTATCGAAGCCTCCGTTGACGAGAAATCACATTCAAAATCGATTGAAATTGGCCGAGGACAATATGAAAATTGACTTCTCTAAAGTTTTGTCCACAGACGAAACTCGAGCAACACTTGATGGGCCAGATAGATGGTGCAAGGGCTGGGTAATGAAGGGACATAATCGCCATCAGCGTTTGAGACGCCAACAAAGCGGTGGAGGCATAATGATCTGGGGTGATATTATTGGAAAAACATTAGTGAGTCCATGGAGAGTACCAGATGGCGTCGAAATGACTGTTGATGCATACATAGCGTTTATGAAGGAGCATCTTGAACCGTGTATGAAAAGACAAAGAGTTGCCTTCAGAAAGGCAATTGTTTTTATGCAAGATAATGCTCCATCACATGCTGCTCACAAGACCACTGAATATTTGAAACAGTTAGGCTTCGATGGACCTCGAAAAATGAAGTGGTCAGCAAATTCTCCGGATTTGAACCCAATCGAAAACCTTTGGAGCAACAAGACTGTACGCCAACGGACGACAAATCAGGAGCAACGCTGAGTTGTGGGAAGCAATTCCTCACATATCTCGGGGCATTACAGCAGATGACATCCTACAATTAACAAATTCTATGGATCGTCGACTTCTTCAAGTAATTTCAAAACTGGGAAAGCACATTCCCTATTAATTTGTTTATAACTGTGCCTTTGTTGGTATCTGTTATTATTTGTTTGATTATCTTATTTATTAGGTTCTTTTGATCATAAACATTCACGTGCAACATTGACAAACGTTTTGTTTGCGCAATTCTGGGAATTTTACTAAACCTTTCTAATAACTTGTCACGCTCAAATCACCGTGCTGATAATAAATATGGCGCCAGTTTGTTTACATTGCGCAGATCAGTACAAAAATTCAGGGGTTGCGCAGGTCACTATTGTCAACGTTGTGTGAAAATCTTGTGTGAATTGATTGGACGGTTTTTGAAATATTAGAAAAAAGTTATATCGATAATAATTTGTCACGCAGTGTGTATATATATATATATATATATATATATATATATATATATATAGGTTGGGGTAAAAATACCTCTCACATATACCTCACATATAATTGTAATGTGGGAGTTATTTCAGCAGCACACCACACACACACACACACACACACACACACACACACACATATATATATATATATATATATATATATATATATTATGTGAACACTATATCAAACATGTTGATATGTAATTAGATATTAACTTAATCTAGTATTTTTTACAAATGTGGTTATTCATATGCATCTATCTCTCTCTGTTTCTCTCTCTGTTTCTCTCTCTTACTCACTCACTCTCTCTCTCTCTATGTTCGATATATTATAATTATAATTACATTTGATTCCTTTTAGTCGAGCATTGTTATAAGTTTTATAAAGTATTTATACTTTGTATCCTAACCATAACCGTATTATAAAACCAATTAACTTGGACAACTCTACAAAGAAAATCGTTGATCCTGATAAAAGAACTTATAAGCTGAGCCTTTTACACAAGATCGAGAGCGTCATAAAAAGAATGAAGTGGGAACTCTTCTTTAATCACAAGAACGAGTGTAACAACTCAAAAGATGCCGAACTTTTACGGATTTAAGTCCCAAAAAACACCTTTATGTGACAATCTATTATTAGACTTCGAAAAAATTCTATTCTCCGTAATAGACAAAATTAAATTCGCTAATATTACCAACAATATACAGCAAAAATGCGAAAAGACGTTTCTGTGGCCAAAGAATCCAACAAAATAATCATCAATGCATATAAGCCGGGTAACCATTACAAGTCAGATGAGACGGGTAACCATTACAAAGCAGATGAGACGGGTAACCATCACAAAGCAGATGAGACGGGTAACCATTACAAAGTCAATGCAGATATCTACCATAAATGCATTAACAAGGAAGTTAATAAGTTTTATAAACTGGGAAAATAACATCAATAGAAAATAGCCACTGAACTAAAAATTGATTATAGGATCCACAAATTCTGCAAACCATCAAATCTACTGCCAGTTCTCTTTGGGGTTCGGCTCCTATCGGAGAAGGGCATATTTTCTACGAAATTTCTCGAACATTTAGGCCGGTAAATGTAATTAATACTGTTTAATTAAAAAAAACAGATTTAAATAAATACTTAGTCCATTTAACATCAGGACAACTTTCAAAAGCTGGAGGACACTTCGCAGATATCTCTCCCGAGTAAGACCGCCCATAGAGGAGAACATGACTAAAGACTGTATATACGTCATCCCGGGAAGCTGCGGAAAGAAATATAAAGGCCGCCCCCTTAAGGTAAGTCTTCAAGAACACCAGAAAGCAGTAACACGGAGGGAAGTGGAAAAATCAAGAGTGGCTGACCACATATGGAGAGAAAAGGAAGATCACCACCCTCTGTGGGATCAGGTTGAAATCATGGACAAAGAACATCATTGTAAAATTCGTAAACTTAAGGAATCAGCACATATACTAGGCCACAAAATTCTCCTGAGCCGACCAAGCATAGAAATGAATACAATGTGGGAACCAGTAATAAGGAGTGCCTGAAAAAAGCGATAATAACAATGAAAATTTCAATATGAGCTCTGGAAAAAAACATGATATGATAACAGCAAAAATTGCAATATGAGCACTGATAAAAAAATGTTTGCTGAAGACATTTATACTAACCAAAAATTCATACACAGATATCCTCAAGGACACATGGCACAGTGGATAAAGGCGTTAGTTAGATTCAGTGGCAGAACACAGAAAGTGTGAGTTCAATGTGAGTTCAGTGGAGAACTTGGAGAGGGGAATTATCAGGAGATAACTTATAACTGACATTCATTAGACATGACACGTGGAACTAGAACAATCTACCCCAGTGAACAAAATAAAGGGTTCTGTTCGACATTCCAACCACCTGAAGAAGGCCGGAGCGTACAACAGCCGAAACGTTGTGATAAATATGGCAACAAAGATGAGAACAATAGTCCGAATAATGTAAATAGTAAAGAGAGATTGCTGTCCAAATACACATCGATATATATATATATATATATATATATATATATATATATATACAACTAAAATATATATACATATATATATATATATATATATATATTTATACACACACAGATATATATATATATATATACATATATATATATATATATATATATATATATATATATATATATATATATATATATATATATATATATGTGTATATATATACACACAAAAATAAAATCTCCTTGTTTACCTTGGGAAAGTTCCTCATGGAACGAAACGCGTTTTCCTTTTGAACTAAGGAAGGTAAAAAAACTTACTAATTATTACATCAAGAGAGTGACTCGAAACTTTTGGCTGATAGTGTATATATGTGGTTAATTTTGATTTTACTGGTGATCGTCGCATTACTAGATTATTAGAAAAACTAAGAGAATGGAGATGACTCTGAAAACTAATTCCAGAACAACGAGATTAGCAAGGAACGGTAAGAATACGAAGAACAGGTTTCCTCGTCAGCATCAGAATTCAAATGATGCTCGAAAAAGTCAAAACAAAACACAAATTGTTGATGCCATTCATCATAACTCCATAAACAATCATGTTGATACAGGCCACAGAAATAAGGTAAACAAGCATGTTGATACAGGCCACAGAAATAAGGTAAACAATCATGTTGATATTGGCCACAGAAATAAGGTAAACAATCATGTTGATACTGGCCACAGAAATAAGGTAAACAAGCATGTTGATACAGGCCACAGAAATAAGGTAAACAATCATGTTGATACTGGCCACAGAAATAAGGTAAACAATCATGTTGATACTGGCCACAGAAATAAGGTAAACAATCATGTTGATATTAGCCACAGAAATAAGGTAAACAATCATGTTGATACTAGCCACAGAAATAAGGTAAATAATCATGTTGATACTGGCCACAGAAATAAGGTAAACAATCATGTTGATACTGGCCACAGAAAAAAGGTAAATAATCATGTTGATACTGGCCACAGAAATAAGGTAAAATAAAAGAATCAAGTAAAAGATTGAGATGGTTAATGTTTTATTGATTTGATTTGAATTGAATTGAATTGTGGCAACAAAGACATCTTGAAATTTCCTTGTCAGACGTTATATTTTGCAATTATTAAAGACATAATTGTTGTAGAGGAACAATTCAGAATTGTCCCGAAGGAGAGATAAATAAAGATAGCTAGCTAGATATATAGATAAACTATGGAAATACTGGGATAGATACATAGATAGATAGATAGATAGATAGATAGATAGATAGATAGATTACATTGAGTAATTAAATAATAAAAATATATCTTTTTAAAATTATCAACCATTTATCTACAGAATATTTTATTAAAAAAGTAATAAAAAACATTCGAAACAGAACAATACTGTAGATTTATTTTATGAATCTTGGCCTAATTTCACGCAGTTTTAAACTGAATTTTCAATCGGCTTTGATTTCTCTGTGGAATTATTTTTAAAATGCAGATATTGAGTAAATGTTCAAATCTTATTTTAAAGTTTCAAAATAATAAAAGGCCCGTTACGATTGGTGTTAAATTTCTGTCAACTATTCTTACCACATTCCTTTTTCATGAATAAATTCAATCATAAACTAATGAATATTCAAAACATATCTTCCGCCCTGTTATTCTGCACTTTTTGCCAAAAATAATTGTTGGACACCCCCTCACACCATCAATCAAATTTTGTTCTGTTTCTGCAGGTGCAAAAATCATTTTTTTCTACTTTTATTGACGATATTTATTTCGTTTAAAAAAAACAACAACATTTTTACACAGAGAAGATGCCAAGTCTACCCACCTATGTACATGTGAATGTCTAATCATACCTGTTTTTATGTTTTTTTTATTTATTTACAATGACACTTGTTTTAGTGTGTATCTATGTGTGTGTCTATGTGTGTGTCTAATGTGTTAATTTAAAAGGTGCAGTGTGATCGCATGAATGTGCGCGTATATGTTCTTGTACGCATGCGTGCGTGCATTGGTCTATTTTTCATTCAAGGGATATTTGCTTGCTACTTCCTTGATGAGGTCACCGAGTGCACATTAGTCCCCGCCCAGACTATCTAACATGTCTAAGATGGGCTTCTCTTGTCGTATATTATTCAATGTAATCTAAGAGTGAAATTAGGCCTGCGGGGTTTATTTAAAGAAATGAAAAAAAAATAATGAAGGAAGAAATTAAGAAAAACCCAAAAAAAACAAAAAAAAAAACAAAAAAAAAACATCAGGTCTTTAAGTCCTTTTGGCTAAAAAAATAAAGCTGCAGTTAGAAGTTTTTTAATATGCTTTTTGTGTTCTCTTCATCCAACAAACGTGCATAGTAACATACGCAGGATATATATAGATATATATATATAGATAGATAGATAGATAGATAGATAGATAGATAGATAGTGAACAGACTGAGATAGATAGATAGATAGATAGATAGATAGATAGATAGATAGATAGATAGATATTTCCCACATATTTATTTTCTATGCTAATTTGAAGAAGCAATTTTGGGCCTTTTGAACACAACCTCGTATAAATACATATATGATATCTGCGATTCGATTTCGGGCAATGCAATTGCCTGATCCGCCCTCAAATATGGCCAGTGCGGATGTGGCTTTTTAGACCACCACCCCCTCCACCCATGGTCTTATATTTTCTTGCGCAGATGTGGCAGCGTTGGGAGTCTTTGCAGTATAGTTGTTACATTAATATTTTGATGAACTTTTGATGAAACGTTTTAGGTCAACAACTGAGGCGCCTTTCTTTTTTTTTACACTCTTGCCAAATAGAAATGATGCATAACGGGATAGCGAATACATAACGCAAACACAGAAACATGCATTTTGTATGCAAAAACCAATTTATATTCAGACATTGTAACATTCAAATGTCATATAGCAACTGTTTCCAAACCTATATATACTCAATTGTAAATTATTTCAAAGTATTTCAACAAGTACAATTTTAACCTATATATATATATATATATATATATATATATATATATATATATATATATATACCTAGGTTTGATGTGCGACTTAAGTTTACCCAACTCATCAGGCACAAGGTATATAGCTATTTCATTTACCTAACTCTATACCTATATATATATATATATATATATATATATATATATATATATATATATATATATATATATGTATATATAAGGGTTTATGGGTAAAAGTTTATAAGTATCAGGTTTAGAGCGTATATAAAGTGATCACCAGATGTCCTGAAGATTACGTTCAAGCATGATACAGACTGTCGTCGCTCGGTGTTGATAGCAGTGTCAACTATATATATATATATATATATATATAAAGAGAGAGACAGAGAGAGAGGGTGATATGATTTCTTCTTCTTCTTCTTCTTGTATACTCATTTCCTTCCGGGTCAGAAATAGCATCATGACATTTTCACTGAGTATTTTTGCCAAATAAAAAAAAAAAAGAAAGAAAAATACTTAACTAAGAACAAACGTATTATCCATAGATGAAGCCCTTCGTAAGGTGTGAGCCGTACTTGTGAATACAAATTTTTGTATTTGTTTAAGGCGTGGACTATCAGGGATCACTTCATTGAGTTTTTAGGAACCTTTTCTAATCAAACCCGGGGCTCCAACCACAACTAGAATTTTTTTTTTTTTTAGATTTCCGTTTCAAGATCCTTGTATTTTGATAGGTTTTTGAAGATCTGCAGAGATATGTTACAGTCTGTAGGAAATGCAATGTCAGTAAGAAAGCACGTTTTTGTGGCCTTTGATCACGATGATGGGCGATTAGCTTTGATTGTTCTATCTGTGGGTATTGTAAAGTCCCATAAAATTGTTACAGGTTATATCTCCGTACCCGGGTCTGGGTGATGTCCATAGCCGTTAAAATGATGTTGCTTTTCCATAAAAGTTTCTGATTTTTCAGTGCAGATATTATCCCACTCTATCATGCCGAGTTTTATATTCAGTGGATGCTAACAGATACAAGATGGTCAAATGTTTCTGATAATTTATCACAGAATTAACAGATTAACACAATTTTTCGGTATGTGCGCTTGATAATTTCTAGTTAGTAAGAATTGTCCCTGTGCAACAAGAATAAAACTTTCGATTTCATTATTTAACCCTGCACTATGTAACCACTGATTGGTACGGGGTTTGTCTACATCAGCTTGTTTGGTAAGGGCAGAGTATTGACTATGAAGATTCTTATCTTGCCATCGTTTCTGCACTTGGTCCATTGCATTTGTTTTTTATTTCGTTTTTAGGCTCTTTGCTACTGCACTAGATGTATTATGGTTTACTTGAACTTCTTCATCCACTTGCAATTCCATTTTGAATTTTTTGGCTTCCTTTATTAATGAATACAGTTTCTTATTTCTTTCACATTCTTTGTCACATAACATTCAGTCTTCTGTAGTTTTCAGATATCTTTGAAGACCGATTTTTGTAGTTTTGTAAGACGGTTCTAGTTGAACTAATCCTCTGCCTCCTTCGGATCTGGACACATACAGACGATCAACATCAGTCTTGGGATAATGCATACGATGGTGAGTGAGAAGCATTTTCGTTTTGGCATTCAGCTATAGTCCAGTTAAGGATGTTGAAACCGTATGGCACTATAGGCACAGTCAAGTTGTTTATGGCTGATATTCTGTTTTGTGATTTCAATTTGGTATTTAACACCAGACGCATACCCCTGTAGTGTTCTTTTCTTACTTTAACCTTCATTTGAGTATGCTCTTTTCTATTTCCTTCGCTGACTCCTTGGTATTTATAGGACTCTTCTTGTTTCAGTTCCCTAATCTTGTGACATTTACGATATTGAGTATACCCTTCAACTCATTGTTGTCTTTGGTAAATAGTTTGAGATCATCCATGTTGAGTAGGTGATTAAATACTTCCTTTTTGACTTTGTATAAATAGTTATTACAGTAGACATAGTTTAGTTCATGTGAAAGGAAGATTAGAGATAAACAGAAAGGGTGATAATCTCCTTGAAATATTGCTTGTCGGATATTCAGGCAGTTGGATGTGGCGGTGCCTATGGTGTGATTTAGATATAAAGTGGTTTTTCACACTCCCCACGCATACTAAATTTAAGGAAATTTACTATAACCAAGGAGACTTTGTACATTTCGAAATACTTAATGCTACAAGAGTGTGTCACACTATCAAAGGCTTTACGGTAATCTATCCAAGTTTTGCTGAAATTTCTACTTTTTTTCTCTCTAATTTTTCAGTATCATTTTATTTATCAATTGTTGATCTTTGCAACCATATGAATCTCTTTTACATCCCTTCTGTTCCAAAGGAAGAATATTGTTTTCACCAAGAAAGAGTAAGTACAGTTCGTCAGGACAGACGCAATTAAATTATATGTAATGGACAAACATGTTATTGAATTATCTGTTTCGCCGATTTCTGGTAGGAGATATGCAATACCTTCACTGATCCATTCTGGAATTCCATTGGGGTTATTAATTAAAATTGATAATGTTTGCGC